>VYXD01012677.1:565083-707798 GCA_013397195.1 Hylia prasina
TTTTTTTTCCCCCCTTATAAAGCGGGATCTGAAGCTGGGTACTCTCCAAAAAAGCTTATGATGCTGACAAATATTTACCTCCTTGTCCTACAACCCTAAAACTTCCATCGCAGAAATTCAGAGCAAAGGTCAGACGGAGGAAAAACATATTAGAAGTAGCATGACAAGCCAAGTTTTATTCTACTTGAAAAGCCAGCTTTTTCAAGTCCTTTTTTCTTTCATATTGGTTGTTTGAAAAGGGATCTGAAGAAAAGTTGAAATCCCCATGTAAATGCATATATTTTCAAAGGAGAGGATACCTATGCAGATGCATATTAAGCTGAATCCAGCTTTGGTGGGCAAGCCATGTTTGAAGAGCATTCCCAATGCAGCTGATGCTCGTGTCCTTTCTGAGTCCCCATTGAAGTTCATTTGCATCAAAATGAAATGAATATTTAAAAAAAAATTAGATGTTTAATTTGCGGTTGCCAGTGGCATAAGGAATATGCATATCTGCTACTTTCTTGCCAAGCAAAACACTTTTGCAGTAAATGTTCTATCTGTAGAGTTCTGAAATGTATTGTATACTCCAAGATGCATGCCAGAATACTGGTTTGGGTACTATAGAATATTTTACTGGGTGTCTGGGGGTGTCAGTCCAATCTAGAAAATTTATAAAAGAATTGCATATGTAGATATGTATATAAATACACATATATGTGGGTTACTTACACTCTGCTCATGGCAGGGGTATTGGATTTAGATGATATTTAAGGTCCCTTCCAATCCAAACCATTCTCTGAACTTAGTAAAACCCTAATAGTGTATATTGATTTGGGTGTTAAAAACACAAGACAATCTAGGAAAGGGTTAATATAAGAAAATCAGAGATTTCTGCTTGGACCCATGCATATAGGAAACCATATACATAATTTGAGCAGTCCTATTTATTCTAACATAATTCCATTATTTTTTCAGGGTCCTATCACTTTTTATCACTTTGAAAATTGTGCAGTGAGGGGAAGGATTGGGGAGAATAGGCCCACTAGTTCCCTACAATTTTTTACACCCACGTAACATGATATTTGTTCATTTGACTAACTCCATGGATGGAGATATTTCAGTTCAGCTCAGAAAATTAAAGGCAGCAAAGATTATTGGATATGCTTGCAGAATTAATATGAAACTTTAATCATCCAAAATATATGAGCTTCAGAGTGTTCCTACAAATCAAATGCAAATAATATACAGTTCCTTGGTCAAATCCTCAAGTGGGGAAAATCAACTAATCTGATCTATATCAACGGAGGATGGGATCTCTGGTTTAATCTGTGGCAGGATTTTCTCAAAGCACATTTTCCAAGTTTAATATTCTAGATCCTGAGAAGTTTTGAAATGCTTCATAATGTGAAGACTTCCTGAAATTTTGAGAGCACATCTCAAACTGCGACTCGAGACTTGAGGGACACGAAGTTAAACTCTTTAGAGCACTCTCTGAATATTTATAAGGAAGGAGAGATTTCCCAACTACAGCTCCAAAACATATTAAGTACTTGCAGCTACTGTTACTGTCAGAAATGAGGGTCAGGGATTTTGTTTCATGCTAAAGGATCTCATGTCGTGTAAATGCCTCAGATAGAGGGCACATATGATACCTTTATCCATTAACTGAGCAGTCTGACCAGGCTTTTCAGTATGTCAGATTCCTGAGACTGATTATTTAGCATTTGCCAATCCAGATGTATTAATTTCAAACAGAAGAAGTCCGTGTCAATAATATTCATCTTTTCTCAACCCCAAGAGAGGTTAAAGAAATGTGCAAAGTCATTAGGACCCTGTCAGTTGCAGTGTATTTTTGGATAGAATCACAGCATAAAATGAGAATTATTTTTTAAAGATACTCTATGTCCACCATTGAGAAAAAAGATCTGATGCAATTTCAGAATGATTAAATAAGAGCATCTGTACACATAAGTGGATTCTGCAAAAAGTATTTTCAAAAGATTTTCAATCTAATCAAAATGAATTATCTTACTAAAAATGTTCTCTTTAACCACTTGTTTTCTAAAAAGGGAAGAGTTAATTATAAAAAAAAGACTTTATTTAATGATTTTTGTCACTTTCCTCTTCTCACATCTTAGCGGATCCATGTGGCAAATGAGGAGGATTTATTAGGTTGTTTCTGATCTTTTTAAACAGCAGCTGATCTGAACGAATTTCAAAACAATATGTAGTAAAAAGTCCCTTTTTCAGGAGATCCTAAATCCTAGAAATGCTTTGATATATGATAAGAAGGCTGTTCCGACATGTGCAGAGCCTGATGCACAAAGGTGCATGCAAGATTAGAGATTCCAAACTAATTCTGATTTCTGGTAAGGATACTGAGGAAGCACAGTTACATTTGCAATTGGATTTCCCCTTGGGACACTGGTACCAGGGAAAACAGACTTTTTATTGCAGTACATGAAGAATTAGCCATGTAACTAGATAAGTAGTACACTGTTACAATGGTAGAATTTATGCACTCATGCACCTGGAGGCTTATGAAATATCAGGCACTTGATGTTTTTTTGAGAATTTAGGAGAATATGATAGAAAAATATTTTAAACATTTTAAATTTTCCTCATTTTTATTTTTATACTTGTATTTATTTCCATCCCTCTGAATGCTTTTTCAGCCACATGTTAGAGGAGAAATTCTTCACTCAGTGGCAATGATAATAATGAAAAACAATTGAGCATCTGATAAATATCAGAAGTGTTATTTGCAGTAGAATAGTTAAAGCAAACTTCTGTGTGGTCAGAGATTCTTCTTTCTCATAGTAACTCAGAGTTTAAGTGTATGGACAGAAAGAATCATATTCCTTAGTCCAACCTTTCTGTTTTCCTTGTCCATTTATCTCACACAGCCTACCTACGTTTTCCCATGATTCAGGATCCCAGTTATGACTATCAGATAGTCACTGTCCTTCTCACACCTACAGTGTTCTTTGAGTGCTGCCCTTATTTACTCTTTGGGAGTTCAGTGCTGCAGGCTGCAAAGGAAATTACATGGGAGCAATCACTTCTCATTAGAACTTCGGCCCACAGTGCCAAGGAATTTACTGATGTGATCAGCATTAGCTGTGATCATCTCTGTTTTTTAGAGATGTTGGCCCAAGCTAAGTGATTTTTTTTTCTTTTTTTTTTTAATGCTCTGGGATTTGTCACTATATGAAAGCAATCTCTGAAGGAGGGTGACTCTACTGTGCATGGCCATTACTTGATAGAGTAGCATGCAGAACAAAATTCTCTCTCTGGAGAGTAATCCACTGAGGAGAAAGAAAAATCTACTAATACTTTGAAGTGAATCCTAATAGTGACATCACTATAGTGATATCACTATCAGCTAAATATGAATTTCCTTGTACCTTATTAGAATCATTAAATTGTATATAAATAGGAGGACTAAGCTAGTCTTTGCACAAACTTCGTATTTTGGTTTCTTTTTATGAAAGGAATATATTTTAACTTCACTTCTATCAAAGTGCCATTCTTGGAAAAATCCAAATTTGATAATATCCATTTATTTTTCTAAAGTTATGCACTGGCTTCCTTTCTGAAATGTAAATTGTCAAATAGTGCTGATTTGAACTCCTCTTTACAGTGCCTTCAGCTGTTACTGTGAACAAAAATGTTTGGAGAGAAGGGTTGTCTGAAGGTATTTCTTATCTCTCCTTTTCCCTAGCTTCTGCCCAAAAGATTTCCAAAGGAGTTTCCATCACATCAATTATCTGGGCTTCTCAAGAGCTCTCAGGGTTAAGTATGATTATAGCAATTTCATTTTACATAAGCAAGGAAAGTCTCACATTTGTTTTGCATATATCATTTCAGTTATGATTGAGAAATGGCATATGAAGTTGTGATACAGGAGGGATTATGAAAATTCAAATGGGAAGGAAGTTCCCTGTTTTACAGAGCTTCCAGTCCTTGAGAATAGGAAGTGATGGGACTGTCCTGCACAGTGTCTGTATAGTGGGGAGTGCTTCCAGTGTATCAGGAAGTATCCAGTTATCCAGTCTAATCATTGTTTACTGTTCAGATTCTCAATACTGAGGAGAACTTACTTTCAGTTTCTCCTTTAACTTGTTTCTGAAGCTCCCAGTGCATTGTTTATATGTGGGCTTGAGGTAATTTTCCCAGAAAACCCTGATCACTCAGCAGAAATCATGTTGCCTCAAAGGAGATAAAGATCATCCTCAGTCAGTGCCTGCTCTCTGCTCCCTCCTTGTTTTAATCATGCAAAAGTGAGTGAAAACACCTAAAAGGGCAGTCAAATGATTCACAATTACAATTAAAATTTTTCAAGTAACACTTTTTTAGTATTCAGATTGAAAAAGGGCCTAAGTGAATTGCTTGTGCTGGAAGGACATGAAAATAACTAAGCTGAGAAGTAAGGAGCTGGATCCTGTTCTTGCCATGCCTGCACTGTCCTGATGGCTGGTGCTGCTCAGCACATTTTCAGTGTCTTCATTCATTTCTGGTTATTTAGCTAAAAAAAACAACAAACTGTGCACTACACCACTGGTGCTAAATCACTTAATTTTCATGAAATTTTCACCAGAGAGATTGTAGAAATGGGTGATATGATCTCCTTCTTCTGTGTAACCTCACACCATATGCTACTGTTGAAATGTCTATTGCATTTTAGTACTGGATCAGTATTTCTGAATCTTCTGAGATGAGAATGTCACATTCTGCTGTTAAAAAGCCCCAAAACTTTGTGCAGAGACACCAGGGTTTTCTCAGGTCCCTAACAAGGTAGCAGAGCAATATAATTAGAGGTTTATACAGGGTTTTTGTCAACCTTTGAAAGCCATGCTTCACATCTTTTAATGAGGTTTAACTTCATCTTAAACACTTTTTATCTTCAGCTTCTTTTGTCGTGTGCAGGGCTGCATCAGCTGCTCTGCGGAACTCAAGAGAAAAAGAGGGAAGGAAAAAGTCTATAAATGTGCTGGAAATAGTTCCTTTAAGTGAGATAAAAGAATGGATGGCAGTCATAAATCATGACTTATTTAGAATCTATCCTCTAGAGGAAAGAATACTGAAATACAATACAGATATTGTATGTTTATTACCAAGGTCCACATATAAAATCAAAGGTCCAGGATTATAACATCAAAAGAAAGATGGGATAAAGTTGTTAAAGATTTTCATATCTAAATGCTAACATGACCATTAGAATAGTTTTCTTTATCTTCTGGTTTTTCCACAGATTTCTTGTACAGCCTGAGAAAGATTTTCTCAAAGACCTTCCAGCAGCAAAATACCCACATGTCTGTGAAACAGCAAAACCAGTGTTTTTATCATCACTGGGAACTTACACATAGCAAGCGTGAAAGGTACACAGAGAGTGTCTTGGCAGGAAAAAAAACCCCAAAACATAAAGTACAACATAAAGACATAAAGAAAATACTTTTTGTTGCGAAATATTTGTCACTGAGAAAATGTCAGTTATATGTATTACAGTCATAAGAAACAAAACAGGATTCACATTTCCAGTATGCTTGGATAAAGACATTCAAATAATTAATAACAGCTGGATTATTTTCCATCTGTGATGGTCCAATATAAAACTGAACTTTCTTTCCATGAAAAATATTGAAAACTTAGAAAATTACATTCATCACCTTCTAAAAATCTTAAAATGGCTTTCCAAATAGGGCGTAAATATTTTCTTTTTCCGCAGGAAATCCCTTTTGACACCCTCCTAACTTCCTCAGTGAAGAATTAATTGTTTTTTATTCCAAGTGTTATTACAGGCTCCAGAAATGCTTGGACACAAATGTTAGGATTTTCTGTCATAAAAGTGAAGAGTTTTCATTTCAATTACCAGTCTGATGACAGCTTGCCTGCTCACTTCCCACTTTCCCTACCTATAGATATGAAATAGAATTGACATATAAGTGGCCAGAAAACAGAAAATTTGAGTAGGGGGGTGTTGATGCTGCCAAACTTCCTTGTGTAAGGTCATTGTGGTTGATTTATCAGCAAACACTGTCAACCTTGCCAAGGAACAGCCTGGGAGGTGAAGGGTTTTTAATGCTCAGGGTACTCAGGATGGACAGCTTTGGGCAGTAAAGTGGGGGTTTTCTATAAGTGTATAAGGGTTTGCTATAAATGGGCAGATATTTGGATGATCTTATACCTAAAATATAGCAGAGACGTAGCTTAAGAGAGAGACTAATTCCAATTTCCACAGTACTGGGGTCTATGAGAATAATTCTAGTGAGCTTTGGGAGTTTGACTTCTGTGTCAGAATAGTTCAATAGGAAGAATACAAGTGGCAACAATAGAAAGTTCATAAGCTAATTGAATATGTATTTCATAGAAAAACCCCACACATCTAACATTCTTTCCAGGAAATATACACAAGAATAATGATCTAGATATTAACTCATGAAATGTTGCCTACAATAAGTTACTGTTGCGTGTCGTTTTACTGCAGGCAAAATGAATGGGAGGCTTTGACTTAATATAATGAAAATTTTCTGTATTTTCCTCAGTTGAGAGGCTTCATTGAGACTTTATATTAGTGTTTCATTATAAGTGAGATGGGAGAGAAATCTACCTGCTTTTCTCTGCCAAGTCTTTTATCAGACGAGAACATGTATTTCTGCAGTTGTGTGAAACAGAATTGCAGATGTTCAGACCCTCTATCCAGAAGTCACCCTTTTCTTGAGGACCCAGCACAGATTTCTGTCATATCTATCAGCAGCTTTTTTAGTGCTAGAAGGGACACATTAGGACATGTCAGGGTGATAATGTGTTGCTTCAGCCCTGGCAGTTGTGTAAATGTGTTTGAAAAAAACCAACAAAACCAAACCAAACAACAACAACAAAAAGATTCTGCTTAAATTTCCATCACTGCAGAGTCATGCTCTGAGGATTTTGAAGAGAATAAGAACCAAGTGTTGAATAAAAATGTGGTAAATTAAACCTAATTTATACCTGGCAAATTCTACATGGTTTTATTCATATTAAGAAATATTACTGGCTCCTCACATTGAACAATGTATCATTTTCTTCTCAGTAAAAAAGATCTGAATTTCTTTAAACTCTGTAAATTAAAGTCTTTATAGTAAACTTCTGTCAAGTATAAATGATCAGCTGCAGCTATACAGCTTGTATTTATTACCTATTTGTATAGTTCAGCAGGAATAGCTGATAGGACACTTTATTAATAAGTAAATAATGGGGTGGAAGAAGTTGTTCATGTCATTCCCACACACAGTTTGTCAAGATGTTGTTAATTTTTGTAGTGTGATTTGAACATTGTCATAAAAAATGATTTTATGTAAAAGATATCGATTTTGTTCTCCAACAAGAAGACACTTTAGGCTTCCTTGTTGTCTTCAGAACATTTGATTTGGCTCACTAAGCTATGAATGATGAGGAGTCAGAAACTGCTTTACAGCAAGATCAGCCCCCCCAGAAGTGTCGGACACCTTGAAATCAGTAACTTTTATCAGCTCACCTGGATAAGCCGATATCCTTTGTAGGCCCAAAAGTTGGGCATTTCAAAGCAATTTTAAAACAGGTTTTTCATATCAGGACTTTCAAAGCATCCAGGAAAATCCAGCATCCAAATAACACCAAATATCAGTGCAAACTCTGGAAATGTTTCTCTGCATGGGGTTTGTGTACCAGAGGAGGCTGCAGGAGTGGCACCCCTGAGATGACACCAGAAGCTGCCTGAATGTTGGACAAAATCAGTTCCAGCCATCTCCAGGACAGACCCAGAGCTGTCCAAAGCTGAGCCTTTCAGCAGCCATGGTAACACCTTAAATATGTGGTAACATATTTAAGAGGGAGATAAGAATGATGAAATGTGAGAGTCACAGCCCTGCAGACACCCGTGTCAGGGAGGAAAGAGGGGCAGGAGCTGCTCCAGGGCTCACAGCAGAGATTCCCCTGCAGCCCCTGGTGCAGCCCACAGTGAGGCAGCTGCGCCCTGTGATGCCTTGGGAAGGCTGACCTGGAACAGAGACTGGACAGAGATAGAGAATAAAGTAGGTATTTATTGAAAGACCTTTAGGGTACACCTTGGGCGCTACAAGAACCTGGCCAGGGCTACACCCAAGGAGGACCCAAAATGGTAACAAAATGGACAACTGGTCACGAGGTCTCATACTTTTATAAGTTTTCATCCATTTGCATATTGGGGTTTAATTGTCCAAATACAGCTTCAGGTTGTGAGGTCCCATCCTTCTTGTTTCTCTCTTCAGCCACCATTCTTTATGCTTTTGGGCCTGAAAACTTGTAACCCTTGTCCTTGGTCTTCAGCAGGAGCAGGATTTGTTTTGTCCACTATGTGAATAGCTTACTTACACTTAATGTGAGGCTCAGAGCTAAACCCCTAGGCAGCACAGAATCTGAAAAACATGAAAGCTAAATGGTAAGGCATCAGCTGCAGGACATGGGTGTCCATGGGGGAGCAGAGATCCACCTGCAGCCCATGGAGGAGCCCACACCAGAGCTGGTGGATGTGTCCTGAAGAAAACTGCAGGTAAAACTTGAGCAGATCCCTGGCAGGAACTGCAACCTGTGGAGAGGAGCCCACACAGGAGCAGGTTTTCTGCAAGGTTTTTGCTGAAGAGCAGCCCATGGAGAGGACCCACACTGCAGAAATTTGTGAAGGACTGTTCCATGGAAAGGAACCCACTCTGGAGCCAGTGAAGAATGTGAGGAGACCTGTGCAGCAGAGGTGAAGCATTGTAAGCAGAACACAACCCCCATTCCCATTCCCCTGGGTTGCTAAAGAATAAAAGAGTTGAGAGTGAAGCTGAGTCTGGGAAGAACAGAGGGATGAGGGAAAGGCATTTTTAGCTGTGTTCTCATTTCTCATTAACCTACTGTTTCACTGCCAATAAACTGTATGAATGTCCCTAAGTCAAACCTATTTTGTCTGTGGCAGTAATTTCTGAGTGATCTCACTCTTTGCCTTGAACCATAATGTTTTCATTGCTTTTTCTCTCCCTGTCCTATTGAGAAGGAGCAGTGATAGGGAAGCTTGGTGAGCACCTGATTGTCAGTCAAGGTCAAATCCATCACATCACATTACTTTAGAATTCACTGAAATCCCCTTCTTGACCTTTCCTCTCCCCCACATATCTCCAGCTACATCACTGGCTGAGCCAAACTAGACCCTGATTGCCCTGCAGATGCTGAGACACAGAGTGGGATCTTCTGCAGGTGTGGTCCAGCCTGCTGGGCAGCTGCCCCAGGAGCACAGGATGGCTCAGCTCCCATTGAGGTGATATAAATTCCATTTCATGTAATTGCCCAGGCAGTGAGGGGAGAAGGAGCCTTGGTGCTTTCATTTGTACCCCTTGGGCTTTGACAGGATGCAGTGTTAGGTGCACACCTCCGTCCCACAGAAGATTCCCACTGCCCCAGCCCCTTCAAAGACAGAGGGAACCTCATGGCTCATCTTTAATCATTCAGGTTGCAGATTATGTCAGGATACCACCACGTTTTTCATTCCACCCGTGTATTTTATTCAATTCTTCCATTAGCTGTGTTTTTAAAAGGTGAGTGGGCACATGCTGCCCTGCCAAAAATACACATTTTTTGGTCATTTTTCTTTGGGACACTACAGTATTTAATCACACATTCACCTACTGCATCTCAAAAAACAACAAAACAAAGCAAAAACAAACAAACAAGCAAGCAAACAACCCCCCAACCAAACAAAATGCCCAGCACCACCAGAAGGAAGGCACAGCACATACAAATATCAATATTCATCTACTAGACCCAAAACTGCAGTGCTTAGTTTGTATGGTATTTCTGCCACCAACACAATAAATAAGCTGCATTAACACACTATCACTAAAAATATAAGGCATCTCATATAATGGGAATGGAACTCATAATCCTGAAAAGCTGTCCGAGTCTTAAAATATTTAAATCATTAAATCTATCTCCATCTTTCTCTCTTTCAGCAGGTAGTAAGATGCATACCCACCACTGTGAATGTGTTAAGCAAAGAAAAATAAAATTAAAAGTTAAATATATTTTCAAAGCCTAAAATGAGCCATTTATTCCTTTAGGAGAGAGAATAAATTGCTGATTTTTTTATTTATTTTTTTTTTTAATAAATGGCTGGGAGTGTTATAATGTATTTGATTTTTTTTTTTCCTTCTAGAGGTAATCTTAGATGTGGAGTGAATGAAGTGAAGTCTGTTATCAATCCATAACATCTGCTGCAGTGTCAAGTGATGAAATGGGTGACTCCAGAGCCCAAGACAGCTGGGATGGCTTTCTTAATGCAGTAGGGTATTGTGCAAACAAACAGGCACTGATACCGTCTATGGTTGTCACAATTATTCAAGCTGGTGATACATCTTCCTGTATTAGCTGCTTGAGAAGCCCTATTTCTTTTAAAAGTAAACTACTGTATAACAATCACCCATTCTGGTCTCTAACTCAGTTGAGTGCAAACATAATAAAACATTGGAAATAAAAATAAATTAAAATTTGCCACCAGAGCAGTAAAGCATAGAAATAGGTATATACGAGCTTGGAAAAAACCCAGCCTACTCTCAGTTTATAGAGCTAAGAAATAATGTATTACCTTTACAGCTGGATCTATATTGGCAAAATTATTCTGCTTCTCTGGAGTGCCTCCCCATTCTTGAGGAATCCAGTACATTGTTCAGAGAAGTAAAAGACCAAGAGTTAAAACAATCAAACAAACAAACAAACAAACAATTATGGATCACTACAAACATCCCTTTGCCATTGCTGCATCATTACTAAGATCACTCAGGGGATTTCAGGTTAGGGCAAATATTCAAATGCTGCAAATATAAGGAAAGATAATGAATTCAGATTCAAGATCTACATATAAACAATCATCAGCCTTAAGTCAACAAAGTATTTTCTGCTTACAGATTGTATATATGTATAAAAATGCATAAAACTACAAGAGACAGATGTTATGAAAGAGTACAACTTAGTAACTAGTTTTCATGAAAATCTGAAAATTATAATTTGGATTTGAGCTGCATCATTTAAGTGCAGAATGTAATCCAACAGTCACATTCATTCTCCAACACTAAGAAACATGTAAAAGAAATTTGTAATTTTTTTTTTTTTTTTCCAAAATGGAACATTTCAATCTTCAAGCAAATAAAAGCAACATTTGCTTTTGGAAATTAAACTCAGTTTGTGATATTTTAAAAACAGAGCTGAAAAGAGATTTTTTCATTTACATTTAATAGTATCATCTACCTAAATATAATAAATACAACATATATATATAATACACACATTATATGAATAATACATAACATATATAATTTATGATATATATGTATATATTATTCTTAGGTTGAACTATGACAGTTTTTCTTTATTTTCGCTCAGGTATCAAATTAATTATATTAAAAAAAGAAACCAGATATTTACTGAGTACCGGGTATCAGTTCAAGCACAGAATTTTAGATTTGCAGACCAAACTTTATTCACTTCTCTTCCTTCTTTCTCAGAAAAACAACAAATCCAGCACAACTGACCACTGTGATCATGGCATTGAACTCCCTCTTTACATGTGGGAGAGAGGGCACACAGACCTGTGGAACTGGTTCCAATCTCACTGGTGGTGATGAGCTTGTGGTGCAGAATGGAAACACCAAGGGCTGAAAGGCAAGCCCAAGATGGGAGCAGTGTGCTTGCCTGGATGCTCTGCCTGATTCATTTTCCACTGTCTCTCTCTTGCTCTGGATCAGACCTACACAGCCCTTTCTGGCTGAGTCCCCTCTCATATCTGCAGGCATCTCAAAAACATTTATGTTTTAACACAGGAGGTTAGGATATTTCACTGTTAGCTGAAGCTGGTGAAGAGTTTTGAGGTTGAAGATTCACCCTTCTGTTTCCCAAGATGATAATAAATTACTAAAATGCCAATTTTATGTTCTCATGCATTCCTGACTTAATAAAGGTACCTTATTTGCCTAGAAGTGTGGTGTTGGCCATTGTTTACTAGGAGGCTGGAAGAACCCAAAGGGAGATTAACAGATTGTGCCAGTTTAATTTGGTGCGATCTGATTCTGTTAGATCTTCTCATCTGATTTCGTTCTTCAAGGTTCTGAGTGGAGAGGGCAATTTTCCAACATACGGCCTTGTAACAAACCTTAAGCTCCTGGAATGCCAAGGATTACACATGCACAGAGTGGTGGTGGTTATCAGGAAAATTCATCAAAGGGCTAGACAGGAGTCAGGCTGGGTGGCCTCAGAATTGCTGGTCATCTGTCAGGAGCCAGGACACACGGTTTTGTCAGACTTTCAGGGACTATACAAAAAATAATGTTAAGGACAATATTCTGGTCTGATAGCATATGTGCCTCAAAATATTTTAGTATCCTTGACTGAATTTCACACTAAGTGCTTCCTAGGCAATGGGAAAAATTCTGTTTTCCTTAAGTGGCAACATTAAAAATTCTTCACTGAAAGACTGGGCACTGGGAATCAACTTCCCAGGGAGGTGGTGGAGTCACTGTCCCTGGATGTGTTTTTAAAACAGGCTGAACGTGGCACTCAGTGCCACGGTTTAGTTGACAAGGTGCTGTTAATTCATAGGTTGGACTGGATGACCTCAAAGGTCATTTCTAGCCTAGTTCATTCTGTGACTCTGTGATTCTGTGACTCTGTGATTCTGTGATTCTGTGATTCTGTGATTCTGTGATTCATCTATTGCTAAGGCAATGCACTGGCAAAAAGCAGTGAAGGAAGATGCACAGAATGTTCTGGGTCAGGGACAGGAAGCCTTGGCTCCATGATAGAGTAGCCACAGAGAAGCACAGCTCCTTCAGCTCATTGGTGAGACAGAAGCAAGGTCTCTTCCCATGCGGAAAGGAGGCATTTCCAAGGATGTGTAGAATTGCTCTTCCATCTGCCAGTGAAATGGAGCAGTACCAGCCTTGTTGGCATCAGGAGAACTTGAGGAGCTTCTCATGTAGCAAGGACTTCACACTGATGGAATAACCTTTGTATATTGATGCACAGATAAAAAAGGTTATTCCCCGGTTATTTTTCTTGTGTTCCTAAAGTGAGATATTTGATCAAACATCTGTCTCTCTTTCCGTTTGTCCTCACCTTTTTCTTCCAAAATCCTCTAGCCTTAAAAGTGTCAGCCAAATTCACTAGGTGAAAGTTTCAAGTGTGTTGAGAGGGTCAAGGTTTTATGGAAGCTGGCAGCATGCGAGAGAGACTCCATATGAGATTCCACATAAGGCAACTTAATTAGAGAAAAAAAAGATGGAAAATTCAACAGCTGCAGTCTGCAAAACTATTGAAATCCCTACTGTTCCTCAAACCATTTATGTCTTAGAGAGACTGATTGCTGAAACTGGGAATGTTGCAGGTAACTTCCATTATCCAGTTCATCCATTCCAAGCACCTAAAAAAAGACTGAAAACCCTTGAAATCAGCGCAATAACCTGCCTCTTCTGAGTGAGTTTTCTACTTCCTTTTCTGAGCATGGATCTCTTTATATAAAAATAAAAGCTGAGGTAAGATGTATTTTCATCTCTATTCTATTTTTATTCAGGCATTATTTATTATATTATATTAAATCTCAGGTAGAGATGAAAACACTTGATTTTGCAGTACCCATCCACTTCCTCTGTTGACATGCCTCCCAGACCCTCATGAGCATGTGTTCACAGCACACTTGCTCTAATCTTGAGAAGGTGTATCAGGGATTTGTTCAGTTAGGGATAAATGGCTGGATAAATGAAGTATCAGATTGCTTGCTCTACCTTTCTTCTCTTATTTAACAGCCTTAAAAAAAAAAAAAAAAAGAAAAAGAAACTAAGAGTATCCTTAAAGTCTGTTAACAAAATATGAGGAAGCTACAAAACCCTTGCAGAATTTCACTGGTTGGAAAACTCCAGTGGGGATGACAATAGGTATTCAATAATTTTGGCACAAGTCCCTGTATCAATACTAGAAGTACTCCTTAAGTTTTTAATGTCCCCATGGATATTCTCAAGCAAAAAGAGTTTGTTGATGAAATTTTCTCATGTATTACATAGAGAAATGTTGATCTCTATTTTCCAAGGCTGTGCTTAGGTTAGTTCATACTGACCATGAGAAAAAGAAAAACATAATTATTAGCAAGCTTTTATCATGTTTTCATCACTCACTGCTGTGGAGACTAACTCAGATTGATCAGATGATCAGCTCAGGTAATTAGTGGAATGGCTGAATAAGTTTGAAGATTCTCCTGTTGTGAAATGAGTATGCAGCAGGCTGGACTATCTTCTGGTCTGTGTTCTTTTTGTACAAATGTAAGGGAAATATGGCCTAGAACAAAACCAGGACAGTGAGAAAGAGATGAAAATATTACAGAAATATGTTAAACTGACTCCTGTGGAAGCCTCCTTGCCCCACAGCCCACTGACCCCTCTCCCATCAACTCAGAAGTCTGTAATCTGCTTCTAAGTTTTCTTTTCCTTTTATATCTCTTTAGAAGACTGAGGATTTTTGAAACAAATTTCTAGTTTTCTCACTAAAAGCAAATAAAATTGAAAATTTTTTAAGTCTTGCAAGAAAGATTTTCCTGTGGTTCTGTAAAATCAAACTGTTAGTATTATACAAACTGAAGAAATCTGATGTATTTTGGTAGAAAAATTAGACTTTATAGGAGGGTTTCTATTTCAATCAAAGTCCTGTTATTTGGGCTCTCTAGTGGAGTTGAAAAATCACTCTGATACGGTATCTTGGGCAGCTTATGTATTTCAGTTTTCCTGTCTGTTAAGTGGGGATGTTTGCAGGACTGGATAATTTTTTTTCCCTATATAACAAAACTCATTTCCCACCACTGAAACTTTTACATTAATTCTTTTTTTAAATTTGTATTGATTTGTTTTGTCCAAACTTGCACCTCCAAAAATGTCCCTAAAAACAACAAAATTCTCATTTCAGGACGTGCAATGCTTCTCTTCTGAAATTTACTGGAATTTCACCCAACATAATGATTTAAATTATTTTTACGTTTGGCTTTTTAAAAAATGTTAGTCATTCTCATGACTTCAAAAAAGGTTTTTCAAAAAGTGTTTTCACTCAAGAAAAACAACAACCTGGCAGTTTGTGTTTGAAATTATTTTTCTTTCAAGCATCTTCTTGGCTCTGTGTTTACAGTTCCAGTGAGTGCAAAAAGGTTCCTCAGATGTAATTGGGAAGTAGAATTTGTCTCAGAGTGGATAAACACAAATAATTTGCCCAGTTTGCTTTGGGACGTGTTTGTGTATTGTAGCAGAGTCACTCCCAAAGGTATTTCACAGAATCACAGAATGATTTGGGTTGGAAAGGAACTTAAAGGTCATCTATTTCCAACCCCCTGCCATGGACAGGGGCACCTTCCACTAGACCAGGTTGCTCCAAGCCCCATCCAGCCTGATCTCAAACATTTCCAGGGATGGGATATCCACAGCTTCCCTGGGCAACCTATTCCAGTTCCTCACCACCCTCACACTTTTTCCTGATATCTGAGCTACTTAATATTAATGGCCAATATTTTGGACTCATGTTCCTCCATGCTGCCTCTAACATGGTCAAACACGTGGCTACAATTTCAGATTTTCCAGTAAATGATCTTATTTAGGCAAGATATCAATTCAAGAAATAGCAGCTGATGCATTGTTAGGTTTTAAAATGAGGATTTCTTTCTTGCCAAAGAATCTTTAACTTTCCCAGTGGATAAGAGTTTCTGAATTAAAGCTGTTCCTCAACAAAAGGAACTAGTGAGAGAACAAGCTTTCCACCTGGAGTACAAGAAACTATTTGTAAACCCAGATTGGCTGAAAAAAAAGAAAAAAGAAAAAAGAAAAAAGAAAAAAGAAAAAAGAAAAAAGAAAAAATAAAAAAGAAAAAAGAAAAAAGAAAAAAGAAAAAAGAAAATACCAACCAACCAAACAAAATCACCTTCTGAATTTGCACAGTGTATTCTGTCATATTTTCTAAATTAATTCTTTGCTTTAAAAAAATCTAACTTCTCTTCTCTGATATCAATATTAAAAACTAAATTTCCTGAGTTTTCATTCCAAAGCACTTTTTGCCTAAAAATTAACATATACAGAAAGTGGGAAAATATGGATTTAAATCACCTAGAAGCAAAGTAGACTTAATTAACTTTGTTGTTGACTCTGGAGCCTCACACTAGAACATCTTGCAAACCCTTTAATAAATAAGACCTGATTTAGAAGGCATCCACAGTGCATTTCGAGTCTAGCCAACAAAATTACAACAAAGACAGATTTGGCTGGTGGCAATGATCAAATATCTTTAGGAACTCATCTTGCAGGGCATAGAATAACTTATTGCAGTTATAAGCTTCAGCTGCATTAGTATCCAGTGCTCCTGGAAAAATATCTCCTTCTGCTTTATCAGCCTAGCAAGCTCCCAATGAAGATGAATTCTTGTTGGGAGCAGCATCCTGGACTGAAAAAGAATGTAGTGAGAAAGCCTGACATTTGTCTTCCAATCAGAATCCCAATAAGCACACAGCCAGGGGAGGCAGGAAGGGGAGAAACAAACATAAATATTATTTTAAGAGATCTTCTAATGTGCAATATTTATATACAAATACCAACTAGTGTTACACACAGCACTTTCAGGTTTGTGAAATATATCGAAGTACGGCAAATTGGAATGAGTCCTGAGTTTCCATTTACTTTATCTAACCAGACTTATCAATTCTTTTTACTCCAGGCTGATAAAGTAGAACTGCAGCAGACAAATGAGCTAGCAGGGCTGACATAATGTGTTGTCACGAAGAAATGGTGAATTAAAAAAACCCCAAACTGTGACTTTGATCACCTCTAAGGCTCCTACTTTACTCAACCCAAATTAGTTGTTTACTCATTCTTTAGGGAATGTTCGATATCACTGGGAGGTGAGCAAAGAGAAAAGGAGTGTGCTTGTAAAGAGAATTTACTTCCATTTTATCTCCAGCTTTGAAAGGGAAGAATGGAAGGGGTGTGGGGGGGACTTGGTGTTGGTCCCCTGCTTCATTAATAACAAAAAGTCACTGGCTTCAACAAGAATAGGTACAACTGCCTAAGTTTACAGATTCTATTCCTTGAATTTAATGATGCCTAGTTTAAGTAATTGTAAACATAAAGGTCAGTTTTGAATTATAAAACAGAAGTATGAGAGATGTGCCACATGAGAAGTAGAAGATCACAGCTCTGGACTTTGTTACTAATGGTAAAGGAGGGAGCAATTATACACATTGTCATTGATTCTGATCTTCTCAGAAATTTAGGGGTGTTGATTCCTACAACTTTTTTTTTTCTTCTCAAAATTGCATTTTACTTAGAGAGAGTTGAGTCCCAAAGAGTCACAATGGAAACATAGACAGAAGTTACAGCTTTAGGATAACTGCCCAGAATGAATGGCTGGATCATCTTTTTTCTTTCCTTAAGTACTTTATGCCATATATCCAGGTAGTGAAAACTCCTGTAATTCCATTGAGATTAGGACTTTTGAGACAGGAGATATCATTCATTTGTCAGACCCCCCATGAGTCAGATATAAAATAGGTTCCTAAAGGGAACTAGCAGATGAATGAAAAATGTAAGGCAAAGAATTATGAACCGTGTTCTGATTTTTTTTTTTTTCAAGTGTAATACAGTTAAACAGCTGTGGTTTTGTTCAAGAAAAGGTTATTGAATTTGGCAGCAGTCATTTAAATCAAAGTCATCTGCAGTCTCTGCTGTGGAGTGCTAGAATATCTGAGTGCCCTGTTGCAAACTATGTCTGTCATGGATAGTGAAATTCTGCTCTGCACTTACAGGTATTGGGTCTCTTGTATTTACAACCATATTTCAAAACTCCTTTCTTCATCTTTCAGCGTTGATGAACCTTCCAGAGAAGCTGCTGTAAGGAAGCAAACACTGCAGACTGTAAATCAGAGGGTAGTGTGGACTATAAGCACGCTGGTAAACAATGCATTGAAAGACATTTTAAAGGAGAGACAGAGTCCCATGTTTATATGTAGCTCATCAGTGTTTATCTAGGTGCTTCTCCAGGCTGTTATTCATTCCATGGAATTGCTTAGAGGAAAGTTAAGGCTCTTGACTCATTGAATAAAATGAGTAAATAACAAAAAATGAGAGGTTTAATACCAGCCTTGGTCCTTCAGCACAACACGGAGTATTTGTGAAAATACTCTATCCTTTCTCTCAATTTTTATTTTATTTTATTTTATTTTATTTTATTTTATTTTATTTTATTTTATTTTATTTTATTTTATTTTATTTTATTTTATTTTATTTTATTTTATTTTATTTTATTTTATTTTAATTGGAACAACCATAAAACCAACACTGGTATTTGTTTTGGGAATTATTTCACCTGGAGTTATCACTAAAAAATTAGGCAAATAGAAATTCCTTTAGATTTACCAGGGAAAATGATTGCACTAATACACAGCACTGTAGATATGTAACACTGGTGGAATGGCCTGAGTTAGCTCCCTGAGGTACAACCCCTTTTGACGTTTAGAGGAGTTAGATTCAGAAAAAAAAGATTGGTAAATCCCTACATTTCCTCAAAACAAAAGAAGAGATTTTTGGGTTTTTTTAATTTTTCAGCTGACATTCAGAGGTTTCACCTGAGTCTGGGACCCTCATCAGAAGCAGAGGCTTGAAGAAATTCACTAAATGCCATCAAATAAATGATAAAATCTCAAATTGGTGAACCTGATACCTGCGTAGCAAATTACCAATTGCCAGCTGTTCGATGGTAGTCAAAGGCTGCCAAATAATCCCTGTATTGAAATGAAAGGTTCAAACCATCTGAAAGAGCAAACAGACCCATCAAACAAGCCTTGAGCACAGATGACTTGCAAACAAAACAGAGCTCGTGTCCTCCAGTGGATTAATTGCTACAAGTACCTGCCATGTTCTCATCACAGTTTGGATTCTGTAGCCTCAAGGAAAACAAAGCTTTCACTGCCTGCAGCAATGTCTGAGGTCTATCTGCTGGTGTAAGGAGGGAAGGATTATTGGAAAAGATACTGGCTTGCACACATGTGATGGATCACAGATCCCTCTTAAAGTTAGCTGGGTAGTGAATGTACAATGTGCTTCTCAGTCTGACAAATCCAGATATGATATTAATTTATGAGATCCAGTATGAAATCAATGACCCTTTGTCTTCAAAAACTGCATTTTCGATTTTATCATTACAAAAGAATGGCTGTGATTAGACACAGAAAGGCAGGACTATTGATTGTGCAGTCACTTACTCCAGACTAAAAGGCAGATGGTTACAATATTGTTTGATCTGCAATATTTTGATGTTAAAAATCTCACTGCAGTTATCTAGACAATGAAAGTAACACAGTGCTGCACCTTAGACACCTGCGGAGCCAACTGACAGAGAGCCATGAACTCTACTGAAGTCAGTGTCTCCAGGGGTAAAACTCACTGGAGGAAAGGGAAACAGAATTAAGGAAAAGTCTGTTCTTCCATGTAGAACAATGAAGTCAATATGCCTGCTTGGATTGCAAATCTGGATGTTGATGTGTTTATTACTTCGAGTACCAGACACTCTGCTAATTTTCACTGGTTTTGGTCAAAACATGTATTTATAAATATTTCAAACCTGATGACTAAGACTGTATTTGTCCTCCTAAATTTCTGACAACTGCATTCTAAAGTGACCTCTGACATCCTGTGGGCACAAGGAGAATTACCGTTATTTATCTACTGTATTGAAAGAAGCTCTTGCTGTCATAGTAGTGTTTACATGTCTTCATGTTTGCTCTTCTGTAGGAATCTCGGAAACTTTCCATGAAGCACTTTTGTTTTTCACCATACATAGTATACTTTTTCTCTTGTATCTTTTGTCCAATCAGAGAAAGTAAGAGGATAAAATTTGGGCTTCACAGTGTTAATCTTTCAAGTTTTCTCTATAAAAGCAGACTCAATAGCTCCATTTCCCCAATTAAAGCAAACTCTTTAATTATGGAATGTTTTGGGTTGCATGTTTGACAACGTCTCATTTTTAATTAACTGAATGCCTCTTAAGATACCGTGGATAATCATTGCCAGCAAACTTGCCATGCCATAAACGGT
This sequence comes from Hylia prasina, assembly GCA_013397195.1. NCBI lineage: Eukaryota > Metazoa > Chordata > Aves > Passeriformes > Sylviidae > Hylia > Hylia prasina. The sequence continues at coordinate 585,198 of VYXD01012677.1, forward strand.
AGGAAACACTGACATCTTGTGGGAAAAGAAAGTAGGGAGTACAGAATGCTTCAGTGAGGAATTAATTCAGTAGATCTACAGAATTCAGAAAGCAGATAATTCCATATGCGTATGAAGTTACCAATAAGTACCTCATCTCATAGAATCAAAGTACCTCATCTCATAGAATCATAGAAACACAGAATCACAGAATGTTTTGGGTTGGAAGGAACCTTAAAGATCATCCTGTTCCAACCCCATGCCACAGTCAGGGACAACACAGGCTAAAGGTGCAGTGTGAACATACATATAAAAACATACCTCTAAAACTATACACATACACATGTATACATATGCATGCACCCACAGCAGAAATCCACTGCCTCTAATATTTATTTCTCTGTAGTTGCTTTGAACAGTTTTTACTGCAACGTGTGACTGCATTTCTGCTAAATTTATGAAACACAGCATGTAGTCAGTGTCTATGAATCTCAACAGGACTGATTCTACTTCTACTTTTTTATTCTTTTTTTTTAAATTTTTCTGCCCAACATGAAGATCCCACATACACTTTCCCCCTGAAAGTGTGTAAAAAAAGCACATCATTGGGCAAAAAGAACAGAACTCTATTGAGTACATAGGGTACAAAAATGCATTAGTTATTAAAAAAATCACTAAAAATGTAGTTCTTAGCCTATTCAATACTTATCTCTTCATCTTGTATTTCAGTCAAATTATGTAGCTTAGTGCATGCAGCATTTACTGATGGCGTGGAGCAGCAGTGGCATCTGCTGGCCACAATCATCCCCTGGCTGCTGAAATTTCTCTATTGTTAAATTTCCTCCACATTTAATACCTCCTACTTCTTTGTGAATGCACAATGATGAAAAAAAACCGTGGTGCCTGGAGAAGCCTGTGTAAGGCATGTTCTGGTGATGCAGGGGATAAGTCCACCTGAGCAAACCACGTGCTGTCAAACGTAGTGGCAAAAATACAAAGTGTTTGAAGCTATAGGCCTGAGATTTATCCCTTTTGTCTTCTTTGTTCTATGGTTGATGCTCAAAATTAAATTTTTTTTTGCAACTTTCAGGTAGAATTTCGCCAAAGGATATGGAAATGGTGGCAAAATAGACTTAATTTTTGGATTCACCATGTCCACCAAGTACATGGTCTGCAGATAAGGACAGTTGTTCATAACCCAGTGAATTTCAGATAATTCCGAAGAAATGAACTCCTATTATGGTGGTTTGTTTTTTGTTTTTTTTTTTGTTTTTGTTTTTGTTTTTGTTTTTGTTTTTGTTTTTGTTTTTGGTGGGGTTTTTTGGGTTTTTTTTTGAAGGCTCCTCAAGTTGCCAGCAAAGCCCAATAGAAATGCAGTGAAACAGGTCCCCAGAGTATTTTGCAATTGTTGGAAAAGCAAAGGATATTTAAGCCAGCAGCCTGAGAAAGTTTGTTATGGGTCTCCTAGTCTTCAAACTCTTGACATGCAACCTGGAATTTATTAAAATTTAATTTCCCAGTGTTAGGTAAAAAAGTGGGAAAATTTGAAAATGTTTCTTGGCATTTAATGGTGAGACACTTCAAAATGAAATAATAGTGAAGGAGTTTGGATGCAAGGTAGATTTTTATTTTTTGTTTGCTAGATGTTGAATAAAAATAAATGCTTGAGCATAATGACAGTAATAATGTGTCAGAGCAGAGATCCTTCCAGCCCACCATCCTGTCTCCTGCAGTGGCCAAAGGGAGAAACCAGCCACTCCTTAGACAGAGGGGTTGGACTGGGTTGTTTGTAACACCCACGCAGCACCACACCTTGTGTCATGAGTGTAGCCAGGATGGTGCATCATAAAGTGATTTTTTCCCAGAAAATTCCCTCAGGCTCCAGTACTCTGAGCCATGGGACATGATTTCATGCATGAACATAAGCAAACAAAACCCAAAAGCAACACCAAACCCTTAAAAATGTAATCACTTCTTCCTTAAAATTGATATTTAAACCATGGAAAAAATAAAACCCCCTCCACCAACAGCCCCCAGCATAATTTCACTGTCATTTTTTCATCCAGCGTAGAATTGGGTAAATTCTAAAAAAACCCCACCATTTCTGGCAAACTTGTATTCAGATTTCACACAGGTGCTTTGTGGTTTTCATTCCTCTGTGTACTGTTGCTCATGCAAAGAAATAATTGGAGAATATTACGGGAAACAGCTGCATTCACATGCAGACAAAGGTATTTGCTGATGAACCCAGGTATCCATCATCCATCTCCCCAACCCACCAAAGCATGGTGAGTTTAGTTCACATCAAAGGGAGCATTTCTGTTTTAAAGGAAAGCTTTGTACCAGGAATATTCTGCAACCACTCCTCTCACCTTTTTGGGCCAGCCAGCCAAGGAAAAGCACAAGAGAGATGAGCAACAGGCAGTGACCCATTGCAGGGAACAGCTTGTGAGTCAACCAAAGTGTTACGTGGCCTCTGTTAATTCAAAGAAAATGGGAAAAGTGACATCACAAAGCAGAAATCCCCTGAACTCAGAAAATCCCCTGCTACTTTCCTGCACAGACAACACAACAATCCTTGGTGTGATTTATATTCCCACAATATTAGATGCCCAAAACTTGGTTGTATAAATCTTTGTTAGTCACCAAGGTGGTTTGTACTGTTATATATCAGCACCTTCCACAGAGGAAGCAATATGGCTTGTTTAGAACAATAAATCAAACAGAAATTTAATATGATAATGTCTAGCAGTCATCATAAAACATACCTTACATAAAATAAAATCTTCACTGCCTTTTTAGGAAGCCCAAGAAGGACATATTATCAAGGTCCCAACTTTTTGTCTACACATAATTTAGTCTTTCCCTTTGTGAACAAATTACAGGTAAAGGAAGGTGCTGTTGTAATTTCCTTTCTCAAACAATTAAATCAACATGTTCTTTCTCATATGGGATCTATATGCCTTTGTGGATGAAATTTTGGAAAAACAATTCAATAGTAAATTTTTTTTCACCTCACCTCTTTCCACAATCACAGTGCACATTTTATATCCAGGATTTTTACCTTATTTTCATCTTTCTGTCTGCACAGAAGGAATTCAGAAAGGTTCTGTAGCATTTAAATACTTGCTTTTAAAGGTGTTGGTAGGTACAACCACAAATTAAGGTGTGAGTTTGACCCAGTTGCCTAAGCACAAGTTCTACCACCATTTGAAATAATTTAAGGGTGTCAGCATGTGTACAAGGATGTTTGCATGCAAAACCTGTGAGAGGTCAGTTTTCATGGAGATGCTCACTAGAAAATCCCAGGGCAAAAGTACAAAGTACAAAAGTACAAAATACCACATTTTTTGGGGGGGATCCCAACAAATGACTCTATGCAGGTAGAGGAAAAGAAGGAGAGGGCTGGGCACCCATTAAATAACCAGGAAAAAGTTCAATTCATCCTTCACAGAAGGCAAAGTGAGGTTTTCTGTAGAATTCAGATATTGGAGAAACACCTTTTGTGTGAGCCAGTAAAGAAATATGTTCCTGGGATCCATTCCACTCTTCTCCAAGTAGGGAAATAAATATTCCAGCAGTATAATCAGTTTTAGGAGATTATTTAAGGTGTTCAGGATTTTTAGGAGGTATTGCCCATTGGAACTGCTCAGGTTTGACCTTTAGAGTTGAGTCCAACAGGAACATAGGCTGTTGACATATAGGAATTAACTTTGGAGTCAACTACAGTGGAATTTGAGTCAAAATTAGAGATTTGTGCCTGAGTGCCAGCTGAGAAGCCACAGTCAGTGAGAGCGTCCACCAAAATTTGACCAAAGTGATAACTGACCTCTGAGACACCAGAGCTCACCAATTCACCAGCACCAGGCCAGGAAAAACACCCTGGAATATTTCACCTGGCCATGGTGTAGGCGACTGAATCAAGTTCTTTAGATAGCTGCTTTTAGAGCCCGTTGTGTGGATGTTTATGGGGAGTCCAGTGTCCACTACAAATGATGGAGATTTGACCAATACCAATACCAGGCTAGAGCAGCCTAGGGAATTATTCAGTTTACCCCACTGTGGGTACTCTCTACAAAAACTCCTATGGGTAGAGACCAAGATCCTGAGCTGTTGAAATGTAAACGTCAGACAACCTATGGAATTCGGAATTGCAACTTGGCAGATGGCAGAGGCTCTTTGCATTCTGGAATGCTCCTGGAGCAGGAGCTGGAGGCAGCACTCTCAGACACTCTCCATGTGAGGCACTGAGCAGCTACATTCAGGCAAAATCCTTGATACAGGGTAAGCTCTACTTAGCAACAACAAAAACATCAGTCTGCTACCAATATTTTTCCCATACTAAATCCAGAAACAGCTACTAGGAACAAAATTAACCCTATCCCAACCAAAACCAGGACACCATTTCAATTAGGTGCTTAAATTTAGACAGTGCTGATGTTCCTAAAAGACACAATAACAATTACTGTGAGGAACAGAGTTCTTTGATTATCATCTCTTGGGATTTTATGTCATTTTGAGGGAGAAGATTTTGAAGTCACACATAGCAGTCAGCATCTCTGCTTCTTCAAAATTTTAAGAATTTTTTTTTAATAACTCTTTAATTTATTGGCCACCTCATCTCTAAAAGAAGTGTATTCCATATATAGAAGATAGCAGATTGTTTTGATGTTGAATACAAGATGTTGATGTACTGCTGTTATATTACTCTTTACTTGACCTTTTTTCTGCCAGTTGATTAAGCACAGTTTTAAACCCCTCCAGCAATGCTTTTGGCATAGCTGAATGTTTTTAGTGCAATAAACTTCAGTCAATAACTAAAATGCTTTCACACTGAAGTGCTCTTTAGGCAATGAATTAAAAATAACCTTGTGAACATGGAAGAGTCCATGCAGGAGGAGTTGTGTCTCTGTGTGTGGTTTGGGTTTTGGTTTTGGTGGGTTTTGTTTGTTTATTTGATTTTATTATTGCTATTTCTAATTGAAAAATAAGTTCTGAGACATCTGAAACTCTATCCATTTGTATCAGATTTTTCACACAACTTCAGCCACAAAAATGGTTGACTGTGGAAAAGATCTGTTGTGGTGGTGAAACAACTTTTAGTGCATAGATATAACTTCTTTTTTCAAGAGAAAAAGTATCCAGCCCTTTCTACTATCATCCTGCAGTTGCACAAATACTATTCCTTAAATACCTCCCTATTTAATAGTTTATGATTTTATGGAATTAAGAAACACAGGGATCTAGATTTTTCTCCTGAATAAGGGAGGTAGAAACTCTTGTTCTCTCAGGATAGATCCAGTTGATTTTGTGTCATCTAGAGCTGCAGTAATTTAACTTTAGTTTCCATTCGTTGGCTTACAAAAAACAATCTTTTCAAGTAAACTTCCTTTCCCTAAATAACACCTGTGATTTCTATCTATTCCTGGGGTGCAGGTGGTTACAGTATTCCCAGAATAATGCTGACTTTGATAGACATAAATATTGAATTTAATGGTTGTATTTTAATTTGGGAAGTCAGCTTGTGAGATGAGTGGTGCCTTGAGACTTTGATATGACCAGTTCCTTTAGACATGACAGATTTCAATATGGGTAATATCCCAGGAGGAGGACTGAAAATAATCTGAGATATTGCCAGCATCAAGAGCATCTCTCTGGTTCTTTACAGAGAATTTTTTGACATGATGTAAAAGCCCCCTGTGAGGGAGATTTCATAGCAGTCAACAACCTATTGGGGTTAACTTCTCATCAGAAACTTTCTTCTGCTGTGTCAGTTGGACCTTCCTTGTTCCTTCCTCCATTCCTTGGGGTCACAGAGCACAAATTACTTTATATGTCATTGAAACTTTTTAGTCATATTTTGAAGCAACACTTATTTCAGAAAAACAGTGTTATCTTGCCTTTCTCCACAGTTAGGCCAAAGCTTTTAGAGTTTCTCTTGGATGAGTTTTCCAAAATATTCATCCACTCTGGGTAGTGCTTTTGGGGAGCATCATCTGTTCAGGAAGGTGAAAAATTAACCAAGTGTGAATGATAGCAGACAAATTATTTTCTATGATAATTAAGTTCTGTATACCGGAGTATGGAATTAATTTTGGTTGTGTTAAAATAAGAGGTATTAATAATTTAATGATTATTATTTTATATTTTTATATTAAAACTATAATGAGTTATTTCATATACTGGGCATACAATATTATGTATCTTAATATATTGTGAATAAGATTTAATGAAAAATTATGACTTTTTTTAACCTTTCTGGTGGTAACAGAATAAAAGCACTATTTTAAAGAAAATTCATGATGAGAAGATCTACTTCAATTCAGAGAATGGGGTGTTCAGAATCTCATTGTGTCTTCAAAATAGCCAATATATTTATTTTGCTTACCTCTTTCCAGGGCAATGAGACTTTCCTTCCAGTAGATGGTAATAGAGAACTTCCTTTAAAAAAAAAGCATTTGACGGCTGTGGGCTTCTCTTCCCTTTTTTTTTGTGGAATCTGACCCCAAATCAGCATCAAAATAAACAGAACATTGTTTTAGGGTCTCATGATGGGACAGTTTACCATTAGCGAACTATTTTATCTTTTCTCTATTTCCATCTTTTCTCTTTTCTGGTTTTGTTCCCTTGAAATACTTTTTTTTTTTTTTTTTCCTCTGCATTATCTGGAAGGAAATATGAAGCTGTAATTATTATTATGCTGAACAATTTTTTTCCTGAAGCCTCAACTTTGGTTTCGTGAGACATTTCGCCTTCCTCTCCCATTTTCCCTCTGAGCTGGCTGGATGCTAAAGGTCAGCAATCTCTCCATCTCATTTCCATTTGAATGCTGTGTTACAGCAATGTTATTTTTACTCTTAATCCCAGTCTTCATGTAGAATATTTTATCAAGAGAAATAAGTGTTTGGAACTTTCAAATATGTGAGAATGAGGGAAATAGATTTTGTTATGCAAAATTCCATAGTCAATTAAACCAGTAATGATTTGTAGGGAAAAATGTCAATTATGAAACAATATTTATACGCAGCATGGAACTAGGTTTTGATATTTCATTGATGTTCTTAGAATTTATAAGGAAAAAAATCAAAATAGTTTTATAAGCTTCAGAGGAACCAACAAAGTTTTCTTTAAATTTTGATAAATGCATCTAAGATAATCTATTAGCTACTTGACTGGATATCTTGGACACTGTGCCAGACGTGATGTGGAGGTGGGTGACATGCAGGTCCCAGTGACATTCTCTGATGTACACAGCATTGATGAGGATGGTGGAAACCAGAGACTAAACCCAAAAAATTAGGAGTCAGTTATGTCTTGAAGCCAAACCAGAGCAAGACAAAGATGACTGCATAGAGAGGGCATCGATACCAAACCATCAGTGTTGTATCAATAATTGATACCAAACCATCAATGTTGTATCAATAATTGATAACAAACCATCAATGTTGTATCTGGTGTTGTTCTCACTTGGAAATTAATATGTCTGTCTTCTGTTTGTTATTGAACAAATAAGAAGGTATAAGGTTCTAATAAACTTTCCAAAGTCTGTTCCTGAACTTGTGTAAAATCACTGCTGTGAAAGAAAGATGTAAATTATTGTTGTTCACTGTAGTGGAATGAACTGAAGAACATGATGTGGTTTTTATCTTGCTCTTCTGAAGAAAAAATCCCCCAACAAACTAGAAAAAAGCCCAAGTGAAAGCTATTTCATGTTCGTGAAGATTTTCCTTGGAAACCTAGATTGTTTTACTTCCCCTGAAGGAACTTCAGTAATCTTACCCCAATTCACTGTGATTTGGAAAAGATTATGGGAATGCTTCAAAACAATGATAAGATCAAAATAAAATGTCTTAGTTTATCAGCCAGGCAGAAATGTTTTACTTAAGGTCAATCTAACACTAATCTCACTGTGCCTGAGCTAACCTTTTAGGATTATGGGAAATATTTTTCATTGCCCTGGCCTTCACTTCTGTATTATTGCGTAGACTTACAAAATTATATCTCCTAGTTGCCACTCTACTTCTGTCCCTGAGGACAACAGCAGAGCATGATGGAGGAAAAAATGTTTAATGGGAAAATATTGACCACTCATTCTCCTGGTATATATATTTTTGCTTTTATTTTTTTAAGGGCTTTTTAATCTTATTTGCATCCTGTAATTTGGACATAAGTTTCTAGTTCAAGGGTTGTATCAGGGTGAGAAAACACACCTACTATGACTCTAAGGCAGGCAGAGAGATGCCAGGAGATGCTTTAGTATCATTTTGAAGTGAGCACTAAAAGCCAGGCTAAACCAATTAAAAAACTTTCATTAGCAAAACATGCACATTAAAAAAAAAAAAAATCTGATTTGCACACCTGAGCACATTTTCACCCTGATTTAGTAACTTCATATTTGTTCTGATTAAAACCCAGCCCGAAATACCAGGTCTGTTCAGGGAAAAGCAACTTGCAAGCTGCCCAAGTCATAGGAGAACCCTACTGGGGGTGAAAAATATAATGATCTTCCTGCTCTGAACATCTTCATTCTCTTCCAAATCACCATAAGACCATTAATTTGATTGTGTACTTCCTACAGCACTGCTAATTAGTTATCTCATATTAATTATAGTAATTACATACACACCTATCTATAGGACTATTAGGCAGTTCATAGGAAAAAAAACATGAACTAAGATGTGCTTGATGCAGAGCAGCTAATCAGCCAACAGCTGGTCTCGGTCGCAGAGCTGCTAGTTAACACCCAAAGTGCTGTACAAAAGGGATACTTTCAAAATTCCAGCTAATAAAATCCCTTTTTCAAGTCATTGCTAAACAAATGTGTTCAGCCTTTGTATTTCTCTTCATCTGCTATCAGAGCCAGGGATCAGAATTAAATACTAATATAACTAAGCAGCAGTACAAAAATCATCAAAGGGCTGTTAGGACACAGTACCAGGGAACAAAGAGAACATGTTTTAGCAATGGAAATGTATTCTAGCTAAATATAGGTCAGTAAATCTACTTTTAAACCAATAAATGGTGTTTTAATGCAGTCTAGGTGTTGTTTAGCCTGGAGATTGTCTGTCTTTACCATGATTTTATACACTGGGGTGGGTGATGGAAAAAACATCCTGGCACATGAGCTATCAGCAAGTGCTCAGACAGGGATTTTCATCAATGAACTACAAAGCAGAGCCTACTGCTAATGTGTGGTTGACAGGGATGTCCACAAACTGACATCCAGAGTGTGATGTTCCTCTCCATCAGCCATGAAATGCATTTCCTTGTTTTACATAAGAATCTACCAAAAAACCCCCACTTTGTTCTATTTGATCTCTCTGTTCTATGTGGCCAAAAATCACAGATCTGGTTCCCATCCCTTCATGTACAGATGAGGGTGGCCTGGTACAAGAATGTGCTCTACTCCTATAAAATTTATGGTCTGCTGCTCCCACTGCCTGTGGTGCTTGTGAGTACAAGGCATTCAGCGACAGATTCACTGGTTTTAGGAGAAGAAACCATTAGGTCATCTGCTCTCTCTTCCTCAGAACTGCAGACCAGCAAGTTCTACCTGCAGATCTTACACTGATCCCTTCAGGACAACTCTCTCACTAAAGTATTATTCCCTACTCACATCCACTTCCAAAAGGTGTGATGCTTCAGCTTCCATTGTTTGGTTTTGGTCCTGTTCCCTCCACTCTGCTGCAGTCTCCTATCACACATTTCTTTCCTTGTAGGACATGGATCAGAGATGTTTCATCTCAATGCCTTTACAGCACCAAGTCTCTACTGGATAACTCAGCTCTTTCAATTTTTGTGACTATTTTCCCTCTTACAGAGTAATTAAATTGTTTGTGTAAACCAATTGAATCCCTTGCTTTGCTTTCCATGCCAGTCAGAGTTGTGTCATGATGGAAATCATATTTATACTGAAAGTTAAAGTCATCACACAGCGTCCTGCCCAGAAGCTGCATTGCCAACCACATTTCAATCAGTTGTTGTATTGCCCCTATTGCAGACCTTTATTTTTGTGTATTCACTTGAAAGATATGACAAGAATTACCCATGTTAAAAGATACATGTTCTGTTCAAAGTTAGGGAAAAAAAAGAAAAAGAATACAGATTGTTTAAAAAAATGTGAAATTGTTTGGTTATAATGAGGTCCAATATCCAAATAAATATCTTGCTATTGTTTCACTGACTGCCAAGAAAAGTTTATATTTTTATATCTTATATCTTTAGCTGTGTGAGAAGTCTACAGTTATGTGAGGGTCTATATTTGGGTCTGAATATGCAGTAGGTCTAGTTTCAGTCACATTATATGTACATTCTTCATTTACAGGCTGAAATGTGTAAACAGGATGAAGTATGACCTAAGAAAATCCATAAAGCTCTTTATGCCTCATAAGCATCTCTCATTCCATTTAAGATTTTCATTAAGAAAACCTTGTTTAAGTAAAGTATATTTAGCGGCACTATTATTATTATTAAGTAAAGTATATTTAGCGGCACTATTATGGAGCCAGAATTCTTGTCTTTTGCAAAATTAATTGCCAACAAAGTGCCAGAAAGCTCATTGGAGAATATCCAACGTTGTGTAAGGGTATTTACAAAATCAAGTTGGTAGGAAGAAGAATTCACTCTTACTGCATCCATTGATAAGTTTGGGGAAAACAAGTGGTCTTTGAACATCCAAGAGGTGAAGGATAACATGTGGTCAGAAGTTATTCTGTCTTCTATGAGCATGTTAGCTGGATAAACTATAAGAAATATTTATGACCTATATCCCTACAGAATAGAAGCTTCTTCATAAAAGGTTTGCACCATAAAGTTTCTGCAATGAGACTAACTATGAATTTAATCCAGAGATATAAAAACTTGGGTGGTAAAGTGGTATGATTCCAGGTAATTTCAGTGTATTTCATTACATAAATCTCTTTTCATTACATAAATATTCATTCCATAATATGTCTTAAACAGCAAATTTAGGTTACAGTTGCAGCTGACTACACTAAAAAGCCACTGCAAGAGTTAATATCCCACCTAATATACTCTGAGTGCTTTTCTGGGGTTTCACTGGTGTTAAATATCTGTTTGTTAGTTAATTCTCACCCACAAACAAACCTGAGGACTTTCAGTAGAATTTTGATTGATCAAGAGCATCAGAATCTGAGAAATCTGGGGTTCTTTGATGATGATTGATGATGAAGGTAGATTTATTAGATGCTGAAGTAGTCATTAGCAAAAGCAAGAAGTTGTAAAACCTTTTCAACAAGTAATATCTGATCCTCAGCCCTTTTCTTTGAAGAGAGTAGTCACTGCTTTCCTACCACAGGACAAAACTTTTCACTTTCCTATAAAAATACAAATGGAACGGAAAAGAAATGGGTGGTAATAAATTTATATTCTATTCTCCCAAGTGTCACTGACCTTCTTTATGTTTCCAGGCAACTCCTTTAAGTGCAAATGTGGGTTTTTTTGTAAGAACCAAATTACCAACACTGCACCAGGGTATGAGCCAGCTTGACCCAAGTGAGTGCATTGCCTTTACCCCAGAATTGCCCAGGCACATCTGACCACCACTCCTGAGCAACCTCTCATTCTGGCACCCTCCTCCAACATCCTCCCTCCTCAGCCAACGAAAAACTTTTAAATGAGTAAACTGACATTATGACATTTACCAAATTTCAATTTTGTTCAGTCAATTAGCAGTGGCTTCAATCTTGTAGTTCAATTGATTAGGCTGAAATTACCATAGTGAATTTCCATCCTGGAGGGTATAAAAGCCCTCAGACACAGGGTGTACACGACTCTCGTGTGCCTCTCCAGGCTGAGCTGCTGTAGCTAATACACTAATGAAAAGGGTATGTCAGGCAAACTGAATATGGAAAAAAAACCTGAAGACAGAAAAGTTAAATGGGTTGCTTTAAGCCTCCTAATAGAAATGGGATTGGGTACTTTTTCTCTCCTTCTAATAGTAGCAAATGCCTTTCTGTAAGTGCTTCTCGCAGATATTAAATGTAACAAATACAACAGGGAGTGCTTTTGAAATAGCAGATGAATTGAAACAGTGGGAAGAAAAAGGAATAGGAATGGGATGGTGGATAAGATACTTCAGGCTTAATATATTGAAGAAAGAGAGATAATTCTATTGGCTAAAAAATCAATCCACATACCATTTCTTTGCTTCACAGAATGCAGAACTCCAATCAGAAAACCAATAAGAATGCATTCTCTGATATTTTATATAAGCTATTTTACTTTTTCGGGGAAAAACAAACCTCACATGCAACCCCTTTAAAAAAAGCAGGACTGCAGACTATGCAAGGGGAAGGTTTTCTGCTGTGAAATCCTGGATTTAAGAGAATAAAATCAGTATCTCAGGACCAAAGGCACTGGACAGAAAACACTCCCAAACCTTTGTTCTGGTTTAAGCAGTTTTCCATTCATCAGAAAAACTTCCCAGTGAGATTCTCTGTCCTCCCAACCCAACCAGAAGGAGACAGGGATGACTAGAAATTTTAATTGTGGACTACAAAGACAGGAAGAGGCTTATCTGGCTTTGAAAGTTGACAGGGCTTAAAAATACAGATTGTGTCTCTTCTGCTTGCAAAAGAAGCCCTCATTCTTAAGAACAAATAGGAGCATGGATGAGTATAAGAACAGAAGAGTCTTGATCCTGCACCACAGATGGGCTGATGTGGATCCTCAGTGAACCAGTTTAAAATGGGTTTATGTGATGAGCTCAGGCAGCCAAACTGCATCTGCCTGGAGCCATCATCATGTGTCACTGTGAAAAAGAGCAAGTCCTGTCTTCCACCCTTAGGAGATCACAAAATCAGGCAGGGGGGAGGATTAGATTTTGACAGGGCCATGTTTAACCACTTGCCAGCACAATGCTGATCCCCACACCCAACCTGTCTGAAAAAGATTGTTTGCTTTTATCTTTTACAGGTTCATTTTTGGTAAATGGGATATATCCTTGTGCCCTTGACCTTGAATATGTTTTTTCAACATGCCATTGGCTATGTGACAAAAGCCTTACTAGGGGAAAATTGTGATTTTTCAGTATTTGTACAGAATTTTGCAAATAATTTTCCCACTAGTACTACTGGCAAGTTGCCCTCTTATTAGTCTTTTTTTTTAATAGTATAAAATAGCCAGTGTGCTAAAGACACGAGTGTTTTCTCTCCATAAGATACATTTCACATATTGATTTTTCTCCAATGGTCTTTAAATATTTTTGGGAAAGCTTTTCTTTGTTTTGGTAGCTGGTTGGTTTCCACTTGACAAGTTTTTGTTTTATCCTCAGATATTCTTTGTAGCAAATGTAAAATTAAGGACAATATTTGACACATGAGCTGAGCTTTTTAAAGTTTTCAATCCTCATGTCTGCGGCTAAAAGAAGTAGGTCAGTCTCAGTTTGGAATCATATTTTTACCACCCTGGTTTTCATTGCCTTATCAGGATCAAGTTTTAAAATAGGTTGAGCAATGGCATGACAGTCCATGACTGGTCAAGTGAAAAACATCATTTGCAAAGTTTTGTGCTTGTTGGGTTTCATAAAAATAAACCAAATCTTCCTTCTTCACATATCAAATACCAAAGATGTATTTTTCTTTAACCTTTCTAAAAGTGGAATGAGAACATTATAATTTTTTGAGAGCCTGCTAATAACAGACAAGAGAATATTAGATTTTATTATTTGTTGACAAGGAGTATTTTGCTGAGACAAGAATTGAACACTTCCCTGTTGTTGTTTCCATCTAATCTTCCTTTCATCCTTCTAGGAGCTCTCTTGAAGCAATCTCCTATAGCCCAACATTGTTCCTTACCACAAACCTCCAGATGCTGGAACATCTTTTATTTATTAAGAACATACTTAGAGAAGTTTATTATTTATCTTGAAGTCTGATGTACCAATAAAGACATACACTTCTAATTTTTAATGGAGTATCCCTCTCCTTGCAGAGTGCCTTAGCCTTTCTCATGCTGAGGACTTTTCATTTCTCTTGGCACCCCACTCTCCCACCCTGCCACCTCCCTCTGTGCACCCTGGAGATGCTGTGGCACTTTCACACCTGCATATCTCGTGCTGGTTTTGTGTGATGTTCTCACATGTTGTTATCACAACCTCATGCTTGCAAATCCTGAGATATATTGATTTAGTCAATTTTTTCCTGTACGGAATTGTCAGAGATGTGGGAATAACTTTCTCCCACTTTTCCTGCCTTTTAAAAAAAGTATATAACAATATAGTACAGAAGAGGAAGACTTAATGAATGACCTCAGTGCATAAAAGCCATTTCAATAGCTCATAATTATTATCCAATAATATATATATATGTAAAAAGTTTAGTAGTTAACTGATATGCAACATGTAATCAAATCTTGTTCAAGGAAGGGAGTGTTAGTAGGATCACAGGCAGAAACCATCAACTAGAAGATTGATTTTCTCCCTGGCTGGCCACTGGGGAGAGTTTTCACTACCCCATTCTCCCCTTCTCCTGTTCTGGTTATCCCCTAAAAGTGACTTCACAATTTGAGTCAGTGTATGACATTAGCCAGACATCCCGTGAATACAATTTTGTCCGTGGAGGCCTCCCTTGACCTTCTTTGTGCTACACCCACAGCATCCTGGTAGGTTCAAGACAAGACCAAATCTGAACAAGAATGTGTGAAACAAGGATCCAGATAAACAGCCAGTTCTGCCCAAGCCTGGCCTGGAGATTGCATTTAAAACACAGTGAAGAGAGAGCCACAGGAAAACCTTCTGTAATTTTGATGCATTTGGTCCTTGTTTAAGACTGGGACAAAGCCACAATCAAATTCAATGTTAACAGCAATTTATAGTACTTTTGCATCTCTCAAGTCTTAAGCTTTTATTTGTGCTTTTTATTCACTCTCTTGAGGATGTACAATTTGCAGAGCTTCTGACTATGCATCCTATAGAAAAAAAAAACAACCCACAAAAAACCCTTTCTCTTCTTTTTCCTCATTTTAAAAAACTGGTTAAGATGCATATTGCAGAATGCTCAACAATTTTCAACCATTTCTTTCCTGTTATGTAAGATGTATTCCCAACCTCTCTGAATCTATGGAAATAGCAGCGTGTGCTTGAACTATTTATATCTCTGAACATATCATTTTTCTTATCAAGTTGTCATTGCATTTTCTGAACTGCTTGACTGGTTATTTCAGACAGAGTAAAAATATTCAGCTGCCAGGTATGCTTTAAAAAAAAAAAAAAAAAGGAGCACACAAAGACAATAATAGCAAGTTGTTCTAAGATTCTATACATTTTTAAGCTTTACTCCTCCTGATTAGTGACAATGCTGTGTTTTTGAAGATATATTTAATTATATTTTTAATGCACTAGCTGTAGCCCAATGCTTTATAACACTTTTTTTAGTGAGGGTTTTTTTGTTTCTTTTTATTTTCCAAATATATCCTGTCAATGTGATCTTGGAAGGTAATCTTGTAAAGTGGCAAGATCTTTGTGCACATCGAATTGGCCACCCATTTGTGAGTGACGCTAGATGAGGACTAGTGTAGTTCACAAATTTGACACAGATATTAACAATCTGTGTCAATATACTAGCCTGTGGCTAATTGGAAAGAGAATACAAGCTTGCAAGTACTAAAAGATCTGTTCTGCAGATATTCCTTGCTGACTGTCTTTTGCACTGGGCTGATCACGAGATAGCACAGTAGAAGTTCTCTCAGAAAACCATATTTGCACTTGCTATCACCATATGCTAAGTAGCTTGTGCAAATGTTACCCCTACGCTGCATAAATCGCCTGACTAATTATTGTATTAACTGCTTGCGGTCTGAATTTGCATTCTCTCTTTCATTCATTATCAGTTCATGGTTGCCTGCTTGATTTGCTTCCTCACAGATTAGAAATCTCTTCCTGGGTCTGACACAAAAATCTGTGCTGTGTTATAATAGTGACTGTCTGAAAATACATGAAAGAGGAGATTTCAGAAATCAGATATGCGAGAACTGTTCTGTTCATATGCTATTAATTAATCTTTCTGTTTCTGCTGCAAAATCTTTTGTCTTGCAAAACTAAGCAGATTTATTAGGTGTGTTGGGGGCTTGGCAGATCTGTGAGATAATGGTAGCTCTGGTGAAGACTGGCAACAGCTGAGTTGGATGTCAAAGGAGCCAAAAATGATTGACTGGAATGAAAATACAAAGAAATCACTTCAGGTTTGTTCTCACAGATCAGCATCTAGCCTGACATTTTACAAGACTTGGCTAATTCCATTAAAATCAGTAAGAGTTTTGTCTTTTTTGCCACCAAGATCAAGACCAGCTTATGAATTGTGTTAGTGTCATCTAGATTATAAACCTTTCCTGACAGATTCACTACTATACAATATATTAGGGTTTAAAATTTAAAACAAATAGTGTATTTTATTTTATGTCCTTGTTACCTTACCAGTATGCCTTATTGCTTGACCGTTATATTGTTGTTTTAGAGCCTATCTTCCAACAAGATATCTTGGTCAGGAGAGCTAGTCACTATTTTTCAGTTATTAAACATGCACACTCTTCGACAAAACAATGTCTAACTCTCATTCAGTTTGATCTGATTGAATCTTTGAACTTAAGGGTTTTAGTGTTTGCTTGGGAGGGCACTTAGGAAAGCACCTCCCTGAGGGAGGGACAATCCACTGGCCAAGTGGGAAGGTTGAACATCACCTGGGATACAGAGAATGCTGACGTACTTTAAAAGCTTTTGTGTCAGTCTTTACTGATAAGTGCCCCAGTGACACTGCCCAAATCACAAAACGCAAAGGCAGGGACTGGGAGAAGGAAGAGCTGCCCCCTGTAGAAGATCAGGCTTGAGAAAATCTAAGGAACCAGAAGGTGTACAAGTCCATGGGACCTGCTGAGATGCAGCTGCAGGTCCTGAGGGAATTGGTGGATAAAGTGGTTAAGCCACAGTCCATCCTATTGGAAAGTTGTGGCAGTCCCATGATGATCCTACTGACTGGAAAAGGAAGCACAATTTTAGAAAGCTTTAAAAGGGAAGACCTGGGGACCTACAGAATGCTTGGTCTCGTCTCAGGGTCCAGCAAGATCATGGAACAAATCATCCTGGAAGCTGTTCTAAGGCACGTAGTAAAGCAGAAGGTGATTGGTGACAGCCAATTCCTTCACTAAGGGAAAATTGTGCCTGACAAATTTGGTGGCCTTCTTATGATGGAGTTACAGTTTTGTGTGGATGAGGGAAGATCAACTGATGTCCCCTTGTCTGGACTTGTACAAAGTATTTGGCACTGTCTCACATGGCACCCTTGTCTCTAAAGTGGAGAGAGATGGGTTTGACAGCTGGACCACTTGGTGGATAAGGAATTGGTTTGATAATTGCACTCAAAGGGTTATGATCAACACCTTGATGTCCAAGTGGACCCCAGTGACAAGATGTGCTCCTCAGGGGTCAGTATTGGCACTGTCATTGTTTAAAATCTTTGTCAGCCACACGGAGAGTGGATTGAGTGCAGCCTCAGCAGGTTTACTGATGACACTCAGCTGTGTGGTGTGGCTGACACACTGGAGAGAAGGGATCATCCAGAGGGACCTGGATAGGCTTGAGAGAGGGGCCCGGTGAAGCTCATGAAGTTCAACATGGCCAAGTGCATCATCCTGCGCTTGGGTCAGGGCAATCCCAAGCACAACCGCATGTGAATGGATTGAGAGCAGCCCTGAGGAGGACTTGGGGGTGTGTGTGGATAAAAAGCTCAATATGCCAACTGTGTCCTGGGCTGCACCAAAGGAGGTGTGACAGCAGGTCAGGGGAGGTGATTTTCCCTCTGTGATCTGCTCCTGTGAGACACAACCCAGGCTCCTGAGCCCAGGTCTGGAACACCCAATACAAGAAAGATGCTGAGCTGTTGGAATGATTCCAGAGAATCACTGAGTAGATCACAGGAGTGGAGGAGCTCTGCTGTGGACACAGGCTGAGAGAGTTCAGCTGTTCAGCCTGCAGAAGAGAAGGCTCCAGAGAGACCTTTTAGCAACCCTTCAGTACCTAAAGGGGGCTTACATGAAGGCTGGAGAAGGACCTTTCACAGTCACATGCAATTTCACTTGTAAACTACTCTGACTTCCTCACCATTTCCTTGGCTTTCAGTCCTAATGTCACCTCCTCTTTTTTTCCTTTTAATTTCTTCTGAAAATACTGAGTGGCAATAGGCGAGTCCTTGCAAATCTTTTTTGTCTGTTCTTCCTCCCCAGGCTGACAATTTTCCATTGAATCTCTTCCTGAGAAGAGAGACAGTCATCAAGTTCTCAACCCACCTAATGTGCTTTCTTGACAACTTTTAACCAGAAGGTAGTGCAATACTAAATCCCACACTCTTCTGAAGTCTTAGTATGTTTGCAGTTATCAAGCCTGTCATTTCAAAAAGCATGGGGATTTTTGGCTTGATTGCATTGATTTTCCTGTGAAAAAAGTAGTATTGACTGACATTAATTGCCTTCCCAGCCTGATAATTTATGAATTTATACCAGAATCAAATTTTCCTTGGATTTTGTCTGCAACAGACAGGCTAATTGTGTCCATGGTGTCCTAAACACCCTTGCCTTGTCTGAATCATAATACAGTGCTAGGATTTGTCCAGCCTGCTGCTGTTTTGGCTCTATCCCTGTTGATTCATCCTGTCTATTCAAAATTCAGAGCATGAACTAGAAATGTCCTCCATCAACTCACACAGAATCCATCCAAGCAAGTATCCTGGCCTGCTGATTTAAAATTATTTATCTCTGAGAGATGTTTAACACCCTCCACAGCTACTAATGGACTGGAAAATACTTTATCATGTTCATATGATTCAAATACATCCTCCTGCTTCTTTCAAGATACAAAACAGAAATATTGAATAAACATATATCTCATTAAAAGTTCTGCCACCCCCCTGAGCACCAGAATTTT
The DNA here is from genome assembly GCA_013397195.1 of Hylia prasina. Taxonomy (NCBI): domain Eukaryota; kingdom Metazoa; phylum Chordata; class Aves; order Passeriformes; family Sylviidae; genus Hylia; species Hylia prasina. Next base: position 604,108 of record VYXD01012677.1, read on the forward strand.
ATTATAGCTATTATTCAGAACCTACCTTCTTCCAGCTAGTCAGATTTTGCTCTTTTACTGCCTTAATTTTCTGCACCCTGTAACTTCCCCTCCTGGTTGATAGCTGTTGTTTCCCTTTTCTATTTGCTAAATATTGCCTTTTAATTTCTAAATCTTCCAGCCTTTTGTTGAGCCTGGAAGGGTTATAACTAATGTCCTCTCTTTTCATTGTGTAATTATGAGATTTTAGGTACTTCAGTTATTCATAAAGAGCTCCCAGGTTTCATTTTTTCTAACACTTTTTAGATATTTCCTTTCTTTATGCTTTTTTTCTTTTATCAGGGAAACTAGGTGTATATATCTGTTTTGACTGATGAAATATTCAAGGATGATGAAGAGATGACACTGGCCTGTGTCTTCCTTGTCTGGCATGTACACTGACCTGTATTTCAGGTCTCAGTGCTGGAGTGTTCACACCACTCAGTGGAAAAATGTCTAAATGGATCTATAGAGTAAATGGTGTGGTTTGAGGCAAGAGATTACAGTTCTGGGCAGATCCTTCCCCTTCCAGCTAAAATTTGCCTGTTGAGGTCCCCCACAGCTCTGGTCATGAAACACCAGAGCTGTGAAGCTCTTGTACTTAGATTAGATTCAGAAATTAATTTGGAAGATTTTTTTTGGTTGTTTATACCAGTTCACAGAATGTATAGCCTTATTTCATGAGGCAACCAACAACTTTCAGTACACTGATTAATTCCTTCAAAAATAATTCAAAATTTCTTACCCCTGAAACTTTTGAGCATGGATTTAACTTTTTTTTTTTTTTTACCATTAAAAAAAATGTATTATGGCTTCAAACCATATATATGCGGAGACTCACCACATTTATTTTCAACAAAGGATTTGTCTTGCACTGAGCATGGAAGCAGTGCATTACCCACTTACCTGCTCCTTGTAAGCTTTAGATGAGGTGTGTGTGCTGTGATGTTTATGAGGAATTGGCCAGCATGTGATGGTTTGGCTCTCAATCAGCCATGGACCATTGATTTCATTTTTTTTCCTTGTAAATAGGAACGTCATTGCCTTCAGTAGGGCATCAGCTTGCTCAGTAGCTACCAGTGTAATCTTCCTATACTTGCTGCTGTCATTCTTCTTTCTTACATTCCTGCTATTATTATTTATGGTCAGCTACTATCTTATTAGCTTGTTAGAATAGGGGGTTTATCTTCCTGTGTGTTTGTAAAGCACCTGCAGTGACAAGGACCATGGTCCTGACATGCTGCATAAATAACAGCAGGATCCCTTGCTGTTGGGAGCATAGATATTGCTGAAGGCCTTCAAATGGAGGCTGAGGGGTAACAACATTATTTTCTGCAGCTTCATGAGGAAGGTAGTGGAGAGGGAGTTGCTGATTTCTTCTCCCCGTTATCCAGTTACAGGATGTATGGGAATGGTTCAGAGCTGCCCCTGGGGAGGTTTGGATTGGACAAGAAAAATTTCTTTACTAACAAAGTGGTAAAACACTGGAACAGGTTTCCCAGAGAGTCTGTCTGTGTTTGAGGCATTTGGACAATGCCTTTAGCAACATATTTTAACAGGTCACCCCTGTATTAGTCAGGCAGTCAGATTAGATGATTTTTTAGATGCCCTCCAACTCTATTCTATTCTATTCCATTCCATTCCATTCCAATTCCAATTCCAATTCTCTTCTCTCTATATAGAAAAGCTAAATTTTGAAATGCATTAAATGGGTGGATTAGTGTCTGTTTTCTTAAAATGGTGGATCTTAAATCTGTTACTGATTCCAGCAAGATCTGGATCAAGTCCTGTAGGAATACACTGTATTAACAAAGGGCAGTGTTGGACCACTGCAGGTCCTTTTCCTCCAGGTGCTTGTTTAATGTGAGTTTTTATTCCATTAGAAGGGCCAAAGTAAGAAAAACACCTAACAGCTATCCAAGACCTTTTCAGATTTCTTCGTAGAGGTGACAGAAACACCATTTCTACTTTTAATCTCTCCACGGTGTGACCTTGAGAACAAAGTGTAGTAGTGGTCTTTGCACAGGGTCGGACCCTACATCTCCCAACAATGCCAGGAACCCTCTTCCTACCTGTTCTCTAGCTGCCCAATACCTGACATCTGCCTGTCTCTTTCTTTGCCATCAGGCACCTTGTCAGGAGAAAAATAACAACTCACAGCAGCACCTGTCTTACAAAGCCTTAAATCTCAGCAACTAAGATGTCTCAGAGTCTGTGATCTCTGAAAAGCTGAACAGGCATTGTTAAAAACTAACAAAATTTGTTATAAACTACTAGTTTGATATCCAGCTGCTTTGAGGAGTGTGTTATTGACGTTGGAAGGTCTCTGCATTTTACAAATCTCACAAAGTATTTCTGAGTCTCACTATATGCTTACAAATCTCAAAACAGTTTCACCAATTAAGTCAATGAATCCCGAATGAAAAACTCAAACACTTTCACTTGCAAATCCTGACTTTCTTTCTACAATTCAAGGATAAGAAGGGATTTACAAAACCTGTACTGTCAAGTACTGAAGTAGTTTTGATTCTCAATATGCCTTGTGGCTATGTTTGAAAGAATGAGCAAGCAAAAAGTTGCTGACATGATGTCAAAAATCTAAAGGGTAAAATTCTGCCAACTGAAAGGAGAAAAAAAAACAGAGAAGGAAGCCAAATACTGCCCATGAGGATCACAATGATATCCTCTCCTTGGTTAGGTGCAGATCAAGGAATAATGTATAGATCTCCTCAAAGATGTTTAAACCAATGCTGTTTCTCCCCACAAACTAAATTAGAGTAGGATAGATCAGAATATATTAGAATAGAATAGTTGCAGTTGGAAGGGATCTGCAACAGTCATGTAGTACAATTGCCTGACTAGTTTGAGGTTGACCAAAAGTTTAAACTTATTGCTGTTAAAGGCAGTGTCTAAATGCCTCTCAAACTTAGCAGAAGGGATGTTAAGCACCATAGTTTGGGGTGTTTTGGTTTTCAATCTCTAAAACCTCAGAGAATCTCTAAATATGAATCTTGAATGGCAGAAGATTTATTTTCCCCATGTTATCACTAATTTGAGTATCATTAGTATGCAGCATTCAGTTCACTTTTAGACTCAATGATTATTGCTATGTATTTTGGTAAATATGTATTTAATTGTGTATAGTCTCGATCCTTGGCCCATTTCAAATCTTTTCATTGCTTAACTTCTAGAAAATTTTCTAAACTTCCAATTGGTAGACAGTTTGTAAAAAGGGAAGAAAATTTTGTATCTGTTCTCTAGGATCTGCCTGAAAACCATGGAAAGATTTTATATCTGCTAATTTTATGAGTTTAAAGTGCAGCTATTCACATGCTTTGAGGTATATTCAGTACAGACACGCACTGCTCATTTTAAGTTGCGTAATGATGCTACAGATTCCATAGAAATGTTCAGATGATTTCATCAGCATGTTTAATCAGAAACTCAGCTGACCTTATGTGTTTACATTTAATTAGATAAATCCATCACAATTTGAACTTAACTGAAAAAATGTACAAATTCTTAACATGAAGACCTTCAGTATGATTTATTCTGACCACAGTCAATCAACCAGTGCAGCTTGAATGATGGATTTCAATGGCAGATTTTAATGGCATGGATGAAGCTCATATCAGAATACTACCAAGTGTTGAAAAAAATCTATGTGACCACAGATTTGGCCTCAAATTATTTATCACATTCTTTACACATTATTTTGAAAACTCCAGTCCTTAAGACATTGGGTTCTGGCATATTGTGGACACTTTACATGGAATCTGTATTTTATTCTCCAATACTGAATTTTTTACATTTTCCTTTTGTTATTCTCACAGCTCTGGACCCTTATCAATGTACAAAAAATTTGAGCAGTGTAGAGATGGTGTTACTAAACTCCTAAATCCATGAGGAACATTAACTCTCTTTCTCATCCTCATTGTGGACATGCTAGGTGCTGGTGATTTAATTGCTGATGTTGTGAAGTGAATCATTCTGCCATGTTGTGGTGACATAGAGGAGGACCCATTCCAGAAAACTAAGCCAGTGGGGTGCAGCACTGCTGGTTAATTTTGAGGACTTTGTAGCTATTCAGAGAACATTGGTTATCACACATGACATTCTGTAGGATTTTAGGCAGCAGTGTTTCACACTGGTAGTGCAGAGGGATAGGCCTTAACATTAACTGGTAAGGCAGGGCCATCCCAGAGCACAGGGCACAGGATTTTGTCCAGACAGTTCTGGAATATCTCCAGTGAGGGAGACTCCACAGCTTCTCTGGACAATCTGTTCCAGTGCTCGGTCACTGCACAGGACAGAAATTCTTCCTCATGTTCAGGTGGAACTTTCTGGGCATCAGGTTCTGCCCTCATACTCTTCCTTGTCACAACTGAGCAGAGCCTGGATCCACCCTCTGACACCTCCCTTTAGATACTGACAGACATTGATGAGATCCTCTTAGGGCTGAACACACTCAGCTGCCTCTGTCCTTCCTCATAAGAGATGCTCCTGTCCTTTCCTCACTTTTCTCATCCTCTGCTGGACCTGCTCCAGGAGTTCCATGTCTCTGTTGTCTTGAGGAGCCCAGAATTGGACACAACACTCCAGATACAACCTCAATAAGGGCATGATTAGAGGGGCAGGATCTAAGCATAAACTTTCAAAAGAAATCAATTTTATTTCTTTATACTCCATCACCTACCAATTTGATAAATCTCAAAACGTTCCTTTAGGGAAGAGAGTAATTTACTCTTTTAAAAAACATTTATTTCCTGGTATTACACAATAATCTTCAGACATTCTTAGCAAGATTAAGTAACTTTTTTTTTTTTTAATAATGAATGACTAAGTACTAACATGGCAAAAATCAAGGTAACTGATGTATTATTCAAGTACATGGTTTACAACCATTTGAAGCCCATCAGCTTATTGATCTTATCTCATTCAATAGCTTTGGATCAAACTACAGTATTTACAGGAGCTTTTATTTGCCAGGCACTTAGAAACAAGTTCAGATAAGAATTTGCAAGTGCCACGAATGTTCAGCCTACTGATAAATTTAAGTGTACAGACAATGCATAAATAAACATTCATAGGTCAATGTTTATCGTGTTACATAAAGCAACTTTGTAGAATTTTCTGTTAATAGATTTTTCATCACAGCTATACCATTTAAAAAATGCTTTTACTTACTGCCTAATATCCAAACCGGCAGGGAATTAAACAGCAGTAGCAAAACAAAATGTTATTTGATTAGAGCAAATTATTTTCTAAGAATGTTTTCATGTTGCCGCAGTGTTCCTACTGGTGTAATATTATGCCAAAAATATAAGACTGAACTAAGAATTTTACTGAGCAGCATTAGATGGCAGTCTTGGATGTGTTGTTGTGTTGTACAATGAGCATTTAATGTGCCAAAATTCAGAGAAATGGTATGCTGGATTAAAAGCTGCTTCTGCAGTTGTATTTGGCATCCTTGTTTAAATGGGTTTAGATCCCATAGCTTCTCTCATCTGTCACAATAATAAAGCTCTGGTCTGAACAGCACAAAAGGAAACATTAGAAAAGAAATCTTCAGACACACTGAAAAAATATTCTTTAGAATAATAAGAATACTTTAATATTATTATTGTTGTTATTATTATTATTATTATTATTATTGGTATTGTTATTTGAGTAAATGTCTGTAGGTACTTTTTATGAACTTTTCTATCATTTTCTTTACTTTTGCAAAGAGTGAGATATTCCTTTCAGGCCTTCAGAAACTTTTCTGCTACAGCCCCTTAAAAAACCCTATAAATATTGGTTGTTGCATCAGCTCATAGAAACTGGCTCTTTCCTTTGAAATTATTTTCTTCAAATCTATCACAGAACAAAAGGACATTCAGAATATATATGAAGGGAGCAAAGGCAGCCTCACACTGCAGTTCTGTGTGTGTAGGTTCCTCCAACTGCAGCTGCTGCCAATGTCTTTAACATCTGGTCATCACATATGGTTTCTGGCCCTGGATCTTTTTTCTTGGCTGGTGCCCTTGCAGTAGGGATTCTGAAAACTGGTGGAATGTCAAGCTTGGATTCTGGAAGTTGGTTGTACATACAGATTGTTCAGGACTCACAGCACTGATGTTCATCTGCTCTGCCTATTCTTTGATGTAATTAAAACTCCGTGTGTGGATCATTCATTCCTTTTCCATATTTTTCATTTACATGAATTTTCTGCAGAATAGTGTTTCTAGAAAATGCTATCAGCTGGAATAGAGTTTTATGATGTGATTACAGAGGTCATATTTATGGGTCCAGAGGAAATAGGTGTCAGAATGTCACCACCAGTTAGTGACTCAATTCTTTGTGCAGTCATGGAATCATGGAATGGTGTGGGTTGGAAAAGATCTTAAAAATTATCTCGTTCCAAACCCCTGCCATGGGCAGGGAACAAATACAAATCAGAAGTAGGTTTTAAAGTGAATCTCATCATGCGCAGTTTTAACTGTGGAGTGGTGTCCAACTATATGCCCTGGACAATTCATGAAACTCAAGTGGGGAATGAGCTCCGTCTCACACCTGATGTGCTCAAACTTCTGCGCTTTGGACCAGGCTCAATATTTATAACACAGAGTTGACTCCACTAGTAAAAGAGGATGAGAAAAAATATTGCAAATTTATCACAATCGACTTGGTTCATTTAAAAAAAAAAATAAAAAGCAAGCTAAATCTGTATTTGGTCCCAAAAAAAGTTTATTTATTTTATTATTGTTGTTTTAGCATTTAGAACACAAGTAATAATATCTCCTAACACCTATGTAGAGATCAGGAAGTGTCACAGTGCTTTATGAAACAGACTTTTGTCATTATTCCTACCATTCCTATTACTTCTACCAAAAACAGGCACAGGAAGGTGTCCTTGTAGGCCTGTATTAGAGAACACAACAAACCCAAGACCAGTCCAATCACGGCCCACTACACTGTCTGCTATGCCACAGTCTCTTTTGGCACAACCCATTTGCCATGGCTGCCCATTAGAAAATACACTATTATTGTAATTTTATTAATTTTTCATGTTAGTTGAGTAAATATTATTTGTACAGGGTAATCTGTGATGTTACAGAGCACAATGTAAATCTGCATTAAAGAAACCCAAACCCAGCTGAATCCTGGCAGTGTAGGACCATGGGTCAGTTTGGGTTGGAAGCGTCCTTTAAAGTTCAGCTGGTACAAGTGCCCAGTAATGAGCAGGGACATTTTCAGTGAGTTCGGTCTGCTCCAAGTTTTCTCCAACCTGACCTAGAATGTTTCTAGTGTAGATTGAGGCAAAAATGTTAAGTACATCAACCTTCTTGTCTGCTGTTACCAGTTTGCCAGGCTTGTTCTTCAGGGAGGAACAATTGCTTTGGCCTTCCTGTTCTGGCTGACACACCATTAGAAGCCCCTCTTATTATCCTTTTAATCCCTTGCCAGCTTCAGCTCCAGTACTGCATATTTTTCAAACAGGGTGGTTTTTTAACTTGTCAATGAAATTCATAGTATCACAGCAACTCTATGGTTTTCTGAATTTTCTTTGTCTTGTTTCTTTTTTTCCTTTTTTTTTGTTTTTCTCCTCCTTACTATATTATCAAACAGTTTCATGTATTTGTCATGTTCCAGTGCCTGCAATGGTTGATACAAACTGCACTTTAGAATATTTTGCCATGGATACAAACAGCTTTGAAATAAAGCATTCTCAGAGTGCCTGTTCAGTATGAAAACAAAGGTAAGCCTCTTTCTAGGTAAGCCTCTAGGACAGTCAACTTTTCAGATGACTGAACATCCTGGATTACACAAAAAACAGCGTCTAATTTTAGTGGAGCAATCCTTTCATGTGATTTTAGGCATATAAATAAATAAGGGAACCAGAGAAGGGGAAAATCTTGGTCAGTGATACAGCAACTAGGTCAGTGTGAGCATAGAGGAGAACTGGACAACAGAAAAAGGGGTCAGAAAACATAAAAGCCTAGCAAGGTGTCAACTGCAGGTTATGCAGGAGCAGCATTTTTGTGCTGACTGAACAATAGTTTAAAGAAGATGAGTTAAAACAGAAATTCAATCTTCTTTCACGTGTGGCTTTACTATCCCATACATATGTGAAGTTTGCTGAGCAACACATAATTTTAAGTTGTTTATTTTATTTTGCTTTCAGATTTCTGTTTAAACTTGCTGTAGGGATCATGTACAAAAAAAAATAGTATTCTTGTCTAAATTTTACACATATAAAAAATTCCTCAAGGAGCAAGGATGAAAAATTATTTTCCCTTTCCAAAACCTAAACCTCTGTTCAAGTCATGTTTCTCATAACTTTAACTACCTTCATGGATAGAGCAGCACATAAGAAAATGTTCATAATCCCTCCATTATGGTCTGTGTCTAGGTAGCAGGAGCATCTGGCGCAAATTCCTGTTTTGCTTTTGGATACAGGGGAAAAAGGAGTAGTGTTGTCAGTTTTAACCTTTGATGTGCACACTTGCCTAAACACATCTATTGTGAATAGACAAAAGAAAGGATTTCTGGGCATGACTGGTCTTACTATAGAGTAGATTTTTACATCAGATGAGTTGAATCAGATTCTTAAAGTTCCATTTTGTCCACCTCTATTAACAGATAACAGGGTTGTCTCAAACCCAAAATCTGCATGGCAGCTGATGTGCTGTGAGGTTAATGCCACTTGTGAGTGACCTAACCTGGAGATACAGTGGGATAACATGGCTGGTTTTGGACAAAATAAATCCATTATGTACCCCAAGCTTTTTTACTAATTGAAATTGGTGAGTTCTCATGAAGGAAATTTTAGTTTTAATTAACTTTCTGATGTATTTTTATTTTTTCATTTATTTGATAAAAGAAAATTGTTGTACAACTCTTCCAACAAGTATGAAAATGGAGGACTGACTTATTCTCAATCGAATTCCTGGCTCCAGTGCATAATGTAGACTCTAATTCTGTATGTTCTGTATAACTATGAGGAGGATGGCATGGTCCTATATTGAGATATTAATGAAGAATATTCATATACATGGATACAATTCTGTTAAGGTGGAACACTCATTTTATTCCCCTGATTACAAATTTCAATTTCAGCAAATAAATATATTTAGAGACATGGATTTTTTTTTCCATTAAAAAGTAACCATTAATAAAAAAGATTAATTATTTTCTTTTCAGCTATAAGTGAAATATTTTGCTTTCCAGTTTCTGTAAACACTAAAGGTGTTATCCCTCAACAGCTGAAAATTTATAGAAAAGGAAAGATTAAAATGAGGCGGGAAAAAATAGCTCTTAAGTTGTAGCTTTTTTTACCTTTTAAAAACGCTATTTAAAACAATTTTGATTAAGTCTAAATATAGTAACTCTCTTTGTAAACTCTTCCAAGCCTTGGTAGTGTCCTGAAATTCTGTGCAAATGTCCATACTTTATACTTTTCAAAACACAAATAAACTGAATTAGAACTCAACTTAAAAATTACTGTATATTTTATGAGGAAGATTAAAATGTTAATTTTAATGAGTTATCCTCAGTTGACAAATTAGACCATAAAATGTTGAAAATTGAGCTTAACCTCAAAAGGAACCAAATCAGATTCAAAGAATGGTCCATGAGCCCCAGGCAAGGGAGCATCTGAAATTCAAATAATGTCCAAATAGTGTCTTTTTTGTTTGCTTGTTTGTGTGTCCTGTCATAATCCAATGCTTGAATTTATGGGTTACAGCAAAGGTCTGTACACTCCTGTTTTCACCTAGATTTTGAAGCAGGTAAATCTCATACTTACATATCTCAGGGAAAAAAAAAAAAAAAAGGGTTAGGAAAGAAGGAAAGCACATGTAAACACAACACAGACTTAGATAATCCCCACAGATATGCTAAAGCCTTCCAGATTCATGAACAATAGCATTTTGTAACAATTTCATTTGCATTGTATAAACTGCAATCTTTGTTTTGTTGGCAGAAACACTTGGTATTCATGAACTATGTTTAGTTTAGTACGGCTTAGAATTTCTTTTTCCCTCTAAATGCCAATAGAATAAAAAAGACAAAGTAGCAGTGTTAGGCTAACATAACACAACACACAAGTTTTCTTTGAATTACTCATCCCTCTGTTAGGCATTATATTTGCCCACCCAGCTACTTTCTGACTGTTTTACTTTGCACAGTCTCATGGAGCAGCCAGAACAGCCACTGATATTTCAAAGTGGTTCATAGTGGAAAGGAAAGATTGTATATAAACAACAGCAGTGTACTTGTCGGGGGGGAGACGAACAGTTATAGATTCAATTCTTGTTCATAATATATTTTAAGGTGTAAAATAAAAGCTCATGAGTATAACAGGTTTGTGAAAATATAAAATAATTTTCCAGTTTCATGTAAGCCAATGGACACATTTTTCAACTGACATTGTGATAGATTTGGTACAGGTACTTAAAATGTATTATGGCTGTGTTTGAAATGCCACCATTAATTTCTCCTTTGAAAGCACAACATAAATGTTTTCAGGAAAAAAAATTCTCTCTGCGTTTGGTAAGCTCAGTGTTTTCACACTGCTATTCTCTAACTTGAGGACCCCAAATTGGATATCAAATTTCATAAATGATACATAACTGAAGAATCTGGAATATTTGAAAATGCTAAAACAATTGCAGCTCTTGCTGACTCACCTGAGAGCACCTGTGAGAGCAAACACCTCACACAGGAGAGTGGGAGCCATCTCCATCTGCTACCAAACACTGGATGTGCTTCCAAACCTGGCTGGAACAGAAAAAGAATGGTGAAGATCAGGTAACAAGACTCCAACTCAGATCAGACCTGAAATGTCAAGCTCAAGCTTTAATGCAAGTGACCTATTTATCGTTAATTCAGTTGTATTTCAAACATCCTGATGGCATCCTGTTTTATATCAGATGCATGTTTCAAATGTTTTGTGATTCTAAGTAGTGCATTGGTAAGGCTGGTTCTACTTTCGGCTTGCTTAAAACGTGTTCCACTGATGAGCACAGATCTATTATTGACAATGGTGAGCAGAAAATTGTGAAGAACAGGTTATTTCTCCTAATAGGAGCATCTAATTCAACACAAAATACTTGGCTTTGTTTTATTTGGTTGAAATTATTTTCCTAAATCTATTCAAACATCAAGACATTCATGTTGACCTTTATTTTTTGGCAAATAATTTCATGTGTTGGCTAATTCATATCCTTTTTAGACATTGCCTTCAAGCCTCTACTTTCAGTGCATTTTAATTCACCTCCCAATAAGCCATTTACTCTTCTAAAACTCAGGGCATTGAAAGTAATAAAAAAGATGATTGAGTAATGCCCAGAGGTGGAACTGCAAATAGGCTGTATTTGAGTCAGATATATACCCATGCCATAACAAAACCCCCTCTCATTCCATATAAATCTGTGACAGAGAACACTTAATGAACATAATAACTTGGAAAATTGTTTACAAATCTTTTGAGTCCATTGTGAGTAATGTTATGTCAAAGGTGATTGTAAGCAGTGAGGCGGGAAAGTAACAAATAATAGAGGTGGTAAGATGATGTTTTCTGGAATGTTTTTCACACACAAGATTTCACTATTCACTGCAGAACACCCCAGGTAATGAACTGATTTTTAGACAAAACTTCCAAGAGCAGTAAGTTGACTAAAGTCACATAGGAAATGAAGAGCAGAAATGTGAATAAAGTTTTCCTCTCCTCCACTCAAGCCATGAAGTCTCCATTCTGGCTTTCAAGGCAAAATTCTCATGAAATTATAGTCTTCCTAGAATTTGAAGTTAATGGAGCTTGGAGACTGGTCTCTCAAACCTCAGAATTGAGACTGTAATGCTAGACTGTCAACTTGTCTAACAACTCCTTTTCATACCTACAGTGGAGACAACATCATAAATGGGGAGAAGAAGAAGATCATGATGCTTTTGCAGACTTGGGTGCTGCAGTCCAGTGTTTGATTGGCAGTGAAATATTTTAGAATTCGGCAAGAGGTAGTGCTTTTTTAAGTTTCAGCAGGCATACCCTGATCCTATTGCCCATGTAATTAAAAAAGTGTTATAATACCTTAACAGCTGTCTCATGTTCATTATACATTTAACATTACACCTACCCCAATACTTTATCCCCTACAGAAAGCAAATTCCTGTTGGAAAAATGCTTAAGTGTAGGTTGAGTGACACGCAGGAGCTTTTGCTTTTGAGTGACCTCTTGACACTCAGTAATGAAACCAGTCTTCAATGTTTGTGCAAAAAGAACATTCAATTTTCCAGGAAATGTCAGTATGATTGTTTTCTTTTCATCTCTTTTAATTTTTTTTATTTTTATTTTTGTTTTGCCCAAGGTTTTATCATCACTTAACTCAAATGTGTATATCAGGAGTCGTATTTTCAGATAACAATGAACAATACTGAAAAACATATATTGAAGTTTTGACATTTTTACTTATCTTTTGAATGATCTTGCTTGCAGATAGGAATGGGGAGGAAGGAAGTTAGGAAAATGCAGGAAGATGATAAATATGCCTCTCTAGTAGTCATCAACTGACATTTTGCATATGAGCCTACCTGTGTGTGTTTTCAGGTGAAGGAATCCATCCTTGCAGATCACAGGGGAAATCACAAATATGTGGGATCTGCATTAAGGCTGTGCTCACACACACACACTAAAACAGACCCCGCTGCTCCAGTTGTATCTAGAGCTATGAAAATGGAATTAGATCTTACTGGCAGTCATGATTTTAAGAATGATTTCCAGGGAATTAGCCATTCTTTGGGAATTTAATTGTGAGGGATAGAGCTTGCTCAAAGTAGAGACCTTTTAGTGTGACTGCTGAACTGAGAAAGGGGAGGGGAGAGAAGAGAGAGTAGTAAAACCTAAGTTTAGTTTGGACTTGTTGTTGTTTCCCATTGAAGAAAAATCTGAACTATGTAACTGCTCTGCAAAATAAATCACTAAGATAGTTGCAAAAATGAAATCTAAATGAAGTCTTGATTCATCATGGTCTGCTGACAAAGGCAGTCTTCCTGCTGAAAGAAAGAGTGAGTTCAAATTTCTATCAGGGAGATGAAGAAAACATCTCAAGCCTCCTGTCTGATTGTCCACTATGTTGCATTTTGTGCACTTGTGGGAAGATTTTTTCCTTTTTGGTTTCACCTTTTGGCCGGTGCCCTACCACGTGAAAATTAAATGTTCATTAGCACTGAAACTACAAAAACAGGTGTCCCACTTCTAGAGCACATGTCCTGATTAGCCTGATAAGGACCAATTCTCTTTTTCTCCAAAGACTTTTAAACATTAAATGCAAAGTAGAACAGCACTAGCGGGAAGAACTGATGAAGAATGACGTCTGAGCATCCTTGTCTCAAGTTCATTCTTCTGAGACGCCAGACACCTGCATTCTAGCCTATTTTTTCCAGGGGAATATGAGGATTTTAATAAAATGGAGCAATGTCAGCTGGAGACCCCGAACACATCCCTCCTTAGAATAGTCTTTTACATAATACCTGTAGGATGTGCTCATTGAAGTGCCTTTGGATGGGGGGATGTCTGCACTGAGAGATATCACTGGAGCAGTTAATTCTACATTTAAGAAGTTCCATATCAGATGTGAATTTGAAACAAGTGTCAGTATCTTTTTTCTGGGGAGAGGAAAGATGCTAAGTGAAAAGCAAATGCTGTGGATGTAAGATATCATAATATGAGCTGCATTTATGGCAGATATTGTTTAGAGTGCCTTTGCTGGTACACAGAGACATGAGGAATGGAATCCTGGTCTCAGGATTAATTTTAGAAAAACAGGCACTTCTTTAGCTTGGGCCCAGAACAGTTTATGAACATTTATGAACTTGTTCATAAATGACTTGGGTGATGGGGTAGGTGCCTCCTCAGCAGGGTCACTGGTGACACCAAGCTGGGAGCAGTGACCAGCAGCCTGGAGTGCTGTGCAGCCCTTCGGAAGGACCTCAGCAGGTCTGAGAGATGGGCAAAGGGGCTGAATGGAGTGCAGCAAGGCAAGTGCAGGGTTCAAGAACCAAATGGATTCAATCCTGTGCTCTAGGAGACCCTGCTTGAGCAGGGAGGTGAGATTAGATGATCCACTGAGTCCCTTCCAACCTGAGCCATCCTGCAGTTCTGTGACTCAGATGACCTCTCAGTTCTCCAAATCACAATGACATGGACTGAGGTCTTTCATTGCCTGCCTCCCTTCATTACTCAGAGTTTGTTTTTGTAGACAAGATGATGAAGATGAATCTGTGTAGGAAACATGTTACATACAAGTAAAGATATTATAAAGAAAGGCTTTATAAAATATAGTTTAGGGCCTGCTACCCCAAACTAGCAACTAGCTTATAATTCCCATTACAAAAAAAATCAAAATAATTAGAAACTGTTAACACAACAATGTATTTTAATAAAAAGCATTTTACACCTGCATAAACAATAAATCTGTTCCATGAGAATCAATAAAAAATGTAAACAATATAAGAATAGAAAGTCTTAGCATGTGCACACAAAAACACATTTTAACCAATGAATTAAGTAGCAAGAAACCTACTAGACAATTAAACATGAAGTCTATAAAAACTGTATAAAAATAAGTTATATAAATAATAACCCCCCCCCTTTTTTCTTACATAAAGAAACTGAGTCCCATCTACTTTACTGCAGCAGAAACTCATGAAGCCCAGAGCCACTACTTCATCCATTGGGTTTCATCCAAATGTCTTATTCATCTTTCCTTCTATGAGGAATCACACAAAGCTGATGGGAAAATCATATCTCACACAAACACTTTGGAGCTCTGTCCAGTCCCAACATATTTGTGTTGTTTTGAGCAGTTTTCTGCTTTTGACCTAAGGTCATCTTGCCTGATATCTACTTAATATCCCAATGTGTCTGAAGTTCAGTGTAACAAGAGCTGGATCAGAGTAGAAATTGAAACAGATGATGACAGGATATTTCTTGCAGTGAAATGTGTCAAAACAAGGGATAATGGAAGGCAAATAAAGTAACCAAAAGAAAACATAACAAAGGAGACTTATAATTGCTAAATAAACAACCTCACTGTCTTAAGAGTTGAGTAAGGGAATAAATGTGCTTCCAATGGGAAAAACACCCTTCCTAGCTCTGTGTTAATGACACCCAAGAACAAATAGATAAGTGTGTTCAGTGTTTAATTCAATTTAATTTAAAGTTTGGCCACTACTCTAATCCTTTTGAGAAGTATCCCATCAGCTGGAAAACATTGTAGGCTCAAAATTATGTACATACATGTGTTTGTAAGAAGAAATGGATGCTAAACCAGGACCTGGTAGACAGAACAGCAACTTCATGTTTATTTCTCTGCACTTCAGTAATAATACAACGCCTTTGTAGTACGACCCTGAATCATTGGAATCAGAGGGAATGTGACTAATAACTTCAGCACACAGAGAAACTCCCCATTAAGGGTTGATTAAAACTCATTCAAATTGCAAAACTCTTGTTAGCACCAAGTTTCACGCTGTCAGCAAATTGGCTGGGAAAATGCCCTTTGTCTCGTTGTGATATTTCAATGTATTTCACAGAGAGACAATCAGAGAAGTACTCATGCATTCATCACACACTGAGATTCTCAGCAATCCAAAGGGTTGTGTGGTGCTTGCTTTTGATGTGAAGAGCACTTTACAAACAGGAACAAGCAGCACAAGTCCAGGCCACACAAATGCTACGATTCCCCAGTCATCTCAGATTGTCTTGTTGCATCTTGTTAGTCAGGATAAAGGAAATATTAGTTATAGAGAAATGCTGTTTTCTTTTCACAGGGAAGGTAGAGTCCAGGCAAGACTGCATATCATAGTTTCATAACTTTAAATTACTTATTCCCACAATTCTCCATGGCTGACATTTCCATTGACCCTCAGTTAAGAGGGAAAAAGGCCGATTTCAATCCTGTGAGGCATTAAAAATTAAGAATTATCTACTGCAATCTTGAAATGCCTTTCCACCATTCAATCTTTACTATTTTTCTGAAAAAGTTTTTAATCTTGTAGAGGTTTCTTTTTTGCACCTTAATTGACCTTCCCTAACTGCTTTACATCAGCATCAATGTATTTCCAATTCTGTCAGTCTTTCCTCACAAGGCAGGTGTTCCTCTTCACCTGCTGCAGTTCATGTACAGAATGAACATGCCTGTGATCTATGATTCACCCCCAGAATCCCAGCCCAAATGTGCTTTTACTTTTGCTCACGTTTATCATTGCAGTATCTCATTGAGGAAGATTACAAAGTCGTTGCAGTGCCTAAGAAATTACTTTCTTCAACCCTAAATACTTGATTAAATGCTGAAGATCGAGGTAGAATTAGCTGCAAATTTGGGCCAGGATGCTCCAAGTGATCAAACTGAGATTTAATTGAAAGCTACTGGCACAGCACAAATTATAAGCATTCACCTCTTCATACACCTTCTAGTGTATAATTATTTAAAACAAGTTTGAGAGTTCATGTTGTTTACCCATTGCCATGCAAGTCAAAGCTACCTGGAGATGTAGAGGAAGAAATGGCACACTAGGATTTTTACATCAAACAGATTGGTATTGTGGTATTTCTCCTGGCCTTGCAGATTATAAGGAAACACACTGGTGAAAGAGTAAACAGCCAAAAAATAAAGATCCTTCCCTGCTGCAGATGGATACAGAGACCTTCATAGGATTTTGGACACTTACCTTTCAGTGGGGAGAGGGGAAGGTGAAAATGGGAAATAGGCAGGAAAAGCAATTCTGTTCTTTGTTGTCCTTAATTCCAAGAAATACTTGAGGCTCTGGTGTTCCCTGTGCTAATAAGCACAGATGACTTCACAATCCAGTATTCTGAGTACTGGAATCAACAAGTCAAGATGCAGCTCCTGATGAATGTATTATTCCCTGCTATACTCCTGAAAGTAGAGACATGCCTTGCAAAGTTATTACAGCAAATCTGATAAAAAAAAAGAAAAAAGAAAAAAGAAAGATATTTTTACCAAACTACTGACAGTTCCTTAATAGCCCCTGTGACTAAAATCTTTTTTTTAGTGGGAAAAATCAGTTAGGTTTTTATCATGACATATTGAAAAAGTTGAATTTGTTGATAGAATTGTTCTCTAAATTTTACCACATGCAAATTCTAATATGAGAGAAGTCATAGATAAATTATATTTTAAAAAAAGATGAATATATATTTTTTTTAAAAAAAATGTTCCTGCACAAGTTTTCTACTAAACAATATTTTTAAAGAATTAGCCCTAATATTTGTAGCATTTTGTAGTAAAATGGTCCTCAATTCAAGCTTGTGTGCTTTATTAAACTAAGTCACTCTGTTTATCACATGCAGACTATCCTTTGAACCAATGATTGCCTCTGTGTAGTGAATGATGAGCTGGTGATTTTGGTTCTTTTACATCTGCTGGACCAATTTTTTTGGTAAATACAGTTTCTATGTCATCCCTTCATTACAAGATGAAAACTACATCACTGCATGCTAGAAAGAATAAAGGAGGTCCAGGCTTTGCTATCAGACTGGAGTTCAAAATTCAAAATTATGTGGTAGAGAAACAATGGAAGAAAGAGCACAAAATTCCCTGAGAGGGGAAAAATTGGGCTGCACCTGTGAGAAGCTGGTCTCAGCAGCAATGTCACTCTTTTGGGTTTGCATGTCAAGGTTTTGCCAAGGGCAGGGCAGGAAGGGCCACAATGATAAATTTTGAGAAGCTCCTGGAAGCTTCCCCTGTGTCCTACAGATCCAAAGTCAGCCAGCTCCAAGACAGACCCAGGGTCCCCATTCCCCACCTCCCTGCACTGCCGTGGGAGAGGAGGAGGTAAAGAATTTAGGAATAAAGCCCATCAGGAAGGGAGGGGTAGGGGGAAGATGTTTTAAGATTAGTTTTTATTTTTCATTATCTTACTCTGATTGGTAATACATCAAACTATTTTCCCCAAGTCTGTTTTGCTTGTGATAATTGTTGAGTGATCCCTCCCTGTCCTCACCTAGACCAAGAAGCCTTTTGGTATATTTTCTCTCCCCTTTCCAGCTGAGGAGGGGAGTGACAGACTAGTTTTGGTGGGCACCTGGCATCCAGCCAAGGTCACACCACAACATGGCCAGGAGAGAAGTTGAAAGGAAACTAAAGATGTAAAGATATTCACTTTGACTTTAGACACCTTGGAAAACCCAGTACGACAGAAATTATACATCATTATACTCACATATTAAAAAAAAAAAAAAAAAAAAAGCCTGAAAAGATACTGAATGACAAATTCCAGCTAAATTCCATAAGTTTAGAAAGCATAAATTACATGACTGTTGAGCAAACAAACCCTCAGTCCTTGCTAAGACAGTTGGGTATGGGCAGAAGACAGCAGAAGTGACAGAGCAGTGTTGTGATTTCAGCAAGCCTCTTCTGCCCCTCAGAGCAGCAGTTTGGTGTAAATCAGGAAAAAACACCCAGACTACACAGGGAGAAGTGGGACAGGCCTGCAATACCAATGCTAGGAGTGGGCAAAACCCACTGCTCTGTGTTTACCCTCAATTACACCACTACTAGGATAGGTAGGATGTTTATGAGAACCTACCCAGGCCATTACTGCTGCGCATGAAGGCTGTGACAGCCCAAAATGGAGATGTGAGGTGAATGCAAGAAATGCTCTCTAATGAAAAAAGGATTAGATTCCATTAAGCCTCTGCCAGCACCAGTCTTGAAAATATTAAGAGAAATAATAAATTATAATTAAAAAGTAATTTTCTTCTAATGAAACAAAATTAAACACTAAGCTGGCACTGCTGTGTAGGAAAATAAAGCATAGGAGTGTCAGCACTAAGATGGTTCAGAGCTTTGGGGAGGAGCAGGGTCAGTCATCAAGTTCAGTCAGGCTGCTCATCCACACCCCAGGAAGAGTGCAGAGGTGAGAGGATGGACCAGCCCCGGTGAGGAGAGGCTGCACAGAACAGGGCTGGATGTTCACAAGCTGAGCCTGCTGCCTCAGCTTTGCTACCAACCCTTCCTTGTGCTGTTAAGCAAACCTTTCCCTCTCCTCCTTTCTATCCTGAAGCTGCTTAGAGTTACAGACTGCTGGATCCAACCATTAGTTTGTGTAGTCACACAAAAGTCAGAGAAATGTCATTTCAGCAGGGATTTGGAGCATGTAATGCCCCATAAGAATGAGCAGAACAATCATGGGGGGTCCCTTATGTCCTTACTCCATGAAGAGATGAGCTGCTCCAGTTTTTGTCCTATTTATTTAAGTTGTCACTTATAATACGGGGATGGAGAACGCAGGCACTCTTCTTCTGTCCTTACAGCACTGTAGTGTAACATAGCTTCAATCTTAAATAAATTCTTTATATATGAAAGCAGATGTAAGCCTTGCCATTCTCAGTATAGAAAAAAAAATCTACACAGAAGTCATGAACTACATTGAAAAGTACTAGCTATAGTTTTGTGGTTTTAAATGCTTCACATCTATTAATTATCCTCAGGGAAAACTGAATGATCACTTTTAATATGAACCTGATTAAACCCATTTAATGGTACCTGGCATTGGACTGTTGACTCCTTAGGGAGAAAACCATGAATTTAACTGTATTTGAATCAGATTAAGATGGGAATTAGCAAGCATTCTATTCTTGCTCACTGACACAGCCTTGAATTCTTGCAGAAAGGCTGTAAGTAGAAACTACAGTTCCCACAGAGTTCAGTGATGCAAGGTAAGGCCCTCACACAGTATTTCTGTAGCTGAGTTAAAAAAAACCACGTCCAAAGCACATCCAAAATCCTCACCTTAATCCTTACCTACCTTCCTAAATAAGTGAATAATACATCTGGGAAAAAATATTTTATAAGAAATGATGATATAAAAGATAGATTCACATAGAAATAAATAGTTACATTCCATCTTTATTTTGTCAGAGAAACCTATTACCAGAAGACCTGTAACACGATACAACTCTCTCAGAACTCTGCCCATGGCAGCAGAAGAGAAATTTAAGTAAAAGCAGAAATTTTGGTGAGAACTGTGGTAAATCCTACTGAATGATTATACAAGGAGAATAAAAGGCTGGTAAATTTCAGCTATTTCAATCTGTAAGCAGATTGATGAAAAAAATGAAACTGTGGTCTACATCTGTGGAGATAATACCGTCCTGATCACAGAAGCCTCTGATTTCTCATCTAAATTAAACCAGTCTGGCCTTGGATGTCATTGCATTGTTTGTTTCCAGCATAATGGGAAATGGTCCCCACAGCTCTCGTGTGATGCAGATCAAACTGGTGGATCTACGAGTGACTCCATCATCAAGATTCCTTTTGGCAGCTCTTGGAAGGTCTCAGTGGAAGTTACCCAGCTGATTACAGCCACATCTATACAGCCACACTGAGTGAATATTCCAAATGACTCACCAGTCACTGGGGTTGCAGGCAGAGAGGAGGTTTATGTCATTTCAATATATAATTTATTCTTTTCATAACAGAAGTTATGGAATTATCAATGATAAAGGGCAGTATTTTAAGTTTGCAAGACTTTTAGCTGGGATATATACAAGGCCAGGCCTTACTTCTTCATTAATGATCTGAAGGAGAGAGAAGCAATGAGTTAAACATAATCACTACCTCTGTGAAACTGAGTTACTGTCAGCTCCAACCAGGACAGAGGCACAGTGGAAAGGGACCAAAAGGACATTAAGATATGATGGGAAAAGATATGATTTTTCAGGCTTAAGAGAGGAAGAGAAGAAATAATCCAAAATTGCCTGCAATAGAGGAACAGCTACAAAACAGGATTTAAAAGTATAAAAGGAGTTTGCAATATTATGTGTGAGAAAAATAACAATAATAATACTAGAAGTAAAATTCAGCAGAAGCATTTTGCTTATCTGAGCTAGAAATGTTGTTCAAATATCCAAATCTTGAATTTCTTGTGGTTTATAAATGTTACTGTCTGGATAGAGCTGAAGTCTTCCCTCCTTCCCTTCCCTCACTCCCTATCTCTCTGACTTACATAATTTCTTCTTTTTCTTTCCTTCTTCCCTTTCTCCCACATAGTCTGCTGATCTTTGGGCAGCTTTTTTCCTCCTCCCAACATTAATATATTCTCATTTTCAGCATGATAATATGCAATCTACCTGTTCTCTCTCTAGCTGGGGGATCTGACAAAGGTCCTGAAATAAAAAAGTGGAAACACTTGGAGAATGCAGTGAAATGCCTCAAAACACTGTCAGAGAATGGAGCTCTCCTGAGATAAACCACCACCACAGAAGGTGCTGATTCCAGGCCTAAAGGGAGGTGAAGGTTAGGAATTAGCACACCAGAGAAGATTCCACTCTGAAGACTGTGGGATCCTGTGACGAGAGCAGATGGCACCAGCAGGAAGCCAAGGCCTGGTGAGTCAGCTCTGGGGACCCTATCCAGGCAAAACTGTGCAAAACATGGCAAACTGTGGCAAAGGAAGAAATTCCTTATAGATCTGCCAGAACAAGTTGTGGGAATGGCACCTACACCCTGTGGATGTCTGGGACCTGGACTTTATAAGTGTGATATCTCCAGAACACTCTGGGCCCCACACCACTGGGAAGGCCAGAAGACGACCAATAGGATGCTGTTTGTAATGATATCTTTATTTAATCTGTCTCCGTCTCTCCCTCCTCACCTCTCTCTTCCTATTTCTATCTCTCTACCTCACATTTGCTGTTAAATAAAATCTGTACCATTGACTTTGACCTATGGTCTTGTTTGCACCTTAATTCTGGCAGAGTCTTCTCTTAATAATTAGATCCTTGCAGAAGGCTCTCCCTTTTCCTGGCCCAAGAGTTTCCTGCCGCTACTGCTGCTGAAGAAGTGGGTAGTGGCATCCCCTCCCCTGAAGTGCTGCAAGCTGGACTTAACAACAGAATTTAACCTTCAAAGTAATAAATAAAAGTGATTAAGTCTTTCCTAGGACACAAGGGGGATTGAACTTTAAGCCAGGTGTCCAGTGAGAAGTCCACTCTGGGAAGCTGTGGGTTCCTTCTAAGCTGTGTGCCTCATTGTACAAGGGTTTCTGATAATCTATGGCATCTCTGCTGGGTTTAAATGCCCAAGTTTGGGCATCTGAACCCACCAAAGGAATCATAAATTATTTCAAGCAGAAAATAAGTCTACAAATACTGTGTGAGGGTGGACAGTGGAAGCATTTTAGACGCCTTAGTTTCTATACAAGTTAAATAGCATCTCCAAAGCTGTTGGTTTGGATTTTTTTGTTGGTTTTTTTTTTGTTTTTCCCCTTCTGAACTTTGGTAACTGAATGCCCTCTTGCTTTCTTTTCATATTTTGAGGCATTACTCTGATTCTTCTTTTAGCCTGCCCTCCATTAGATTCAGCAAGCATTGGCTGAGGTCTGTTTGCCTTCAATTCAACCTTGAATATACTTCATGGGATAGATGACAGATGATTATCTCTCAGTAGCACCCACCTAATTGAAGGATATATTTGGCTGAGGAGATAACTGTGAATATAAGAAAGAGACTCAGAATTTTTGTGAAAAAGACATTCCCAGCTATACACTTTTAAAATATCAGAAACTACCATCTGCAGATAAATTTAGGGGACAGTAAATACAGACAGATATTTCTAACATTTAAACATAAACAGCATTTCTTAGTGATTTCTCACTGATTACATCTCATCATATAAAGATAGAATTTGCTAGGACAGAATAGAATTAAATTATATACACATGTTCTGGCATTTCTGTGAGAGAGAAAACCAAGAGCTGTCACTATCAATTTAGACATGAAGTGGTAAGAATTAGGGAGATATATATGCAAATAAAACCACAAATACATTTTTGCATACATATTTACTTTTTAATTTTTTTTTCTTAAAGATATTCTGAAAACCAAATGTATTACTCTGCATTCACTCTAAAACTATTGCAGAAGGTCAAATGTTTTAATAACATTATGTTCAATTATAATGACCCACCCAAAAATCCTGAAGGAAAAATTGACTTCTGTGTGATATTATCAGTCAGCTGAATCTACTATGCTGCACTAAAATTTTATGAAATTAAGATTCTTCTCCTTGTGAAAATATCCTTAGGACATTAAAATTCACTTTTAAAGTATCAATTTTTTTATTTTTATTGAAACTGATGCGATATCCTGGCTTGGCAGGTTTAAAGTAGTAATTGCCAGAATCTTTGGAGTAGCTGCTGTTGATCACTGAAAACTTTTTGCAGGACTATCTGCAAAATTCAAATGGGATTAGAATAATTGAGAAAAAGAGTGTGACTATGTGTTACGTTTCTCTAATTATTTTACAAGGGCAAACCCACAGCATAATTATTACAGGGTGGCTTTTGGAAATAGCTTTATTACTTTTTAATTTCTTCACATCACGAGGAGTCACTGCCATTGGGATTTGTGTTAGGTGGCCTCCAAATTCTGAGTGCAAGAAGTCATCAAGTCCTGTTAAAGAGGAATTTAAACAAAAAACAAAACAAAAAAAAACCCACAAAAACCCCCACAAAAACAACAAAAAATCAACAACAAAAAACCCAAACCAAATGAAAAAACACAAAACAAAACAAACAAAATAAACCAAGAAGTAATTAAAAAGGTACTGTTGACAAAGTGCAACCAAACTGTCAGAATTCTGTGCTATTCATAGTGTACAGTCTGAGCAAGTCCTGTTAAACTGAACCAAAACAAAATTTGGAGAAAAGATCAAGACCTTTTGGATCAGATGAGATCCTACCAGGTGGATCTGCACTAGCATTTAGTCATTTGGAGCAAGAGCATCTTTTTAAAGCTGTGACAGACACTGTTTTCACAGCCAAGCAGAATTTTCCCCAAGTGTTGGTTTATGGAACTCCTGTGGGAATTTTTAATGAATACTACTACATTTATAAGGCTCAGTCTTGAAGCTTCATATCCATGAACAGTTGAAATTAATTGGGAATTTGAAATGGAGCTGTTTGTAAGAAAAACATCAGTATTTAAAAATAACCCATATCTTTAGTTTTGACTTGCCTAATTTAAATAAACCATTAGCTAAGTTTTTATTTACATCTCAGTTTTAGCTGATAAGTAGATATTTATCCCTTGGTTCTTAAATTGTTTTTTAATGCACTTGGTATTTCATATAATAAGAGGGGGAGATGTTTTTTCTGTCTTTTGGTTTTTTGGTTTTGTTTTGTTTTCATTAATTATTTTTTTAAGTTGGTATGAAATGTTTAAATATAGCTTGAATTATATAAAGTATATTAGATATGATATATATAAATAATATAATATATATATTCTGAGACTTGTTGATTATCTCAGTATGTAAACTCCATCACAATTCAAACACAGAAATACTGCAAACCCAACAAGTTCAGTCTATGGAGTCATCCTTATTTTCTATGCCAGGAAACTCCTACAATGAAGAAAATAAAAATACTTCCTCTAGGATTTATTAATCCGTCAAAAGTCTGTGTTTGAAGGAAGCAGCATTATTTTTTGACACAATTTTTTGTTGTTGATTTTGCTGTTTAAATACAGGGTTTGGAGCCCTTAAAGTTCTTGCTGATCAAAGTTTAGGTTTTATATGTGTAAAACTTCCTAATAACTCATAAATTACTGAGAATTAGGGTCCACCTGCTGCAGCTGAGACATCTTAGCAGTGTATTACATATCTGAGTTTGACCCTACATGAGGAAAAAACATAATGGACAGAGAAAAGGAATAATAAAGGGTGTCCCGGTATTCTAAAACTGGAGATGAGACAGATTTTATGAATCATCCTCTGAAAATGCCTATTTTTCATTAGTGACTATCAAGAGAGATCAGGGTGACCTGCTCAGATATAGTTATTTATTTTTCAGATTTCCAGGTATTAGGTGAGATGAACTGCACATTAAATGACTGCCATGGATTTTTAAGCATTTTTTGGATTGACAGAATTCTAAAAGTAAGAGTTTTGAATATAAATGCAGTCTTAACAAATTTCCTGAGAACTTGTTACTGCAGAGTTTGAATAAAATCAACACCTCTGATAATAATAAGTTATTCACTTGGATTCACACCCTTGGTAAGGATCAGTACAGCCTATGCAAAACCTGTCAGTACCTAGAACAGCAGAGTTGTGGGAATTTATAGAGCTGATTAGTCATTGCATAGAAACAGTAAAATAAAAGTTGTTATTTTGTTGACTTTTTTATCATGTTTGATACTTGTTGGTGTGTTTTGTTTTTTTTTTCCTTTGGCAGACAAATTTGGAACAAGTGTTAAATGTGC
Organism: Hylia prasina; assembly: GCA_013397195.1. Lineage (NCBI taxonomy): Eukaryota > Metazoa > Chordata > Aves > Passeriformes > Sylviidae > Hylia > Hylia prasina. Next base: position 629,399 of record VYXD01012677.1, read on the forward strand.
TTCTTTAAGAGTAACTTCCTGGAAAAGAAAGGGGAATTATAGTTATACTGAATTAGTGGATTAGGCTGTGTTAGTTCTAGGGTCATAATTTAACTTTCAATATTTACTTGAAATTCTTTCCTTATATTAGTCTGGTACATGCTGAATAACACACCAGTGCAGCTGTGACATTTAACAATCTTTAGTATAATGAATTGGTTCTTTTTAGCCAGCTTAATAGAGGCAATAACTCAAATTTTAAAAGCAGTTTTATAAAGCCTCCTCCTGAGTTAAAGCCACAAGTGCAGATAATCAAGCAATTGTTAAATCAGATCATTTGAGATACTTTGAAAATATTCTTGGGCCACACACCACTGCCTTTACTTGTGCAAGAAAACCACAATTCTCACACTTTTTCCAGTCCACTTTGCAGTGCCAATAAGCACATCTCCCCTAGCAAACAACTCCATCCTTCTTCCCATATTAATCTTTGCACTTGGGGAAAACATTCCCCATAAATGAAATTATCAAGTAAACTCCATTGTGCTAAATTTTATCATGAAGCATCACTCTTTTGAGAGGCATAAGGGGCAGAAAGGGGAGTGAAGGCAGGAGTGATGGGTTGTCTTCATGCAGGCATTTCACTCTCAGCAAGCATATGTCGATTTTCCCCTTTGGTGCCCTGAAATTGTGTGAGGCATTTCACAAAGCAATTTTTTTTTCTTTTTTTTTATCTCTAGCTGGAATTCCAGCTAAATTCAATATGACACAGTCAAAGTCTAAAGACAGATGAGAGTAAAGGTAGAGAAAAAAGGTGAGGAAAACGACAGGAATAATTCACTGACATGATCAAGGAGCTAAGAGGGGCAAGATGTAGTCTGTCTGAGCAGCTGAACTTGTTGTATAGTGATTGTAGATAGCAGGAATAACATTTAAGTAGATGTTAAATAAGATTGATATGACACTGGCCCCTGTGGAGAACCTTCACTCTGAATTACTGGCTTTGTCATAGAAGCATACCCAAAAATTTTGATTAGAGATCAGCAGGCCAACCTTTGGTGCTGTTCAGAGTGACAGCAGCTCTGATATTTTCATAAAAACTCTTAGATGACATATAGGCTCACGTGCAACTTCTGGATCAAGAAAAATCCGTGCTGATCTCCAATGGTGATGGAAAGATTCTCTGTGTGAGCTGCTGCTGTGAAAACCTGTTCAGTGGTGCTGGGGTGGAGAAACAGGCTCAGTGAAGGGTAAATGAGCTGTTCATTATCAGGTGGATTTGATTCATTATTAGTCACTCCAAAAGCTCATATTCTGAAGACAGGTGAATGCCTAATGTGACTGATTGGCTCCCTTTCGCATTTTGGGGAGAGAAATCATTCCCAGCTTTCATCGAGGCGCTGGCGCAAACTCTCTTCCTGGGAAAGTGTCCTTTAAAGAAATGAGTAACCCGGGCTAGTGGGAGCTGTTCTGGTGTCCCAAAGGCAGGGGGTTTGGAACCTGAAGATCTTTCAGATCCCTTCAAACCCAAAGCTTTCACTCCAGTATTGTGTGAAATATATCTGCACTTTGCAAAGAAATCCACAACAGAGAACCACACATCCATCTTGAGGTACCCTCCTAAGAAATTTTTATCTTAAAAAGCATTCAATGACATTTTCACATGTCTGCTGGTGATCTGCCTACCTAGAAGGCAATTTAGGAAGCTGTTAGAGGTCTCTCTGTTTCCAGGAGTGTCAGGCTCCTTTTGGAGTGCAAAACCCTCAGCATTTACAGTCCTAGCAGGAAGGGAAATGTGCAGCTCAATCTCCAGGTGAAAAATTTCTCTATTTGAGTGTCATATATATGTGCATTCAGTGCTAAATGAAAAAAACTTGAGGTAGTCAAAAACACTTAATGAGGCTGACAAAAATAACACTGGACCTCTGGGGGATCCATGCCCTGCCAGAACAGTGAGTGGTTCATGCAACTGAAGTGAGATCTCAGCCTGGAGATCAGCTTGAGACCGAGAGACACATGTTGTGGTGTCTCTGTATGGACATCTAAAGGTCTCTGTTTTGTCAGGAGATATCTAAACAAGTTAGTGAACAAATCCTGGAGAACAGTTCAGCTCAGTCTTGGATGCTTAGTGATGGATTCAGTTGACATTTAGTGCCACTGGATAATAACAATAATAATAATAATAATAGTAACAAAAAAAGGAGAAGGAGAAGGAGAAGGAGAAGGAGAAGGAGAAGGAGAAGGAGAAGGAGAAGGAGAAGGAGAAGGAGAAGGAGAAGGAGAAGGAGGAGAAGCATCAGTTATCTCTTAGCAATTAAAATTATGATATTTCCTTCCTATCTTCTGGCCAGTGATTCAGTTGTTCAAATACAGACATGTGGCACTATTTCAGATGCCTTTTGCCTGTCAGTGATCTTGCTTTGTCTCCACTTCTCTCATATTGGCCTGCTCTTTGCAGATGCCAAGAATAAGACAAGTTCAGTTTTCTTAGACATATTTTGGCAACTGAATCAAGATTTCCCTTTCCAGATAAAGCAAACCTATCACATGCACAGTAGCTTTCTAGATCTTTCATTGTCCTTCTCTTGATCTTCATCTTTTATACTCCATGCCCTATAAACAAGGCTCCAGCTGAGCATGTGAGAGCTGTTACCCCCTGAGACTGACACACCACCATCCCATTAAACAGCCCAGAAGAGAATGTGCCCTTTCCTGCTCCAGGGTTACACCATTCACCCTCATCCTTGTAAAATTTCAACCTGTTTTCTCGTGCTACTGTCTAGCAATTTTCTTCTGTGTGATATGAATTTTATTTCCTACCCAGAAGTGTAGCAATTTATACTGGTGTTTAATAGTATTGAAACTCCCCATGAACCACAATTCAAACTATTTCTCCAAATTTTTAATGCAGCCTTGCACACTGGTCTCCCCAGGACTCACAGCCTCTGCATTTTTCCCTTTCATCAGTTAAGCCCATCATTCAGATCAACGCTGAAAAGGAAAACAAGGCTCTGGTTTAATACACTCTTATTTATTGGTGTCCTGCCAGTATTGCAGAGATTCTCTCACCAGAGTCCAGTGAGACGTGTAGATCAACTGCTGAAAATTCAAGCCTGACCAACACAGAGGAAAAGGAGCAGAGAGACATAAAACAAATTGCCTATAAGTAAACAACAGAGCCTCTTGATGGAGACTAGTATCTAAAATGAAACTTTAGCTGAAAATCAAGGTTCAACCTTAGCACTGCATCAGCTATCATTATTTTATGATTCACTGCTGTGCTGTTGCTGAGGGGAAATTACCCAAAACAGGATTTTACAAAGAATAAATACATGCTTAAAGGAAGCTCCAGAACAACTGGACTTCCTTACAAGCAAGATCTGTTCAACCACTCATTTTTCCTCTGCACAGGCAGAAAAAAAGGTAATAAATATTAAGCAAGGATGACTAATTTGTATCTATCATAGTTATGACTGCAAAACTTAACATACATGGCAAACCAAATACAGTGGTTGCTTCATTCCAGTGTATTTTTCCTCCCTTCTCTTAGGTGCCAAACTAGAAAGGCGTTCTGAGGTGCATTATTTTGTTGGCAGTAAATGCTGATGGTGTTGTTATGCAATCATAATTTTTTGAAATTGAAAAAGTCTATAAGATCAGCAGGTCCATTTTGGTTTATCCACAGAAAAGATATATTCTCCCAAGAGTGACGTCTTGTACTAAAATAAGGCAACCTATGGATTGCAGCAAACTCTGCACCTTGCTGATGTCTGCCTGTGTTGCAGTTTGCTTTACCCCATCAAAGTCCTGCTGAATTCTCTCCTGAGAAAGTTTTGTCATGGGCTATGTGTGTTCAAGTTCTGTTGGACAGACTGCAGACAGCCCAGCAGGAAAAGGATCCCAGATCACAGGCATCTCCTTCTACCTTTTTCTGGGATAAACCATGCAGAAGCTCTGATTTTTTCTGAAGGCTCGTCTCATTAGAATCTTGCTTATCTTGTACCACAGGTGATGGTAATGGGTGTGCAAATTCCTGCAGCGCACATTCCACTTGCCTGCTAATTCTCCATGTGGCCAGATTTACCATCTACATGTAAACTGACTTTCCCCTGAATTTCTGTTCCAGGCAGGTTGAACTTCTGACACTTTCACATTCAGTCTAGAGCTTTGAGATATTACCAGTGCAACTTCTGGCTTTGCAGTGAAGATGCAGGAAACTCATCAGTCTGAGCAGAACAGGCTTGGATAATTCTTTCCAAAGGCACAAATCTCTGCCAGTCTGCAGATAAAACCTGGTGTGTGAACTCTCCTGATTGTGCCTCAGAACCAGCAGCAGTCAGACAGCTCACACAGGGTCTTTGGGTTAGGAAATTCTATGAAAGATGGAACATGTTAACTTAAATGTCAGGCTTTTAGGATGAACCTTGGGGTGTCACATCTGTGTGAAATTTGGAGGAGCAGCAGGAAAAAAAAATGGAATCCAATGGCTTCTGTGTAAAACCTGGGCCATGACCAAGAGTTATTTGCAATGTACATTCACTCCCACTGCGAAATGGCCCTCAGGTATTCAGTTGTCAAAATACAAATGTATATTAGCTACCAGATGGGGAGTGAAAGTAGATGTTCCACAATATTCCCTATTCTGCACAATAAAAATGAGTTAATTCAGAAATGCCTGTGATTTTCATCTGAAGAGGATCACAGAGAAAATGAACAACTGCAGTCACAGGATCCTACAATGGTTTGGGTTGGAAGGAACCTTAAAGAGCATCCAGTTCCAACCCCCTGCTATGGGCAGGGCCAGGTTGATCCAAGCCCCATCCAACCTGGCCTTGAACCTTTTGTCCTATTTGATCCCCCGCCCCCTCCCCCCGAATGGCAGAATTTGACTAAAATATATCCAAAACAGGAAAAAGATAATCTGACTCATGTTTTCATGTGCCCTGTGCTAGAACGTGGTTTCAAAAGCTACTGCTGATAGTCCTAATGGACAGGTAAGTTCCCTTTTAGTAGAACTAATCTCCAAGGGCAGGTGATACAGTGTGTTTCAGAACAGAACCGTGATAAAAAGTGATGTGCTGGGAAGATCTCGATTTATTAAAAAGGGGTCAAGGCCAGAAATCAGCCTAGTAGAAGTGCTTTACAATTGTTACTAAGCAGTCAGCAAAAAAGCAACAAACTGGTTATTATTTTCCACTGTGGTATCTAGATTAAGGCAGGTTAGAATGAATTCTGGGTCTCATTCCCTTCATTTGCTGATCATCCTGCATTCAAACACTCAAGTAAGTTAGACTCCTCCATCATATCCTTGCTGGCTCTCTGAAGATAACCTGTCAGTTTTCTCTGTTCACCACTTAAATTATTCCTTAAATCTTATTCCTTTTTGTTGCTATCAGGAATCAGTGGTGATTTTTTTTCCCTTATCATTCTAGCACCAAGAAATGCTGGGAAATATCATCTGTTCTGTCTGCAGGGAGAAGAAATGATAACTGTCAGTCTGCCCTGTATTCTAGAAAGCTTCCTTGCACTCCAGAAACAAAGAACCTTCTTGCATTTTGACAAGCTCTTTTCTTTTAGCTGAAAGGAAAAATAATCAAAAAAGATCAATAAGAAGTGTGAAATGCATGGATTTTACTGAATTGGGATTTCTTTTTTGTGTCACTGCAGGCAGAGAATGACTACAGACACACAAGGATTTAACTACAGCTTTGGGCATGGATGTGCTGTTCAAGAGGAATAGTCCTTGGAAATTTGGGGGGCAGAAGAGGATGAAGTGAAAGATCAGATTTTGTAGCCTTTGTACACTGGAGAAGCCTTTAAGCAAGAGATGCCCACTGGCACAAGATGTTAAGCACAATTCTCATATTTGTCTATGCTGGAGGTGTAGGGAACATTCCCATGCACCTCTTTCTTCCTCCTGCATCCCGTTGCAAGCCCATGGACACCATGGGCCTCAGGAACCTGGGATCAAGTCTCTGAGGCCTTGAGGTTGGTAGTTAATAAAGATGGAGGTGATTATTCTTGTTCATTATTTAAATTTAAAAGGTTTGTTTCTTTGTTTTTTCAATTAATAGGAATTTCAGTGGAAAATGAAGTTTAAGGCAACTCAAATCACCTTCCTGTGCTGTTAGAATCTGGATATAGTTGCAGATGAGAAAGGAAAGGATGCATGCAATGGGATAAAAATACACCTTTCTTGAATATAACTCATGTAGAAAGGGGGATAAGAACTGAAACGCATCTACAGAAGCTTTGTCTCAAATACAAATACTGTGCATTGATCCAAAAGGCATTTTTTCCTTATTCTGGAAAAAATCTTCTTCCTCCCCTTCTTTTTACTTCTGTGTCTGCTTTATCCAGTCCTTAACCTGAGCACTCTTTTCTATTTTTAAACATATTATTATAGTAACAGCTATTTACTGAAATATTAGGCCTTCCTAAGTGCTATTTAAACACATTCCACACCCACTAAGGAGCTTTCTCTGAGTAATGTAGGGAGAAAAGCTATAAACATGCAGCATTCTGTCTAGAAATGATGTTCTGCAGCCTTGTACTTTCTCCACGTCCCTGATTACACAGTTCTTTACTTTTGTGCTGGGCAGAGATTTCACTCTTTAGAAGAACTTCACCAGAAAAAAAAACCTGTTACCAATTGCTTCACTGACAATTACAAAATCAGGAAGAGTCCTTTCACTGGAACAGGAACTCAGCATTGTCACAGATGTTAACACTTTCCTTTGTTTCTAAACATTCTACTGGAGTCTGCAGGCTTACAAATATTTAACTTTTCTTCATTTATTGTGTGCAAACCTTGTACAGAAATATTCTCCTTAAAGAACAAACAATGCAAGACACAGCAGTAGCAGAGGTTAAAGGAAATATTCAGCTGGTTGACTAATGGAAGGAAAAATCAATTATATGGACAACTCAAAATCCAAAGCCCTCTGTGATTTTTCTTTTTTTGTTAAAATTTTTTGTCCTTGTGGGAGTTTTATCACGTGTCACATTGTTCTTAGAGTACATCAACTCAGCTGAAAATAGTATTGACTTGTGTATTGAGTATATTGTAAACTCTTCTGGGCTAGCACCATACCTTTCTTTACGTTCAAGGAACCTAATTGTTATTAAGGCCCCTGGCTGGTGCTTTTAGATAAATAGAAGTGCACCCTTGCAAGACTGAAGGAAATTTGAACAATAAGTTCTGAAGGTGACAGGAAATAATAGTAAATCACTGTAAATTGTAATGTTTTCATATGAAAGTGGGGATGTAAAATGAGAATAAGCTCAGTGGAGGTGCGAAAACTGCAATGGGAAAGACTTCTGTTCTCTCAGTGTTCTAAATTGCTGCTCAACAACTAAGTTGCTGAACGTTGTTCCTGGAAACACAAACCCAGTTCTAAAATCATAATGTACACCATGAAAGCAACAAGTGTCCCTTTAGCGTCCAACTTCCTTTTTGGTCATTCCCAGCAGACTTATGCCCTTTTTCTCTTTATATTTAGTCAATTAATTTCTTGAGTTCCTGAAATTTCTCAGAGCCACTGTAAATTTTCTGACTCTTTTTTTCTTACAAGACAAATGCTGAGTTTCCAAAATCCCCACAATCTTCCAAAAAATCCACCTTCAAAAATATGATGCTTAGGCAAAAAAACTGAAACGATGCTTTTTAATCTCATCAAAATGGAATTGTTTTTCCTTTAACATTTGGATTTTTGCTTAACTAAATCACCAGTTAAAATTTCCTTTTCTTTCATAGAAAAGGGAAATAATGTTCCCATGATTTGTCAGATGGAACATCATGTACATAATTGAAGATTAAACCTTGAAAACAAAATCTACTGGAGCTATTAGGTTAAAAAAATAATAATAATTGAGAAAAAAGAGCTATGAGGAAAGACTGAAGAAAAGAATATGTTTAGTAGAGGTGTCTTTGGATGTATGAAAGACTGTTGAAAAGGGAAAGAGAATAGAATACCTTTTGCTTTGATTTTTAATGGATAGTTGGTTACAGACACCATGAAAAAGGACAAAGTTTACAGTGAAACAAGCGGGTTTAATTTGGTTCAGTTTAAATGTGAAGGAATAACCTTAACATTAGAAAGGCTAACGCTGAAATAAGTTATCATTTCCATAGATGTGGAATCTCATTTGCAGGTTGCTTTAAAAATTTGGTCAGGAAAGCAGATGGTGAGAAATGACAGGAGACACTAAACCTCCATTTGAACTAAGGAATTAACAAGACTTATACTTGATTTTCTTTGATTCTTGTTTATTACTTTATTATTACAATGCATATGTGACAATGACCATTCATCACAGGCCTTTGCAGTTTTTTTGATTTTAAATGAAATCAAAGTGTGATTGTTGAACCACTTCTAACAGGGCTGTTAGGGACCTAAAGACAGAAAGAAGGGTCAAAGTGTTAAATACATCTAAGTAAGGGAGGGCTTCCTGAGGAGACTTTCTCGCCAGCAAGAGAATTAAAAGTCACTGCATGGAAGGCTTTAGCAACTCTTGTTATTCATTAATAGTAAAAAGAATATTTATCCTGGGCAAAGATGGTTAAAAGGTCGAGCAATAACACTACTGGGAAAAGTAATTTTATGTATTTATAAATGTATCACATTCCATGGCAAAAGAAATCTCTCTGCAATCCTAATGATTAGCAAAAGCTTTGACTGAATTCCAGAATTTATTACTTCTCTTAGAGCAGTACATCATCCATGAAACTTCACATTGAATCACCAAGGGAATAAAAAAAGAAAGTGGAGGATGTTCAGAAGCAATTATAGCAATTGTTCTCCAGAGCCCAAACATTCATTTATTCTGCAAATAAAGTTGGTGCTAATTGCTCCACAAAATAGACTTTTCAAATTTGGATTGGGTCCAAAGCATCAGTGTCAGCCTTGGCTTATTCTGGTGCAGTTCCTGCCTGCAAACATCAAGGGTGCAGCTTCTTCTCCCTCTTGATCCCTTGGTTTCCACAGGGGTCTGGAAAGGGGCCCCTCTATACAAGGCAGACTTTGAGGGGCTGGAGGGGGTTCAGAGAAGGGCATCAGACCTGGGAAGGGTCTGGAATACCAGGAGTAGCTGGAGGAGCTGGGGTGGCTCAGGCTGGAGATAAGGAGCCTTGGAGGGACCTTCTTGCCCTCCAAAACTCCCTGACAGGACCTTGTGAGGGTCAGCCTCCTACCAGGTAACAAATTACGTGATAAGAGGAAACAGCCTCAATTTGTACCAGGAGAGATTTGAATAGGATACAAGGGAAAATTTCTTCAGTGAAGCGGTTGTCAGACGTTGTAACAGGATGGCCACAGAAGTGATGGAACCACTATCCCTTGGAAGTGTTAAAAAAATGAGTAGATGTGACACCTGGGGACATGGCTTAGTGGTGGGTTTGGTTAATGGTCAACACTCTTAGAGGTCTCTTCCAGCCTTAATGATTCTGTGATTCAGAAAAAGACTGAGGAAAAGTTATTATGTGTCAAATCAACACAGAATTAATATTATTGATGCCTCTTTATATTGTGTCACTCTGTCTTTACAGTGGACAGAAAGTTACAAAGAGAGTTGTAAAAATGTCACTATTACTCCTGTTTTCAACTAAAGCTAAAGCTCATGGGGGGCAAAAACGGGGAGTATGTGCAAACACAACATAGATTAGGATGTGCACATTGACCTTAAACTATATTTGTCTCATAGTTGATTCTTCTCTGTAGGGAGTTTTATATTTCCAAATTATCTCAGTATTGAAGCAGTGAATTTAGACCTGTTGCCAAGTATTCTTCATATTGTGATAGTACAAAGTGACCCTCACTAAGTAAAAGACATGTGTGAGACAGGGGTTTCCAGTCACAGAACAGAAGATTCTCATTGCTCTCAGACATGAAGTAATGGAAGTATTAAACAAAAGATGATTTACATGGGATAATTTTTTTTTTTTTTTTCTTGGAGCTGTCTTGTACAGGGCCAGGAGTGAAATGATTCCTGTGTGTCCCTTCAAACTCAGGATATTATAGACTTATGAATTATAACTAAATTACTTTCAGATTTTATTGTTAATATATTTTAAAGTGTTTTGCTTGTCTTCATGACCAAGAATTTCACTTATCTACTATAAAGTTAACAAAAGGAAAACTGCTGCTTTCCCAATATGTTCATCATATGGAAAAAACCGGCTTATTTTACCAGCAGTCATTAATTAATTCTCATAACACTCCTGTAAGTGCCAGCATCTGTTAAACATTAGCACACACAGACAGATTAGTCCTTTGTGGTTTTCTTTTGCATATTTGTTTTTCCTCAAAGACACTTGAGAGTTATCAATTTTCTTTAGTTCTTGGACACTGGATGTTCTGTCCAGATTTTTACCTTACTTAATGCTGGAACTCTGAAGTAGCATATTTTTTGTTTTTCCTCTTTGAAATATGGACCACCATGATAACAAAAACATTTAAAAATATATGTTTATGTACAAACCTTTCTACATTGTGAAAATAGCCCCTCTTCTCCTTGTCTGAACTCTCCTCACTTTACATTTAGTTTATTTTCAGTTTCTGTGCATAAAGGAAGCTTCAGGCTCATTTCTTCTTCTTCTTCTTCTTCTTCTTCTTCTTCTTCTTCTTCTTCTTCTTCTTCTTCTTCTTCTTCTTCTTCTTCTTCTTCTTCTTCTTCTTCTTTTTATTCTTATTCTTATTCTTATTCTTATTCTTATTCTTATTCTTATTCTTATTCTTATTCTTATTCTTCCACAGGCACACCTCTCCTGCTCCTCATCTTTCACAGTAACAGACCCCACAGACCCAGACCCCACAGACCTCACTTAGGTCACCGCTGTCCCAGCATCCCAACTACAAAAACATCTTTGAGATTTTTACGTCCCAGCATGAAAGTCTGCACCCTTTCTTCTGAGTTGAATACTTGGATTTCTTTTACAGCCAATAGGAAAAAAAAATCCTATTTCTAGAGTGTTATTTATCTTATTCTTCTGATCTGAACAGGGGAATCAGAGGTTCCTAAAATGTCCATTTCTCCCCATCAGTGTGTAGTGGTTGCAGCTCACCAGCTGAGCTGGGAATGTCATCCATGCCCTCAGCCTTCACAAAGGCCCCAAAAGCTTGCTGGTTAATTTAATTACCTGAGGAAAAATCCAAAATTAGATGAGGAAAAACACAACCAAAAAAAAAATTAAAACTTTTCTTCAAGGCTCATTTTCTTTCTGTTCTTTCTTTGAACTTTCATCAAGATTCTTATTGTTCTCCTGCACATGGTTTTTCTTTCTAAATATGTGGGTCAGCTGAAGTCATATTCTACCAACAGTAGACTTTTTTTTTGCTACTAAGCTGGTAAAAATTTAGAAAAAAGAAACAGCAAACAACCAGATTCTTTTGTCATTCTGTTTTCCTTTTCTATTTTCTGTATCTCTGAGCATTGTGCTCTGCTCTTATTAACCAATCATAAGAATCTATTACACTATTATTTTGTTGCTGCATTTTTCAGAGCGAAGAAATTTTAGAAATCAGATTCATTTATGCAATAAAAAGGGGAAAAAAAAACACAACAAAAAAACCACCAAAAAAACCCAAAAATACCCCACAAAAAAACCTACAAAAAAAAAAAAAATCCCCACAAAAACTAAAACCAAAAACAAACAAACAACAACAACAAAAACCACCGAGATTTTTGCTGTTCCCAAAGAAGGGATGTTCAGATGACTTTAGTCCTCAGTCTGATTCTCTTCATAGAAATCTCTCATTGTATCTTTCTGGGATCCAATCTTTCTTTCTGCTCCATCTGACCATGATGAAGTAAAACATAGGGGAAGATAGCCAGAAAGCATCAGAGCCACACTGTTCCAAAAATGAAACTGAAAATCCTAAACACTGTGTAAGATCATCTTGGACTTTATTTATGCATCTCAGAAGCCCAAGAGGGTCAAAGGTAGAAGCAAAACTGAGCTCCAGCTGTGAAACTCAAATGGCTGAGTTTTCTTTATACCACACTTTTAAACCTTCAAGACCTTCCTGTCGAGGAAAAGAAGAAAAGCTTGGAGATAAGCATGAAATAGGTCTCTTAAAAGACACCTTAACTTTTCTGTAGTTTTATACTAAGGTGATTCCAAATGAAGGTAACCCAATGTAATTCTATTTTTTGTATGGAAACAATATGGTCCCCACCAATGCTTTAACCATGCACAGTGAGGGATATTTACAGCTTTTCTGACCAGCAGAAGTTGCATTCATTTTAAAGACAAAGAAAAGCTTTTAACTTCTACTGAGAAGTTGTAAAGCAGCTCTGCTTTCAAAAGCTGCGAACAGGCTTTTGGACTATCTGTTGCTGAATTCGAACAGTAACACTTTTACTTCAGTTACAAAAGTCCTAGCATTTCTAAATTCACATTTTTATCTTTCACACCACCTGAGAATCCCATCTGCTGTTTATCTCAAATATATCCAACCTTCCATCGTGGTTTTTTTTGGATGTTCTCAAATTCCATTTCAGTTGGACTTTGTTTTTCATTTTGTTTTATTTCTGGCTTGTTTATTTAGAGATGAAACTGTGCATAGTGCAAGGCACACGTGGATTTTGCTGCAATGTCTCAGTCAATGTGTTTCAAACTAAAAAGATGCTCCTTTGTTTGAGCTGCTAATTTTTATTAGCAGCCATGAAGGGATGATTCACAGGGATTAAGCCACTTTTGAAATGTGAATTCTTGACTTGTGTTATAGCCAGTACACACCCAAGGAGCATGATACATGAAGCAGTCACTATGCCTTTCCTGAAGAAAATACTGACTTGCCAAGTGGAATATTTTGCAGTATATTTTCTTACAAGATGGGGACTTTTTTGACAATGAGGTTTTTTTGGGGAGTTGTTTTTTAGGTTGGTTTGGTTTTTTTTTCTTTTTGTTGTTGGTTTTTTTTTCTTAAAATTGTCAGCCAAATGAGTTCATTTCATAAGAATTTTTGTTAGGAAGCCTTTCCAAACTCCCATGTAGAAATCCAGTCAGAGTGGACGCTGATTATGGCACACTTCAAATCAGAGTTAAATGCTGATGAGTGCTTTGCTCCTGAGGAGTTTTGATGTGGACCCTTCTCAATCTATTCCTCTAGTGATAGCTCAATTTAATTCTTTAAAGAAGGGCGACATTCATCCAACCCAGCTGTATTTTCTAAAATCCAGCTGCCTAACCATAGTAATCAAGACTTCAGCTACAGTCAACGAAAAGAAATCACTGGATAGGGCCAAGATCTGTCTTTTAGTTTGACAGAAATCTTCCTCTGTCTCTGCCTCTCCTGTGGCTTTACAGGAAACTAGGACCATTTCCTTGATAAAACATTTTAGATGGCTAGATTAAAAAAAAATTATATGAGAACTGAATCTTAAGATTAGTCACTGGTGATGTGCTCCTAACTTCAATATTTGGGCCAATACTCTTTAATATCTTAATTTATGACCTGAATGATGGGCAAGAGTGAATTCTCAGCCAGCTTGAAGATCGTATAAACCTGGAAGGAGTGGTTGACAGATGAGATGATTATATATTATCTTTTTAATAGGCTATAAAAATGAGTCATCAGAAAAGTCATGAAGTTCGGCAAAGGGGAATGAAAGTCCAGAGCATGGGGAGGAACAAGCCCATTCTCCAGTACATGCTGAATTTCTTGTATTTTTTTTTCATTTCAGTGGACAGAAACTTCAGCCAACATCTAAACTGTGCATTTCTGAAAATATTTCTTTAAATAAAATGCAAAATCAGTGAGAGCACCAAGATTTCAGGCTTGGAGGAGGAAGGATTATCCAGTGGTTAGAACATAAGCCTGGAAATGCGGGAACACAGGTTTAGCTTCTTTCTCTGTCACTGGTGTTTTATGTTATCCCATATAAGTCATTTTGACTTTCTATGCCTCTTACTCCCAGTTGTCAAATAACTCTTCCTTCTTTGCCTCTCTGGGATATCATAAAGCATGTGAAGTGTCCAGATTTTATAGCATTAGTTGCCATAAATGTATCTTAGCCTGTCAATTTGCTGGTGAGTGTACATTTTGTTACAGAATCCAACAGAGTTATTTTGCCATTATACTGTATAACAGAGCAGAGTTAGCTCACAATTTTGCAGAAATATAGATTGGGGGTTTGTGGTGTTTTGGTCTATTTTAAATGTTTGTTTTAACAAAGGCATGGGCAGGGCTGAGCAATTCTAGCAAAAGTAGGAGAGCATGAGGGGAGGAGATTGAACTGGACATACCCTCATGTGCTTTGGATGGCCCAGGGTACCAGTGGGTAGGTTATTGAACCAGAACCTAATTCTTATACTCATATAATTTATCTGAAATAAATTTCAAATACACACATAGAGCACATGTTGTATGATTGCTATCTGCTCTGAATTTAAAAGTATGGTCTCCCTCAGAGCATCAGTAATGATATCAGTTATCAGTTATCAGTTATCATGTTTGATGCATCTAATTTTTGGGCCTGGATTGTTCTTCTACACAATAATTAACATCATGCAGAACTATCAGGAAACATGAGCTTTTGGGGATGGAGGGATGGATTTATGGGAAATCCAATGTCTTTGGTATCTAAAAACCTTTGGTATCTAAAAACCTAACTAGAATTAGGAGCCTGAACACCTTTGTGACTCTATCTCTTTTTACTCCAGTATTTTGGGGTTCACTTAAGAAGGAGAAGAATTGAGGAAAGAAAAAATAACTCTGTCAATTTAATAACTTGCACCAGCCAGAACAAACAAACAAACAAAAAAATCCAATTTCAAATAATCTCCAGTGGAGTTTTCTAGTCTAATTTGCTTATGGTAATGGATGAATGGTTCTTCCCTAATTGGTAGTTTCGGGTGGGATTATGGGTTTTTATTTGTTCTCTGATCACCTCGGACATTGCTGGAGTAATGTTTCAGTTGATAGCCTGACACTTCACTCCCACTTCTTTCCTCATACTACAATTTCAGAGTCAGTTAAGCCATCTGATGATGCTGTTTAATTCTCTCATAAATAACAGGTTTGCAAAATGGGAGAAGTGTTGCTAAGAAATTACAGCCCAACAGAACAATTTGGGCATTATTTGGGATGACACACATACATCTATTATTTCAAAATTATTATTGTGGTGTTTTCATATAATCTGTGATTAAACTGAGTGGTTATCTTCAGAAGAACTAACATAACTGTAACCCAGTCCTGTAAAAACTCATTTACTAGTGTCAGTGTGTAACCCTAAGTAGTTCGGTTTCACCTCTATTTTTTTCTCAGTTTGATAAAAAAGCAAACTTACACAAAAGAAATTGAATTGCCTTTCATGCAGAAAAACATTTATGTGACAAAATCACATTTTTGCAAATATCACAGTTAACTCTTTTTGTGCTAAGAGATCAGTGCAACTATCTTGAAACATCTAAGCTACATGGAGCAAATAACCTCTCTCCAAAAGACCACAGGTACTTCTCTTCCCCCACCTCAAAGCCACATTAGATGACTCTTGCAGAGTTCCTTGTATCTCCTTTAAAACATGAATTACCTTGAAGATATTTTTTGATGCTAGAAAAATTACTGGGCTAATGGTAAATGTGCAATGCATGCATAATGAATAGCACCAGTTTTCCATTCAAAAGCCTTTAGAAACTCTGTGGGGTAAGTAATTATCATACCAGCAAGCCATTGTGCATTTTCTTAGAAATAGATAGAAAACTCTTCAGCTCCTCTTCTCCTTTTGGTGTGTGTCTGTCCCTGTCTTTAGCACTTTGGGATATGCAGGGAGCTAAAACTGAACATCTCTTGCCCTGATTTTGCATGGCTGTACTTTATCTTGTAGAAGTCGTAACATGGGAGGGGAAGTGACCTATATTTGTACAATAAATTGTAGTAAATTCAGTTATCACACACACACACCCACACACACACACACACACACCCCGGGTATATAAGGCCATTAAATGTGACATTAAACCCACTGGGGACCAGTGGACTTCTGGAGAATGATCAGGAGACCCCACAGGTCTCCCTGAGATATCTCAAATAAAACAGGTGTCCTGTGAGAGCAACAGAATCACATCCAGGGAATCATTCTTCAGAGCTACTTCAGATGTCTACACTGAGTTGAAATGAATCTTATCTTAGATGTTTATCAACTTCTAAAGAAAGATCAAGTAATTAACTTCTTACTGACATTGAACCTATAACCATGTGCTTCACTCTCCAGATGAGATATCTACAGGTAGATGCATATAAATTATGTTCTCACAGGTGATTAATGAGCCTAAATTCTTTGTCTGAGAATTTGATTCTCTTTAGTCAATGAAAATCTGAGGCCCAGTTCAGCCACCTCAAAAGCAGCTGGTTCTGATTCAGATGATCAATGATTTCCCACAAGTCCCACCACTGGCAGGTGGGACAGGTCAGTAAAACTTGGAACTTCAGAGACAGAGAAGAATTTTGATTTGTGATGACCTACAAGATCTTGGATGTCTGAGAGGCAGGATGGGTCACAGAATAATTTGGATAGAAGGGATCTCTGGAGACCATTGGGTCCAACCCTCTGCTCAAAACATCAGCCTGCAGAAGCCTAAAAGGCCCACACACAAGAAATAAGTAGAAAGGGCCAGTGAACTGCCTTAAAATCATCCTTCATACCCCTTTTGTGGTGCTGTAATTGGGCAGGTCCTGATAGATGAGCTGTAGTTAATATCTTTGACTTAAGCCAAATCATTTCTTCACTTTAAAACAAAACTCTTTGAAGCCTAACGAACTCCCTTTTCCATCCTACTGATTTCAGTATGAAGCAGCCATGTTTATAAGAGCACAAATTTTAATTTACAGTGGAGTCTTTTTAGAAGGTTGTGGGATACACTTACAAAAGAATAAATAAAAGAGAAATAACAGAGGATTTGCTCCACACACTTCAATATACACTGAAAGATGGACAAGTTTAGGAGCAGCAGGCATTTCTTAGCCTGAATGAAAATGTATTTAAAAGGGGCTGGGAAAATCAGGAAAATTAATTGATAATGTTTAGTCTTCTGTAGTCATCATATTTAGGTACAAAAGCTTTTCATTTGTGCAGTAAAACATAATGGAAAAGCAAATTTTAGTTAGAAGGAAATAAAATTTTAGGAACAGACTGCTGCAAATTCAGCCGTTAATACACACGTTGCCATCAGAACTTCCCAATCTCTATTGTAATTTCTAGCAATGACATCTCTGAGTGAGAATTTTCACTCGTAACCTATAGTGAAATGAAATTTTTTATGGGAGAGTGCTAATATTTTTATGACACTTTTTTCTGAGAAAAAAATTCTGGTGGTTTTTTTTTTTGAACTGACCACTTCACGTGAGTGTACTTATTCTTGTGTAGCTTAAGTATTTAATTGAAGGATATAGATTTATGTATATAGATATCTGATTTGGCTTGAAAGCAGAAATTTTTGATTTTCAGCACAAAAAAATTTAAGTGCTTCATTTTGTAAAGAAAAATGGATAAAAGGAATTATTCTGAGGAAAAAAACCACACAAACATTTTCTGACCATGTCTAATAATAGAAACTATTTTACCTACTTGAAATATACATAGGATTTCTCCGATGCAAAATGCAAAGGGGTTTTTTTTATTCATAAGAAATTTCAGGAGACAAATGGCTTCTTTGCATTTCACCAATGCGAAGCAGATCAAAACTGTATACTTGGAAATGTAGCACTATCTGCAGGGACTAGGTGCAAAACTATTTGAAACTGCTCATTTCTTTTTCTGGCTTAGCAAAGCCTCTGATCACCCTGTAACTATAGCAACATAACCATAAGCTGCTCAATTTTAGACATTTTTGTGCATTGTCTTTTTTTCCCAGAATATAAAAAGATAATGGAAGAGAGGCACTCTGCTTTGTTTGCCTTGTTAAGCTATATTTAAATTATAAGTCATAAACAGAGTGAATTAAAAATTCTCCTGTCTCTAAGTTCTTTCACTGTTAATTCTGTTTTATGAAGACTTAGAGGAGGTGTAGGCACATCATTCCATTTGAGAAGCCCTATGGGTCCCCGCCTGGTATCCAGCTGCCCCAGCCCAGGGAGGGATATTTGGGAGCTTTTAGTTGGTTTAGGTGGAAATAGACACCAATGTCCAAGTAACTGAATTGCATCAAAGCCTGGCCAAGGATATTCTTCAGAAGATCCTTGGTTCCTGCCATCAAGATGACTGGATATTTCCTTAGTGTCAAACATCCAGGTAATGCTAAATTACAGCCTCCAGGAAGGTACTGGACAGGATATCAGGTCCTGTAAAATCCAATACATTGTTTTTCCACCAAAACTTCTTCTCTTGGGGTCTTCTGGAAATACTTAAATCCAAAAAAAATGGACTGGAATTCGGGAATTCTTATGCAGGTAGAGTTTCAACTCAGCTGGGGTGAGGCAGGTTTCCTGTAGGTCTTGTGTTCTGTTTGCTGCTCCCATACAGGTGTCATGGACAGCATAGAGCAACATGCAGTTCTGCAGGGGTAAATCAGCTGCCATGGGCTGGAATTTGTGGGTTCCCTTCCAACTCAGGATATTCTATGATTTTGTCATTTATGGCAATGAAGATATAATCAGAATAGCCAGGAGTCAACCTCTAGACACAGATATATATGACTGATTGGTTTCGGTGTATAGAACTGAAAATTAAAACTAAAACTACTTGAAGCATCTTAGGATATTGATGTATTGTCACTTAGGTGACAAATGCAAAAGGATAATGAAGAGCTGCAGGGAAGGTAAAATAACCTCAGACATTTCAAATGACATAAATGATTGGGAAACTGAGCCAAGCAGTGACCATTTGTGTGTGCAGCTACAAGCCAGACAGTTTTTTATTCATTCTTTTAATTCTGTCAAAGAGATGCAAAAGGCATGAAAAAGGATAGAACCTGGGAAAAATCCCTGCTATTAATACTACGGCTTAAAAATCAGAATCAAATGTTTAGCAAGTATCACACAGCTCAACAAATTTGTAGTGCTGGCAAGAAAAATTGAACAATTTAGGAGGGTCAAAACAAATGCCCTGGTGTTGTATGTGTCAAGCTCGTGGACAGGCCAAGTAAAAGAAGTGTGTCCTTCCAAACACAGAGGTGTGAACTCTGATTAATATCTGACCACTCGAGATCCAAAGAGTCAATCAGTACATGTACACTAGGTCTTCACAGTTCATTTCCTGACTTTCTCTGCAGCCGCTGGAAAGAAATAGAAAATCTCAGAGAAAAATTCACCACTGGTCTAGATTATTTCAGAATAAATTGGATCATGTGTTATTATCATGTGTTAAGTTTTATTTATGTTTGTTTTCATAGAGGATAGAGAGGTCAGAGCAGAGCAAACACCTGCCCCTGAGCACCAAGGACCACTCCTGAGGAAATAAACCATCGTGCAGCATCTTTCCATCTTGACCCCAAAGTGTAAATGAGCAATACAGGTATGAAAATAAATTAATTTTATATAACTACATGAGGACTTTTTTTCCACAAAAAGTCCAAACTCAAACCAATATACCTTTTGCTTTCTATAATCATTCTGATAAAAAGTATATCTCAGAGCAAAGCTGTTTAAACTTTTGTTTGGTGAGATAGTGTTTTTATCTGAAGTGATGTCCATGCCATTATTCTCGTGGAAAACTGCAAAAAAACTTATTTCTTTTTTCTTAAACTTTTCAGTTTTTAAATTGACTACTCCAGATAAATTGGATGGAAAAATGAAAACCTCTTCCTCCTGCGTTTAACTTTTACTTCTAGATATTTTCCTGTTCACACACACACAAAAAACTTTTAAAAACACCAAGTCCTTATTTTTTAAATAATAAAACATTACCTTGATTTTATTTCTTGGCTGTGAGCATAAAAATAAAGTTGCTCTTAAGAATGAAGTTCAGCAAGAATATAAATTCTTGCAAGACAACCATGCCAGTATCTTTTTCAGTCAAAGATTTTCTAACGCTCTTTTTATGTCCTTCCTGTACTACTGAAGTTAATTACTAATATCTATCCAAATTGAGAGGGAGGAAAAAGCACTTAAGTTCCAGATCTTCTGGAAATAATTACATTATTTAAGGAACTTAATGACATATCTACACCTGTAAAGAGTGAATGTTTATGAACAAACACTAAATAATAATATTTCAGTCCCCCAATGGGAAAATCCATCAGCACTCTATGATATCACATATACAATCATAAAATTGAATGCTTGCTCATAGATAATTATCAGAAGAGTCTAAAGTCACTATTTCTAATAAAGATTACACATAATCAGATAACTGTGAGCATTGGCAGTCAATTTCTTACTTATTTTCAGTGGTCTTGGTGATATTACAATGGTTAACAAAAAGAATAAACACAGCTTTGATTTCTCTCCTTGTCTCAGATCTCCTAAATCACCTTAACCCAGTTGCTTGTCCCAAAAAGTGTTACCTACCTGCCTACCTCTCTTCTCCCAATTCCCTCCTCTGCAGCTTCTGAGAATTCAGTTCTGCTTTCCTCAAAGACAGATGGATGAAAATACTAACTAGAAATGCCTTCTTGGGGCAGGAAATTATGACCAAAGGTCCACCTTATTTAATTCCTATATTTTCTCTGTCATGAGAATGAGAAGTTGCAGAAATCCACCCCCAGACAGGTCAGTGCTCTTATTCCAGAGCACACTCTAATTTTCCCAGGGGACCAGCCCTCATATTAGCCCATACTCTGATGGATAGAACACTGACACCCTTATGAGATGTCAAATCACCCTCACACTTTGGATACTCAAATCTCTCCCACTCCAAGGTCTTTCCTGGGCAGATAGAGAAGAGGGAAGAAGGAAAGGCAGAAGAATTGCACACTGTGTCTACTATTGAAGTAATGCTGTTGGGCAATTGGGATTGGAAAATTTAGGGCAAGGGAAGGAAATAGTTCACAAGGTAGCTACAAGGTTTGTTTAAATTCACTATGAGGCCAGGGATTTCATGGGATGGAAAGAAGGTAGGATGAGAGGAACATTGCACGAGCTTAATTCATTATCTTCCTCTATGGTCCTGAGGCTAATACGAATAAGAATTTTTTATGTGAAAGTTCTTACATGAAAGAGAAAAAACTTGAGTAAAACGTCAATAAAGTCCCAACATAGTATAGCAAATACTTCTGAGAAAAATTGGGATTTTCAGTTCAGAACAACAGTATATTAATATTGTATTCATAGAATCATAGAATGGTTTGCATGGAAAGGGACCTTAAAGATCACCCCATTCCAACCTTTTATCAGGGGGCAGGGACAGCATCCACTGGACCAGATTTCTCAAAGCTCCATCCAACCTGGTATTGAACACTTCCAGGGATGGGACAGCAACAGATTCTCTGGGAAACCCATGCCAGTGTCTAATCACTCAGGTAGGAAAGAATTTCTTCCTAATTCCTATGACTTTCTTCCCCTCTTTCAGTTTAAAGCTGGCCTTCTGATCTTGCTAGAGTAGTTACCAACAGCAAGTAGGAAAAGAAAAAATAAATTGCCCATTCAGTGATACTGATTTTGCTAATAACCTTATTTTAGCATGTTAGTGTTTTCTCTATAAGCTACTTTAGCACACATTTGAAAAGTCTGGCTAATGACATGTGAAATCATATATACAGTAAAAACCATTACACACAATGAAATGTGTGCTCATACTATTATTGGGAGGCCTTGCTTCATTACAAATACAGTATAATCATCATGGCTGATGGAGTTTAAACAAGAATTCACTGCAGTTTGTTTTGGTTCAGTAAAGACAGCTATGTCAGAGGTTTTGTATTTTGCTACAAACGTTTAGATTCAAGGAGAGAGTCTAAGGGCAGCCAGCATTCATGGAATATTATTTTCTTTAACAGGCACACCAATGATTTAACAAATTCAGCAATGGTTTTGAAAACAGAACACAATGTGAAAAACTGAATATAAATACTTTAGGATTCAATCCAGAGACCTTTTAGTTCAATTTCCCTTTCAAACAGCTGCTGTACCTTATTTATGCAGTATAAACAACCTATGAAATTACAATTTAGATTAGTCTATATTCATTCCTCTCTATACATGAAGTAGGAATACAGAAAAGTGTTAGCTCTTGATTTTAGGCGTAAAATTCAAGTCAGGTTTTGGACTTAAACACCATCTATATTTCAGATGGAAATTCTGACTCCATCTATTCTTCTTTTAATACTGATTTTTCTTGGTTGCTTGTGTTATTTTGTGGTTTTTTCCCCCCATGAACGGCAGCAATTAAACCAGCACTATGGGAAACTAAAGTGATTGTGCATTTCATACATTAGGAATTGATTTAGGACTCTACTGTGAAGGAAAAGATAACTGTTAGGGGACTTACACTGGACGTTATCCCCTAAACACATTATCAGATTTACCTCATTTTTTGTGTGGCATTCTTGCCACTTAGGCTTTTTTCTTATACATTGGCCATTACTGACTCTTAGTGTGCCACCTGTTCAGTTGCACTAAGTAATGATATAGAGAAAAGAACCACCTTCAAGGTTTAGATAATCTTCCTTAAATTAATATCATATGGAGCAACAGTCCATTTCTTAAAATGAAACCAGATACTGACATTATATTCCTTGTCAGAAACCAGTTTCAATCATGTGGATAGACTATTTTCATACTGAATATATTTTTAATTAGGAGAAAACATAAAACTTCTAAGTGCATCTTGAGCCCTTCTGGTCAAGGCCTTCCTGAAAGCAGCTCTGAAGTATGTTGCTTTTATATCTAAATTTATTTTAGAGTACAAGGAGGTTTGGGTTTTTTGGGTGGGTTTTTTTGTTTGTTTGTTTGTTTTTGTTTTTGTTTTGTTTTGTTTTGTTTTGTTGGTTCTTTTGGATTTTTTTCAGAAAGCACTAGGAATCTTTGTGGAAAAAAAAAATCCTTTCTACCTGTTATGAATTTATATATTATGCCCCATTCCTGGAAGAGTTCAAGGCCAAGTTGGACAGCACTTGAAGTAACCTGGTCCAGTGGAATTTTTCCCTGCCTATGGCAGGGGGAGTGAGATGAGACGATCTTTAAGATCCCTTCCAACTCAAACTTTTCCATGATTTATGATTCTATGGTTCTATTTCTAGAAGCTATGAACTACTGAAAATTACGTGCTATGCTTTGTCCTGAATAGACCATGGCAGATTAAGGGGATCTGAATACTCCAGATTCTGTCAGCTCACATCTTTCTCAGTAAGGCGTCCCAAGAAGAAAATAAGGCAAAAAAGAAATTATTAGGGTCTGCCAAATATTTTCTGTGAAATTTCTTTTGTAGGAACTTGTGTTTTCATTAAACACATACCTACAGTGTCTACTTTCCTCAAACTTTAGATTTTCATCAGATAACAAAAGCTTCAGGATTTTCAACAAAAAGGCAATTTTCCACAGGAAGGAATTCTGTTGTTTGACTGTATCTAGAAATTACCAATTTCAGAAGTTTGCTAAGCTGTACTGCAATGAATATAATTATTTCTGTTAAATCTGAGCAGTCCTTACCAAGAGTAGAAGAGTTGAGTATATTCAAGCCACGAAGTGATCAAGTCCAAGCATCTTCTAAACTACAGGTGAAGATTCCCAATTTTTTTGTTGCAGTAACCATTGTATTTTTTGCTCTCACTAGTGCTTGGAATAATTTCTACTCCTGTGATGTCAGTATTCAATCAGAATTGGTTTGCAAATGAAAATTGTAACCAGGGAGTCTAATCTGAATAATAATCAAACTTTTGAAGTTAATTGCAATGAAAAAGCTGTTTAGCCTTCTTTTCATTCTAAAAATTTAGTGCACACTAACCTTTTAATGGACCATCTTACGGGAAAGGGCTACACCTCATCTGTTGCACCACACAAAAAGGGATATCAGGGAATGGGCCATCTTGCCTACAAGTTTCATTTTAATCTTAATTGGTTTAATACTGTGAGCTTTTCTTCTTGTCTGAAGGCAGAATTGGAACCTGGTAAAGCAGGCACTTTTTTTCATTTCTTCTGTGTTTTAACTGTAATAAAAGAACCTTCCCAATTTCCTCATAATCTGCTACATGTCAGTTCCCTCAGGTTGCTAGCTTCATTCTATTTCTATTTTTAAACTAAGGTAGTTGACTCTTGTTCTTCTCAGCTACCCTTTGCTTAACCTCTAATTTGAGTCTGCCAGTCTTTCCTGTTTGTCACTTAGAAGAAATGCTCCAGTAAGTAAGAAACAAGTTCTTTGTGCACAGGAGCAAAAGCTTGTTTTTCCCTTACTGTCTCATCCTGTGCATCTTGCTGAGTGTACTATTGTGTCCTGCAATAAATCCCTCAAACCCCAGAAAATGCAAAAAATTAAGGTTGCAGATGTTATGATAGCTCAAGCTAGCAGTGCACAGGAGCACACACCAGAATGAAATCCAGGGCTTGAGTAAAGGAGAGCAAGGCTGTAATTTCCTTTACTGGACCAGGACTTCAGCTGGGTCTCTATAGGAACTAGAAACATAAGCAACCCTTCTTCTCAAATTATGCATCATTCAATACTGTAAATTCAAAATATTATTTAAAAAAAAAATACTCAGACTCTCCCAAAAGCTCTAAAATCTTACATCATTACTTTAAAACCATGACCTAAGCCATTCTTTTAACTTCACTATTCAGGCTTTGGGAATAATTTAAAGCAGATATTTTAAGCAGTTTTCCTGTGTTATATATCTGAATATGGAATCTGATGTTCCTTGTCTTTTGCAGTCAAGGCTGTGAGTAAAACATCTTAAAACGTATTTCAAGGTTTGCAGTAACTCACAAGAGAAAGCCCCCTCTAATTAGACCCAGATAGATGAGGGTTGGAATGATGAATTACAGCCAAGAGAGATTGGAATACCCTGTAGGGAAAGAGTCTCTATAAAATGTGTATGCCATGAAACTTGCATGTGAAGGAGAAAACTTCCTACTCTTACCTTGTGTGGCACAGCCATTTTTGTTTTCCTGTGGAAAAATGGTATCTGAATTTGTTTGTTTGGTGTGGATATTTTTAATACAGTCGTTAAAATAAAATGTTTAATGCTGCTACTGATGTCCTATATTATTTAAAACTCTTCTCTACCTCTTTGACTATAGATCTTACCTTAAGCCCACTGTAGGCAACAAAAATTACAGCCCTGTTGGTCTTTAAGGGTTTGTTTCCCCTTCTACTGAATTCCCATGGAGTTTTTAGCACTGGCTTAACTAGGAGTAGGGTCTGGTTTTAAATTCCTATTTTTAATTTCAAATACAAATGCCTATTTCATAATAAGAGCTTTCTGCTGATAATAAATATTCTCATGCAGGAAGACACACCAGTGCAGAAGATTATATTGCACAGACACATATCTGAGGCAACTGAAATTCAAGTTTTTTCTAAGAAACTTCAAGTTTGTGGTCAAAAATTTAAAAAAAAAGAAAAAAAGAAAAAAAAAAAGAATCAGGGGAACAAATGAAGCCCTATAAATCAGGTGATGATGGCTGTAATCTATCTGTATTTTAGAAGTATAGCCCAAGGGATTAAAAACATGATAACATCATGATTACAGAAATGGTGTAACATTTCAAATAAGAAGGATTGTGTCATCTAGATAATATGACCTCTGAAGAAAGAGTGAAAGAAACTGTAGTTATTTAAGCTTAACAAAGTATGGTGAGAGATTGAGATATTTGATCCCAAGTATAGGAAAATAATTCTACAAGGAGGATTGGAAAACAGTCTACCATGTTCATGATGGGTGAACAGCATTAAACACACACACAAAAAGATTTTCATCAGGGAAAAAAATCTGGCTCATGCAACAGGATAAATTTCCTGCCAGGGTGACAAAGTACTAGAATAGATTATTTAACCTTTTCTGAAAACTTCTTTGAGGAAAACAGGAGTTAAAGTGACACAGTGCAGCTGATCCCATTAAGGGGCAGATGGCTGGATTAACTCAATGTTTTCTGGCCTCTCACAGCCTGTTTTCCTCTGATAAGAAAACATTTTCCTCCTACAAATATCATCTGGAGAAACTCCCTTTGTTGAAAGTTAAATGTTTTGCAATAATGTGGTACTTTGGGCAGAGATCTGTTGGGATTTTGAACTTGCAAAATTTTGAACTGGCTTTTTCACAATTGATATTCTGAAATGGTAGCTTCAATATGTAAAATGAATATTTAGAATGGAAGGAAATAGTTTGAAATGATGTATGGGTTTGGGGGGGTTGGTGGACTTTTTTGGTATTTTTTGTTTATTTGTTTCAGTTTTGGGGTGATTGTTGTTTGCTTTGCTTTGTGTTTTTTTGGGTTTTTTGGGGGGTGGTTGGTTGGTTGGTCGCTTTGGTTTTTTGGTTTTATTTT
The DNA here is from genome assembly GCA_013397195.1 of Hylia prasina. Classification (NCBI taxonomy): domain Eukaryota; kingdom Metazoa; phylum Chordata; class Aves; order Passeriformes; family Sylviidae; genus Hylia; species Hylia prasina. Next base: position 655,738 of record VYXD01012677.1, read on the forward strand.
ACTAAGTCTACAGATCACTCAGAAGCAATGATTAATTCAGTTTTGGAAAGAAGTCGAGTTCTGTAAATGCCATTTGTCCAGTATTTCCTGGACATTTTTGTTTTAAGTTCTATCACTGTATTATAAACATAGATGTTTTTGTACTTCACTTTGCCAAATGAATAAATCTGGGGCTGTCAATTTTTTATTAAAGCTAGAGTTAAACGACGTGAATTTTGTAGCTTTTAGGGAATATTATCTACGTTCAATCAGTGAGTTCCACTGAACCTTATGGAAGTGTCTTGTTACATCAAGGAGCTATAAAAGTTTCACACTCTCCTCAAGTAACAGTATATTTAAGTGATATTGCATAATGAAACTTGACTTCATCTTTTTCTGTGAGAGACTTCACTAAAAGTATCTGTACTGGCAGTGATTTTTTTGTTTTGTTTTGGTTTGGTTTGGTTTGGTTTTTTTTTTTGCTGTAGTGCATCACTTCCTGTGTTACTTGTTGGGAAAATAAGTTCTGGGTCAGGGTTTCCTCATTGAGGAAAAATGTTGATATTTTTTCTTCTAAGGCTTTTTGTAATATAATTTTTTAAAAAATTAACACCATCTTTATTTGAACACATAAAGAAAAAAAACTAATTTTAAAAAACAATTTTGCAGAGCACTAATAAAAGGTTATTTTGGTTGTTGATGGTAACATCTATACTCACTGATTTAACTCAGTGACTTGTTCCTACTCTTGTTCAGAAGAATGCATATAACATGCAGTGCCATAAAACTGCCTTATATGAAATAAAAAAGTCTGTGTATGTGATTTTTGTCCCCCCAAGCACAATGAATGGAACAGATGACTGTGAATCAAATTTGCTGTTCCTTGTTGAATTCAGCAACACCTCTAAAAGTTTCTATTGAAAATGAGATTGGAAATTAAAAACAAATATTCAGAGTTGTATTTTTTGTGAAGATAATTCAGGAAGAAAATTTCAGTAGTATGCATCTCATCCAGAAAAGGAAGTGGGGGGGAAATAACAGGACCTGAAGGGAACAAGAAAGGCTGAGCACACAGAAGAAGACAGAGTCTGCACAGCACTCCCTTTCCTCCAAACTATCATTATACTCACATAATTCATATCAGGGGAAGAGAAGAATGCAGCCAACCACCCTGTGTGCAGCAGGTCTCTTCAAAACTATTAATAACATTGCAAGTGGAAGACAATTCTTGGCAATTCCAGTTTGGTTTCCACAGGTTCCACTGGACCTTTGCCTGTGGTCCCCATCTCTTTAGCCCTGTGCTTCTCTTGACTGAACATCCTAGCAGAATAAGACTAAGATTTGGTGGAAAGAGATGTTTGGATGTTTCTGGTAGGAGGTGTTTACAACAGTTTTCACTTATTTGCATCTCAATGAGGGACAGGCTCTGTAAAAATAACCCTCTAAAGGTTAATAATGCAATAATAATTTTAAAAATTCTAGGAAAACAAATTTTGCAAAATTGTTGCTATGAATAAGGGGGAAAGGAGAGAATAAAATCTAACTTCAAACTTTAATCAGGTTACTTAGCAGCTTGCCCAGATGTGTTCACCTGCAGTTTAGAAACAGTTCAATGAGAAACATCCCACAACCTCTCAGGGGTGTATTCCAGCTTGTTCTTGCAAAATCATCTGCCTTTACATGGTGAGAATTTCCTTTCAGTACAGCCTGTACTGCTTCTTTTGGTATTTTTTGTGGTGCACATCCATGAAAAGCCTGATTCCATCCCCTGCGTATTCTCCACTTATGTCCATTTAAGATAGAGACTCACTCCATACTGTTATTTTTTAAATATTTTTCTCCACAATGAGGTGTTTTGGTTTTCTAAATTTCGAATTGTACATAATGTATGCATGTGGAGACAGAGAGAATTCAAACTATTGTGAATTTTCTCACATGAATTTCTGCATTTTCTCTTGTGAAATAAAGGCTGTCACAATATCTTCCAAAGCAAATCCCAAGGTCTAGCCCCATGTTTCATATTTATCCATCATGATGACATCCAAGGTAGTTAAATAATAACATTGAAGGCAATTTATAAGTGCAAGAGCATAAACTCTAAATGGCAATTTGCAACTCAGTGATATAAGACTATGTTATATATTACACAGGCTGGTATGATTTACTTTAAGGACATGACTCTACACCAGCCTAAATCGAAGTAATCTCAATCTCAGCTGCCCACCCTCCTTCCTACGTGGGCCCCTGTAACCAGCTGGTGAGCTTATTAAAGGATCAGACCTAAAAATCATATCCTGCAGAAGATGGATGTTTTACTGGGAACTGGTGGGGAGTAACTGATAACTGAGGCCATTAATGGTTCTTTTCCTAACTGAGCTGAGTTGCCAACAACCTGTATGCTCCTTAATAAGTACCAGTGTTTGGCTCCATCTCACAAGTCATATTTTACATTATTTGTAAAGTAATTTCAGCTGTTGCTAATAATGAGAGGAAACTTTAATGCTCAAAACCTCAAGTTAGTAGAAAATTTCCAGGGTCATTACATTCATTCACTTCTTTTTTATGGGGTCACTTCTTCTTTAAGATGTTAGATCAGTCATAATTACTGTTCCAAGAAAGATCTTCATAAAATAGAAAGAGAAAGGGTTAATACAGTGCCATTATATGGAATTTACAGGGTTTGCATGATGAATGTTTCACTCATGTTGAAGGTGTTTTCATTGTTATCCATGGAGTAAGGCTGACTTAATTCTCCAGTGATGAGACTTTACTTCTATGATTAATGAACAAATTGCTATTTTCACAAGGGCTCATAAGACATCCATTTGTTCCTCCCTGATTGTTTAGGAGACCCTTAAGGCTTTCATTGGGGACCTCATTATTTTCTATATGGCTAGACAATGAAATAAAGAGAGCCTTAAAGGACATTTATGTATACATAAAGCAAAGTAACTTATCCATCCAAGGGAATGAGAATGCAACAGAGATGAAATCAGGAGCCATACAATCACCACCCTTCTTTACTCAAAAATATGAAGGATCTAAATGCCATCTTTAAACTTTCTTTATCAGGATTTAAAATTTCATCATTATCAATAAATCAGTCAGGATTAAATCAGAGTAAAGAGCAATTTGTTTTGATATAGTTGGGGAAAAAAAGCCTAACAGTGGACCTGATTTGAAGATTATAAAACTCAACAGAGCTAATTACAGCAATATTGATTTATTCCAGCTGAGGATCTGAACTCCGAAAACTTCATAAAGCCCTTGACTTTGTTCCATCCTGTGCTTAACCAAATGAATGACAATATTTCATTATTGTTTGCTAATGTGCTGAACTTCACATGCCAGTATTCCCTTCCCTGGCTACAGGCAGAGAGATCTACATAAATATACCAGTGATGCAAAGATTTTTATTGTAGGAGTTTGTGTAGTCAGTTCTCAGCACACGTAAGTCAATGAAGCTACACTAATCCACAATGGACGCAAAATAACCTGTCCCACAACTTTTCATCTTAGCTTCCAGTGGATAGAGACTAATTTGATAAGGCAAAGCAGAAACCCAACTCCATGTAAATCTCATATTTTTGTGGGTTCATTACTTTTAGTTAAATTTGGTTATGTAATACAGGAGTTAAAAAAAAATTGGATAATTGGATAAAGAAGAGCTTAGAGGGGTTTCAAGGGGACTACTGTTCTGAATGGTCAACAACAATCTGGAAGTACTGCAGGGCACTACTCAATGTTTTACATGATCCAAAGGGAAATTCATAGAAAGCCAGAAAATAGGGATGGTCTTTGATCTCAGTCTTCTATCTCCTGTTCATCAACAACAAAAATGAACACGTGTAGATCACAAAGCGAGAGTATTCCTGTGCCAAGGGGAACCCCATGATATAGGTGGAAGTAAGAAACTGATTTTTCTAAAGGCATAAATCCTGGACATCTCTAAGAGAGAGCTTTCAATCTAAATCTTTGTTCACTGTAATTTCCTCTCCAAAATCAGTTCAAATAAACAAACAAATAAATAAAACAAAACAAAAAGCCAAAGAGCATTATCACCTTTCATTGACACATCTCATCATAATCACTTACATATATCTCATTGCTGAAATAAAAAATAATGCAAGATTTTGGATAAATATTGTTACGTAGTCAACAGAGACATCTTTTCTGTTAAAGGGACAAGCTGTCTCCTAAATTTTGTGATTTATGGCAGGTCAAGTGTGCCAGGCATAGTCTTCTTTCCTGGGCTTATAATAATGATGCACAAACACTTAATGTTTTGGGGTTTTTTTCAAGAAGCAGCCCTGTTAGTCAAGTACACTGCTCATGGAAGATGATAAGATGTATATGGATTTTAAAAAGAAAACATTCTGGAGGGTTCCAGCATCTCTGAAAAAAATGAAAAAGTATTTCCAGTATTTCTTACATTGTTTTGTTTGTTTTCCTTGTAAAGGGAGAAAATTTCAATCACCTGCAACCTCATGCGAAAATAAAGTTCACTGGAGGTGAGATTAACATGAAACCAGATAAGATTAGTGGCATCTGCTCAGCCTGCACATATAGAACAATAGAAAGAAATCATAATATAGTTTTGTTATTATTTATGCTTTCATTTGTTTGGAAGGATTTCTTGGAGACACAATCCAACAGAACTTGTGGCAAAGTTTTATTAAAGTTAGGTATAAGATAGTTTCCTTTCACCATGAAGATCAGAAAATCTACTGCTTTTAGGACCTGCATTGGACTAGTGAACAATTTAGGATGATTTTTTTATCGAAACAGAGAGACAAAGATCAATTTGGTGTCTGAGGAGATAATAACAGATTTGTGTCAGTGATAAAAATATCACATTTGATTTTAGGCAGAATTGGGACTTTACCTCAATTTACCATGACCTAAGCAGACTTCTCAGTAAAACTTTTAATAACTCTGGAGCTGGGAAGGAAGGAACTCTTTTTATACTTTTGGGGATAGTTCTTGTCAAACCTGACATGTTTTCTGTAAATATTTTTGTTGTTAATGAATCAGGGGATTCTGACAGAAACACGTGTTGCTGGAACATGAGAAAACCCAGTGTGAGAGAGGAAAGGCTGCAAGGACACTTAGTGAAGGACAGAGGCTCAAAATTTAACAGTGATTTTAAAAAAGTGAGACTGAAGGATAAATTAAAATTGCATGAAGAATCCCTTACCAAATATTAGGGCTATTATAGGAATAACTTGCATTCACTTGCATTCATTTGAGCTTGATCACTTTATTCTAAAAACTAAGGGAAAGAAATCTAAAAAAAAAATCCTAAAATGGACAACATGAAAGGTAAGAAGCTAAGTGGTGGGGAGGAGTGTTTCTGTGAAAGAGAATAAATAGAACACACTTGATTTAGTTGGGTAGAAAGGCAACAGGAAAGAAGTCAGTAATATGAATAATACATTAGTGCAGAGATTAACCTGAAGTTGCTCTATGTGTTCTCTTTCTTGCTCCATTCCAGAAATCTGAAATGGCAGGTGGTGTAGGCAGAGAGAGATCAGAGCTGTATTTAGGAATACAAATTTGTACTGTGATATTTTTTGAGACATACACATTTGAATATTAAAAAAAAATCCTGAAGATCTGTAAGTCATTCATTTTGACACATGAGCAGCATCTTTCTTTAAGAAATTTCATTCAAAGAAATGAAAAGGTTTTCCTTTAATCCATTTTGAAAACTAAGACATGTTCTTAATATACAAAGATGAGCTTTTTTTTTTTTTTACAAAACTCTGAGTTTTATTATCTGAACAGGTTAATTCAAAATCCTCTCTTGTTTCAGGTGGCATTACCCAGGGTTTACATGCATTTTTTAGAGACATCTCTGTGATCTCTGTGTGTTAGCACTAAAACAGTTCCCTTGAAGAAATCAAGAGCAGTTGGTATCATACATCCCTGAAACTGCTGTAATTGTATATAACAGGTACCATGGGCATCTCTAGGGAAAAGCAAGAGTTGCTGAGGTAGCAGCAAATCCTCCTGAACTCCTTCCTTGCAAGAGTGCAAGAAAATCAGGTTAGATGCTGTGACTGATGGTACTGGGGAGGACATTCAGCAAACACAGGAAAATTGTTTCTGTGGTGAGTGGGTTGAACATGTACCAGGAAATGTTGCTGTTTCCACCCTTCCCAGGCTCTGGTGACAGGAGAATCAGAAAAATCTATATCCCATTTTTTTGTTTTGTAGATACCTGCTTTAGTTTCACCACTTTCTTCAGTTTCTCTGCTTGTGTTTTAGCTCTGTCCTGAGCCTTGAGCTGACTCAATTCAGTATTTCCCATCCTGCTAGGAAGTGTCAAACCAGGCTGTCACGTGTGTCTTCCACCTGTCTGACTGCTATTGGCACTGTGTAAATGTCATTTTGTTAGGAGAAAGCTGCTGCAATCCCATCAGGTGAACATTTTTGAAATTGCCCTCTCCTTCATGTCACAGCTAATTTATTTTTGCTTGTGGGTTGTTTTCTTTTTTGTTTTTCCTTGTAATGAGGAATAACTTGAACTTAAACTAGGAGCATTCGTTCTTTGCTAACCTGGGACAACAACCAGTAAAATAAATAGAAAGATTTCCACTGACTTCACAAACTTTGGATTGAAGCCTCTGTATGTAAAAACTCCATCAGCCAAATTAACTTGGTCTCAGAAATGTCAAAAAGTGAGAAGTCAGTTGGTCAGTGGGTGGAGGACTAGTGCTATGTCTCAGTAGGAGAATCTGTTGTGGGTGTAGGATGAGAAAGTGGATTTTAGTGTCAAGAGTAGGACTTTTTTTAGAGCACATAGACATGCAAACTGTTCAACGGTGACAGCAATCCTTTATTCCTTTTTAATGGCTCAAACGTTCTCAAGGTTAATGATGAAAACCCAGAGGTCAGCAACATCAGCTATTTTCCTGCCAGTCATGCTCCCACCGCCAAAAAATGAATGTACAGTAAGTCAGGTTTTGCTGCTATTAGTTTTGAACTCAGATAATTGTACCAGCTTTGGTACAGAGCCACCCTGAAAAGAGAAAATGTCAAATGCAGCATTTCCTTGTTGTAAATGAAGTCTGTCTGCCTTCAGAAGGTGATATCACAACAGGCGTCAATTACAAGTTCTCTTTGCAGCTATGGCAGTGAAAATTATTATTAAAAAAGAAAAGAAAAGAAAAGAAAAATTTTGGTTTTGTTTTTTGGGTTTTTTTAAATAAACTTCCATAACTTATGAGCTGTTTTGGGAGACACAGCTCACTACACCTCACCAAGATGAAATTAAAAGCAACAACGTTTAAACGGGCATGTGTACTTGCACTGTGCATAATTAACTCTCCAGGAAGGAGTCTGGGGCTGCAGAAGTGGTTAAGGAGCCATGTAGTAAAAGCTGAAAAAAAGTTAGATAAGTATGAAAAAGAAGAGCAGTTTTGCAGTTTTGTTCTCTTAGTTAGACAGAGATTACAAACCTTGATATTTTTTTTTGCTTTAAAACATAAACTGAGCACCATCTTGATTTGAGAATTGATGGAAGATTGAGAAAAATGGAAAAGGACACTGGCAGCTTGTGACCAGCATAGAAGAGAGGACCAGGAGATATTTGGCATGTTTAGGAACACTGAATCATTACCACTCAGAAATCAGTTTGAAGTGAACTCACTGCTTGTCTGTCCTGATGAAAAGCAAGTCACAGGTGCCAGCACACAGAATCAAGTGTCTGGGACATGTCTTAGTTTCTCCCTCTCATGCTACGAGATAACCTGTGACATTTCTTGCACTGAGCTTTGGTGAACAGAAGGTAAAACAAAGATGACTTTGATGCACAAAACAAGCCGTGACAGAAAGTGGGAAAATTGTGATTATATATGGTCTTTGAGAGGGCAGCACTTATCTGTAATATGAGTTTGTATTAGGACTAATCTGAAACAAAGGGTTTGTTCCAGATTACAGCCTGTGCTGACTGATTATCTGCTCTGTGAACCTGCAGTCACAGGTAATGTGTCTAAGAGCTCAGTGAACTGTGAGCTCTCCGTGAGCTCCTTCTCCCTCCTGCTCAAAGACTGTTTTCCTCTCAACCAGCTCATCGTTTTTTTGGCTGCTGAGGTACCTCAGTGCTATCCTATAAAAAGCACAGTAGGTGACAAGACTGAACATATTCTTTGAATTTTTACTTGTTTTTTGACAGAGGTTGTGCTGAGGGTGGCAAATGTCAGCTACCGGAAATGGCACTAAATGCTGAAAGAAATCCAGTTTTCTTAATTTGATTTTTCTTTCTCAGCCTTTCAGTCTTGAAAGGATCACAAAAGATTTTCTAGAAAGTTCATTTTTTTGAGATTAAATGAACCATATTTATCTAATGACTCACTGCCTTTTCTGGCCTGTTTTTAAAACCTTTTACAGAGGGAGGTGAAGACTCTGTAAGCAACTGAGAAAACATAATTTGTGCATCACTAACCTTATTATAAAAAACTTTTGTTAACATTAAATTTTCATTATTTTTGTTTTAGCCATTAAACATCCATTGCACGTGTCCTGACTGCTGTGGCCAAGAAAAACACATTTTTCACTTTAACTTTGTAGCATCTTCCCAATTTTTTACTTTTATCAAATACCCAGCTCCTGCTCTCTTACACCCTCTTAAATCAGTCTTTACTTCTTTTCTGGGGGACTTCAGCCTTCTGATCATTTCCCAGCTTTTCTTTGAAATTTATCTAATTGAATCCAGTGATTTAATGGTTGTTGAAATCTAGAGTATGGTGCATGTTAGTTACTCTTATTCCATGATTTTTTTTTTTTAATCTTTTGGGTGGTACTAATTCCTAGATGTTATTTATTTTTATATATATATTATTCCTGCCTGAAATTTCAGCCCTATCTTACATGTTGAAATAATAACAGCAGAAATAATAGTGCTGCACGAGTGTGTGTGATTATTATCATCCATCAATCAGGCAGTAAAAGACTTTATATCTTTTGGAGGTTTGAGGTTTATTCCTCCAGGTCACCCCAGCAGCCACTCATGAACCCTGTCCTCAGTTAGCAATAAGTCATAGTAGCCAGCCAGTTTGCACAGAATGGAAAAATGAGATTTCTCAGGAAGGCTTTTCAGAAACGATGGGCCGTGCCAAAGTGACCCCTCTCAGAGCAGTCACCAGATGTAGGAATCAAATAGGAAATGTCCAAATATAAATCAAGATTGAAGTATTAAAAATCCATTTGTGAGAAAAATAGATGTCTATAGAAATCCATGCAGTTGTCACTCTAAATTCTAAATTAACAATTTAACAATCAATTCCTTTCTAAAAAGCTTACTTTTGGCAAAAGTATGCATAAGAATTTCCCAGGCCCATTGATTCTGGTTTAACATCCCTGCCACACACATCTAGTGGCTTTGAAAATGATGCCACAAGTTCTAGAGACAGGGACTAATAACAGAGTCTTAATGATTGCAGCCAGGGTGGAATGGAGCAGAAAATTCTCTGCCATTCCTTTTTTTTTTCTCTGTTAACTAAATAATTTAACTGTAAAAACTATATGTGTCATCAAGGAAGTATTATTTAGATTTATGTATCATATTTCAAATCAGCTACTTTTCAAGGTATCTCAACCTAACTGGAATGACATTAAATTATATCCCTCATATGCCTAAGAGGACATCAATGCAACTCAATGCAATCAAAAATTATCAAAACAAGTTGCCCTTTTACCCACACAAGCACAGATATCTTCCATGTGGTTGTCTGTTTTAACATCTTTACAGTTTTCATGAATTTATTGTTACTACCTCTCTGAGAGGGGGGAAAAAAAAAAAAAAAAAAAGAGTTCTTTTCTACCTAGTTTAAGATGTACCACTAGATATAGACAGACACTCTATGCAACTTGTTTAGGAGAAAGGATGAAATTTATGGTAGGACAGGCTATTGATTTTATGTTTAAGGTTGCTACTGTTGGAACTACAGTGTAACACTGAAAAATGATCTTAGGTCTTCCTTGAATTCCAGCAGCCTCCGTGGCCTCAGATGTAATCCTGGGTATCTTTTTTTCCAAAAACTTGTGTGCAGACTGAGCAGAGGGCTGACTGTGAATTCCAATGCAACAAATTATATCAGTGTTCTTTTAGGAAGAACTACAGTCCTTTCTGCAAGGAAGAACCCAAGTTATCTTCTCCCTGACATCTGAGCAAGGAGAGATGTCTAAAGATCCCAGGCCCATTTGGGCTGAGGTGTGAAGAGTTTCCTGTAGTTAAGTCTTCTTTAGGAAAAGCTGTAGGGGTGTCCCAGAACAGAAAATTGTCCCTTTTAGTCCTGAAGTCAACGGGGGAAAAGGCACATTCTGTACAATACCACAAGAGTTCACAAAGATTGTTGATCACCCTATTCTCTCCCACATCCAAATCCAAGATATTTGAGACCAAAGGAATTTTTACTCAGAAGTTAGCCATTTGAGGGAGGTCCAGATTTCCAGAATTTGATTGTTAATGCAGGAATCAAAATGTCGATACAGCCTAATGCATAAAATTGATTGATATATCAGAAGTCTTCCTATTATTGGCTGAGTTACAAACAGAACTCTCCTCCTTACACCTGCCTAGTCAAACTACAAATTTATATTACCTCTTTATTTCTCTACCCCTTGAATAATACTGGCTCAATCATCATGCTGTCAAATAATGAAGAATATTTTTACTCTTATTTAGAAAGGGCAAAAAGCATATTCAGCACTAAAGCAAGATGGATGTAGTTGATATAGTCCTTACTTGGAGGTCACTTCTTTTCTCAAATCAACATGTGGCTTTATGAGGAAATAAGGGATAATATTAACTGATATAACTCAAAGTATATTTGATGAAACACTATTTATAGGCATGACTGTATTTTGATGTTAATGATTTTGGCATAATAATCATTCTGTACTCCAGTTTTGTGTCTTAATCCTCTGAATTACAGGAACTTGAAGCTCAAACTGTATGTTCCTCAGAATAAAGGATGCCAAAGGCAAGGTTAACGCAAGGGAATTAAAACATAGGTTCATGTTTAAAAGCTATTAGCTCTGCTAAACTCCAATTCCCCTCTTACAACCTCCCCATATTAGTTTCCTTGCTTTTCTCCTAGGCAGTTATTGCCTTATTGTTTTGGTGTACTCTTGTTTGCAATGTATCTCACTTCAAGAAAATGAGGCACCTTGCCTTTAAATATTGCTTTAAAGACTCTGTGAAGGTTTTGCAGCTGCTTTTCCTGGTTGAGCAGTCCTTGATGGGACTGGGAGGGAAGGGAAGCCTCATTACAGAAGCTGGAAAGCAAATCCCCGGGACTTGGCTTGCCATGCACAGCCTTTAGCTGGAGCTCACACAGCTGCGGAGTCCCCAGAAGCAGGGAAGTTTTTCTGAGGCAAGACGAAGAAAAGATAATATAGGCCTTGTGAGAGTTATTTGGCACTTCAACATAGAAGTGCTTGTACTTCCATCTGGGTTGTATGCGAAATTAGAGAAGCCAGAGCTATATCCTTCTCCTTGGGCTGTTGACAGGAGTTTGGCTCACACTTTAATGGAATTTTTATGTTTGCCAGAAGGTTAGAACCACAAAACCTGTGCTGGAAATGGCAACCTATATTGTACATAGGAGCTCATCCTGGCAGATGGAGGACAAAAAGTCAAACCAGTTCTTCCATATCCTTTGAGTCTTGCAGTTATACCTCACAATGTTTCTACTTCTGAGCATCTCCTACCCCTTTCCCAATATTGTTTGCATTCACTCCTTCCGCTGTTATAACCACGGGGTTTTTTTCAGTACGATTCATGCCTGGCCAAAGTGCTGCCCAATTTTCTTGAGCAACCAGCTGCTTCTTTTACATCAGCCTTTCATTTGACAGGATTAGAACAAAAAGCACATCCAATCAATCCACTGTGGTTTCTTCAGTATTTTTTCAGTTTCAATGGGAGCTGCTTCTCAAGTTAAAATCATGCTCCATGCTGCTGACAGAATTAATGAGGGTGATGTAAGATAACATCTTTCCATTCTGATATAATGAAGGGATCCACAAGTGGCATAAATGGATGGAGGTCCATTGACCTCAGTTCTGTGTGTGTATATGCACAGACTTGGCTGTATATATTGAATTATAGAATTCTAGACTGGTTTGGGTGGGAAAGGATCTTAGATCTGACCCCTGCCATGTGCAGGAACACCTTCTATTAGACCAGATTGCTCCAAGCCCTCTCCAACCAGGCCTTAAACACTTCCAGGGATGGGGCAGCCACAGCCGCTTTGGGCAACCTGTGCCAGGGCCTCACCCTGTATTGAATTTCTTCCCAATATCCAACCTAAATCTACCCTCCTTCAGCTTAAAACTACTTCCTCTTGTCCTATCACTGCATACCCTTGTTGAAAGTCCCTCTCCATCTTTCTCGTGGCCCCTTTAGGTACTGGAACTCTTCTATATGATCTTTCTGAAACCTTCTCTTCTCCAATAGGTGTCTTCACTGTCTTTGGTGATATGTAAGTTTTAACAAGAAAAAGACTACTTAGGAATTTTCAGTGGTAGAACTCATTTCTCTTCTTCAGTTTAATTTTCTAAATCATTACTCTTTAAGCGATGTTCTGACTACATCCTTTACAGAGGTTTCCCAAATAACTGGGTAATCTAAGGCACGAGAGGAGAAACTGGGGGAAAGAGGGACTAAGTTTATTGCCCCAGACTTCTAAATATTGTCTTCTACTAATGTAGGAATAAAACATCTGATCACTATTTAACTCAGAATAGCTTCTACTGTGTGATGTGCCTTAATATCACATTGAGAGAAAAAAAAAAAAGTATAAAGTTCAAGACCATTAATGCAGTGAACATAAAGGAATGGTAATAAAACCTTGATTTAGACATGAGATTTTCAAATGGATCAGTTTGATTTTGTTTTCTCTTCTGCTCAATTCATGCTAAAATTTTTCACCTAATGGTTTCTGTTCTGAGTCACCGTGTATGCTTTCTTTCCACTGTTTCCTGTAAACTTCACTCTAGAGAGGGCACCAATTGTGGAAGAGACAGTAATGCTCCACATGAAGCTTCTTGTTGCTCAGAATTAAAGTATTCTTAGTGAAACAATGGGACTTTCAGAGTCTTCAGCCTGTTGAGAATCACTCCCAGAAAAACTTCTCATCTATTATCAGATATTAAGCTTTGACTCATTCACTCCCACTGTCTCAAACTCCAAGGTCAGGGAAAATGGCTTTAAGTTAAACTGAGTTAATTTTTATTGTTATTTTTCACTACATCTAGAATCAGAGTTTTAGCCAACATATAATATTCAATATTTTTCAATTTTCTTAGTGTTTGTGTAACCATTTTTATATGTTTATAAGCTCACAAATAATATTATTTCTGCTTCAAAAAAATAGTACAAATGCACAAAAAAATGTTGCCTATGCCACAATTTATTGTTTACTTTAGAAAACAGAGATTGTTTATCTTCGTTCAAGCTTCGTTTAATGCCTTTCAAAATACAAAGTTAACAAAAAACATATCTCAGTGGGTTTTAAGGCTTGGGATGAAAGTGTTTCAAAATGGATTGAAAGCAATTGTTGATTTTCTTTGGAAATCCACATTTTCTGGAAATTTAAACTGGTTGACCTTGATGGAACAAGGTAGTTCAAAACACTCTAAACCATCTCCATGCATTAGTAAGTCCCTGGTTCTCCCTTGCCTTTCATATCTGATTCTGTTACTCATTATATTTGCAAAAAGAACTTTATCCAGAGACTTGAAGAATTAAAAATAGAGATGTGATTTTGTAATAGTTTGGAGTGATAAAAAACTACAACCTTTGCAGAGGTAAAAGAAATAAATAAAAAGATTGCAAAAATAAATGTATAGCTCTCTGCAGCTGTTAGTTTTCATAGTTAAACCTATCTTTGCAAAGTTGGATGTAAAATTAAATTTTCTGATGAAGCAGTAGAATAGTCTAGTGTCAAAGATGAGAAGGGTTAGGTAGTAATCCCATCTTCACCTCCACTCGAGATTGTTTGTGCTTCTCCTCTGCCCCACGAAGTGTTAAGACTCTGTTTGACAAATAACAGTAAAAAAAAAAAACAAAAAAAAACAACACTTTAGCAGAGATAAATCCACACAGATCAATTGACTCCAGTTCACACCCCCCTCAATATCTGGCTTAGTGCTAAGACCTGGCATTTAGAACTAAGGACAAAAAGGATTTTTGGAGGAAAAGAGATGTTATGGTTGCCTCTGGAGAGGGAAGGGAGGTGGCACTGGGGTTAGAAACTGTCCAAACCAGCCAACTTCTAAGGCTGCCAGAGTCTGACTCTCTCACTGGAAGCAGACCTGCATTTCAGAAAAAAAAGGAAAAAATGCCATGGTTATTCTAACAGACCTCTGGACTGTACCATGAGCCCTTTACCAGAGAAAGAAAAAGTAATTTAGCAATTCTAGCAATTTCTTTTGCTTCTCTCTTCAGTGTTAGCTCTTCATTTTAATAGCCAGATTCTCAAATAGCCCTTTAAAATGCCAGCGGCGCTATCTGTGAAGCCACCTGCGTACAAGTGGAATTACCTGACAGATCTCCAACTGCTTCAATGGGAGCAGATTTTAAACAGAACTTTGAACATGTGAACATAAAAGGTTTACTACCAGGAAGCTCCAAGGCAAATAAAACTCTTCCTAAAGCAGTCTTTCTTCTATACTGAAAAACTTCATTTTATGGGTGCAAGTGTACCAATCCACCATGGCAGGAGGGTTGGAGCTGGATGACCTTTAAGGTCCCTTACAAGGCAAGCCATTCCATGATTCATTTATTCTACTCATAGCATAATATCCAAGGGACTGGCTACTCTTTTTGCCTAGCAGTCAACCTTGTGTCTAACAACATCACTGCTACCTTTATTGTAAGAGTGCTGCTGAGGAGTGTTTGTCATTTTACAAAATAGGAACTAAGGGCAGAACCTGGGGGACATTTAAACATTTAAGCAATATGGCCTTAGCAGACCATGAAACTTGATGAAAAATGCAGAAGTCTATTCACATTAAAAGAGTCAACATCAGCCCTGCAAGTTCTAGCTTAGACACATTTTTTTTACTCTCTTCACATGCTGAAGAAATATTAGATGGATTTCCCACTACCATGGAAAGATTCAGTCTCATAGTACTTCTGAAGATAGGTTGATAGGAACAAGTAAAATTATTCATTTTATGATTCCATGTAAGAGATTTTTGACTTTGTCAAAAATTCCATTGCCTTCCATTTCCAGGATTTTTGGCATATTTTGCCATTGATCTTAATTTTACATGAAGCCCCTGGGAATCCGAATTTGGATAAGCATCTCAGCTAATGCTCAAAAAAATAGTAAGACCTATATGGATCTCACAATTGCTCTTCTATCCTTTTCCTACTTTTGTTTATAATGTTTATCTCAGGATGATAGGAATATTTTAAGATAATATTTTGGAGCTTCTGGTCGCACAATATTTGAAACTGGAAGCAATGGCTAAAAGCTGGCAAATAAGTGTTGCAGTGAGGGACAAACCAAGCTTCTTGAGCCAAGGCCCTTTAATGATTCATGCTGCATTGGCTCACCCTGGAGAAGGATTAATAACACCCAGCCAGTTGAGGCGAGTTGGACCCATCCATTTCTAGAGCCAATTCAATCAAAACCTCTGATTGAATAGTCATTCACATAATAGTCACGTCTGGCCTAAAAATTCATACCTTTTCCTGACAATCCCAGTCCTTTAGCTTGTAGAGTATTGATTTATACAGGAGCACAGGAGGTTTCCTCTTCCAGCCTTCCAGCCTGATCAGGGTCGCTGCATCCTTGGGTCCGATTGCCCGGCGCGTTTTATGAGCTTTGGATAATACACAGGTCACTAGCTGGAACACTGCACATTCATCTGATTTTCCAGCTGAATGCTAATAGGGCTTCAATATTTGTTCATTCAGCATTGTATTTCCAGTTACAGCAGTTAATAAAACTTCTTTCCCAGGAATCGTGCTGGCTAAGGGAATCAGAGCAATGTTTATTCCCATATTTATTCCCAAAGCTTTTCCTTTCAGTCCTGTCCCTGGGTGACTCAGAGGTCTGTTTTGTATGAAGAAGACAAAGAAAAGGTTATATGATTATCTACAGAAAGCCAAGAAAACATACTTGGTGACAGGCCTTTTTCATTGTTACTTGGAAACCATTAAAATATTAAAATGTCTACAAAAGCAATAAAATGATCACAGGAGTATGTGGTGATATTTAATTTTCCCACAAGTTAAATATCACTGATAATTAACTGTTAGAAGTTTATTTTGAAATGACATTTCAGTGGAATATCAGACCTTTACAACATAATTAAAGGTTTTCTCATTGTAATGGTGCCCTATTCCTGGTATGAAAGCTGTTTGAAATTATCTGTCTGCTTCATAAATGATTTTTTTTAACCTTATTTTTTTTCCCATTTAATTTGGCCATTTTTTGTTTTGTTTCTTTTTTAAGTACTGATCACAGCCAGCTCTTTAGGTAATTTGGACCACTAAGACAGGAAAATGGCTCACTTTTTTTATTCTAATTGTTTGATCTGGTAATTTTCTCTGATTAGGTGGATTTTTGCTGCCAGTCTGGAAAGAGTTTGCTGTTAGTAGAGTCACTCCAGGGCATGTTGGGTTTTTTTTTTCATATTAGGACTAGGGAGATTTAGGGAAATAGAGTCAGATTTTAAAAAGCTCTCAGCTTTTACCTGAAGTAGGCTTTTGTCACTCCTGAGATGTCACCCAAAAGGGTCATCTCTCCTGTAGAGAGAAGAGAAAACACTCTCCTGTCAGTTGCTGTTGAAAATACATGTGATATAGCCAAGTGCAAATATAAACAAATTTTATTCCAACAAGGAACAACTTCCCCATTGCAGAAAATTCTTCTCTACCACCACTCAGCAAAATTGGCTTATGTCTTACAAAATAAGGGGGCTTTAATCCCTATCAGAACAGTTCTTGCTCTTTCATGATATTCTATCCAGTGTAATTCTGTCTTCTTCACATCATGACATGGTCAAGAAGCCTTAGTAGGGCATCTCACAAATCCCAGACCCTGAGACCAATCAATGTCATGGATTAGCCATGGAGGGAGCTCAGCCCCAAAAAGCTGCTCACTCACACACACCCAGCAGGATGGGGGAGAGACTCAGGAGTTTTGGAGTGAGAAAACTTGTAGGTTGGGAAAAAAACAGTTTAATAAGAAAAGAAAAAGCTGCACACGCAAACAAACAAAAAAAGGAATTAATCTACTGTTTGCCACTGGCAAGCAGGAAAACCAGGAAAGCAGGGTTTCATAATGGATGACAGTGACCTGGGGACAAACACCATCACTCTGAATGCCCCTCACTTCCTTCTTCTTGTCCGAGTTGTTACTGCTGAGAGTGGTGCCACAAGTTATGGAATATCCCTGTTTGGGTCAGCTGTCCTGGCTGTGTCTCCTCCCAACTCTCTGTGCAGCCCCAGCCCCTCTTCACTGATGGGGTGGGGTGAGGAGCAGAAACAGCCTGGACTGTGTGTAAATACTGCCCAGCAATAAGAAAAACATCCCTGTGTTATCACTGCAGTTTTCAGCACAGATTCAAAACACCGCCCCCAAACCAGCTACTGTGAAGAAAACGAACAGAACCCCAACCAAAACCAATAAAGTAATTTTCTTCCCTAACCCTCCTTTAAGTGTTTTAGTTCAAAATTGAGGCCACTATTTTCAACAGTGGCCCCTATAATTTCATGTATTACACAAACAGGATAGTATAAGTATTATAATCATTTTATGGACCATCTTGAGACACTTTTGTGCATTATTATCCAGTGATGTGCTCAGGAAAGGATTTAACTTGCAGTGCTGCAAGGATAGGCTGGCTTCATCAACACTACTAAATTAGATTATACCAGAAAATGTTCCTCAAGCTACTAGGCTGTTAAAGCAGTCCATGGCAATGTTTCCATGAGAGGAAACAAATATCCTCCAAGAATTTCCCAAACACAGACTGAGGCCTAGGACAGAGCAGGGACTATTTCCAATAGACAACTGGAAAGAAATTGTGCTGCCTTTGGAAGAAAAGGGTTTGGGAGTGTGAATGTGAGTCCTAGCATAGAGGGTGGTCTTGGTGCCAGACAACATTAAAATTTAATAGAATAAATAAAACCCTTATGTATCCAATGTTTTGACATCCCAAGAGCAAACAGGCAGTAAGGAAGAGCAATGCGAGTTTACTTCTGGTTTCTCATCACTCTGCTGTGGTATGGCAGGAAAGAAACTTGCAGTGGAGCTGTAAAAGAGTTCATCATGCACATATTGTCTCTGAGGCATCAGAAGTGATCCAAAACACTGCCAATATGGCTTCATATAAAGGAGAGAGCAGTCAGCACAGTAATTGCTGGTGGGTGCTAAATTCATTTCATACAGGTCACAAAACCTTCAAAGGATAATTCTAACCAGCAACTATTGCAATAACAGGGACTCGGATAGGCAGAGGCTACCCTGTGCTTTTGTGGCAAGGATGCACCTCTGAAATATCTTCATTTTGCAGATATTACTCACTGGAGTCCCCTAAGCTCCATGACTCCCAGGTATATTTCTTATCCTTTGTGTTTTATTGGTGAAAAACTGAAGTATAGAAAATATAAAAGAAGAACAGATTACCTCAACAGGCTTTCCATAATATTTATTTTCATCATTACTTTTGTTTCTTTTTGGTCTCCTTTTAGGAGAACCTGGCTCAGAGTTTAAGCTCTGACAAGCTGAAAAATAATGTAAAGGGCTTTAACATCCTATAAATCTGTACTGTGTCAGGTAATGGATGTCAGACAACCTCTTCCCAGACCTAAATGGAAGGGAAAAAAAAAAATAACAAAAGGTACTTCCTCCCCCCCACCAGCATTGATATTATCAAGAGGCTCAACCTTTTTATTTCAATATCAATCAAAATCCTTGGGTCAAAAGCAAGGAGTTAGAATCTGGAAAGATTGATGCTGAACAAAGTGTGTTAACTCTGCTGTCTGTATTTATATTATATTCCAAACAGGGACCAGCTGGAAACACCCCATAATAACAATCACAAGATGCACAAAAACATCAGAATCATCTACTGGAGCAGACACAGATGTTTTTGGAGAAGTTGAGATTTATGCTATCAAATGTGAGAACAGCCATGCTTTATTTCTTAGATGCATTAATAAAGTGGCTTCATGGGAGCTTTCTCGTGTTGACAGAAGTACCACAGGACTGTCCAAAACACAGAAATAATCAGCCAAGTAGAGAATGAACTCATATTTCTTAAGTATGATTAATTTTGAAAGGTTTTATTTCAACAAAGTAACTAGGATCTTTAAAACTTAGATGCTCAAAAATATCAGGTTGCCAGGAATCTTGAAGACCTCTTACAAAGCAAGCAGCATCTTTTCCTCCATTTTACAGAAAGACAATAAAAAGAAACTAGAAGCAGAAATAGAGATAATTTGCAATTAGCAAGTGACAGAAATAAACCCTCCATTTCCTGGATCCCAATGGACCTACAGTCCAATAAACCACTGAACCCCCACAGTGCTATTGAAAAGATATTGGGGGATGAGTTTTGTCATAAATCACTCTCTGTCTATGAAAAAGCTAATAACGAAAATTTCATTCTAGAGGGGAAAAAAAACAAAACCCAAAGACTTAACCCCAGTCTAGCTGATCATAAGTATCTCTCAGATCTTAATAGATCTCTCAGACCTTTAAATAAATGTTAAGACATTTAAATTATGTTATGACTCTTACATCTTTCATCTCCACCTGCCCTTTCCTGAGGCAGTCAACCAACAGTGCGTGGGACAATCAGCAGAAAAAGATTAGGTATTTTAACCTGGATTAAAAATACTGAGATATTTCATCAAACAGCTGCACACCACACTCACCAGTAAGCCACGTTTGACAAAATGGTGGTTTGATGGTATTGGCCTAAAAGTTTTCGGTTTCTGCTCCTCTCTTTCTGTTGATTCTTTTTGTCTGTAGATGTCATATATCCCATCCCTGGAAGTGTTCAAGGCAAGGCTGGACTGGGCTTGGAGAAACCTGGGACAGTGGAAGGAGTCCCTGCCCATGGCTGCAAGGCTGGAACAAAATGATATCTAAGTTCTCTCCCAACCCCAAATCATTGTGTGATTGCAGGATTCTGTGACAAAGAGTGCAAGAAACTGTGGATTGACAAAGATACAAATTCACACTTAGGAAAGTTCTGGACACATAAAAGAAGGCAACAGGGGGACAAAAGTCTTTCAAGGAAATTTTTTAAGTGTTGCTGCATTTCCTCATCTTCACACAGGCATTATTTAGTAGAGATAAAAAAATAAACAGAGCTGCAAACTTGGAAAGTTCCTCCTAGGCTACCTAAAAATAAAAATGCAATTGTCTTTAAAATGTTTAAGAGTAGACAGAAGCATGCACTCAGTAACTGTGCATTTGGGCAAAATTATGTGCACAGATATCCTATCCAACTGATAAAAAAACACTCATAACTCGCTGCTAGATATCAGGTGGAATTGTCCCTTTGTAAAAGAGAACAAAAATTATCATACAGAGATGACAAAAATAGTTGAAATCTTTTTTATATAAAGCTTGCCACAATAATTTCAGAAATTTATACTGGAAAGTATTCTTTTTCTTTTTCTTTTTCTTTTTCTTTTTCTTTTTCTTTTTCTTTTTCTTTTTCTTTTCCTTTTCCTTTTCCTTTTCCTTTTCCTTTTTCTTTTCCTTTTTCTTCTTCTTTTCCTTTTTCTTCTTCTTTTTTCTTCTTCTTCTTCTTCTTCTTCTTTTTCTTTCTCTTTCTCTTTCTCTTTCTCTTTCTCTTTCTCTTTCTCTTTCTCTTTCTCTTTCTCTTTCTCTTTCTCTCTCTTTCTCTTTCTCTCTTTCTCCTTTTTACTTTTTACTTTTTAATCTTAAATGCTGAATTCAAACTCTATTTGATTCCAATCTACCACAAGTTCATAAACACGTACCTCACTAAGAGGATATGAGTAAAGACCAGCAAGTAATTAAATATCTTTGCTGAACTGGTTCCTAGGAACAGAGGGATTCATTATTTTTGTTTAATGAATTTTCCTAACCTTTGGTTCTGTAGCTGTGCTCCCTCTTTTTTCCCCAGAGATGCTGGCAAATGGATAGAATTGACAGCAGACGTTTGTTCTTTGACCCAGGGGTACAGACAGAAACAAGGGCTACCAAAAGGGGTCGATGGACACGCAGCTGCCAGGCTGTTAAGGTTTGTGTGTGAATAACTATCGCTGAAAATCAATCTGAGAGCTGCCTGGTGTCAAAGGCAGCCGAGCCCATTTGCAGGTAATGTGGTGATTTTCTTTCAGGCGGGTCAGACACGACACAGAAGAATTAATGAGGAAAAAGAAGAAAAAGAAGGAATAAACCTGTGATTATGCAAACCAGGAGAGGAATTTCATGACTGAGACACAATCAGGTGTAGGCAGAGACCAGCACAAACTCTTCAAAGAAGTAAAAGAGATTTTTAACTCTGTGAGTAGAGAAGCAAAACAAAAATATGTTGGAAATAACTACAGGGTTAGTTATTTGGATTTTAAACTGTAATAACCATGCAATGGCATTACAGGGAACTTGAAAAGTCTAATTACCATGACGTCAGTCACCTAAGTGCAGAGTTATGGGCTGCAAACCTGTTTCTAATCCCTCTTTTCAGTGCTTTAACCTCCCACCCACACAAAGAAAAAGGGACTAAAAGACAAGGCCAGTCAATCAGTGGTGATAACACCCCCATACAATCAAGCAGCGGAGTCCAGGGGAGGATTAAGCATGGGGGAGTAACAGGGTTATCAACTAGAGAAATGGCAAAACAGTCAAAGAAATTGTAAGGGCATAATAATAGCAAATAGCCTGGGAACAATTCCTAGCAATGAATTCCAGCAAACAAAACCTCACACTGTATTCAATCAATGTGTTTTAAGAAAATACAATGTGTCCAGTGGGTAGACCCCTGGTGTCAGAGTGAAATGAGTTGGTGGCATAATGAGTGTTGTTACTTCTCTTTTCTGTAAATGTGATGCAATCTGTTCCTGTTTATCTTCCTAAACATACTTGGAAGTTGGATTTCAGCAAAGATCAATAATTCTTAACTATGCTTTTGAACATCCAAGTTAATGTATTTCTCCAAGACAGAGCTAAGAAGAAAGCTGAAATTAAAGACAGGGTTTGTCATCCACCTTGGTAAATGCCTATCTTGCTGAATCTGGTGGTAGCCTTGAGTAAGTTTGTTCTGGTTTTCAGGTTAAAACAAGTTCTAGAAAATACTCTCTTCCTGTGAAAAATAAGTATTTCTCAAAAAGGGAATATCTTTATGAATGCAAAAATCTTCAGGCAGGCTCCAATTCCAAGAGCTCATTAGTAAGATGTTCAGTGACTGTTCATTAAAGATCTGCTGGGCACAACCCAACTTTGTCCAGAGGTGCTCAAAGAAACTCTTTAGACAGAAAATGTATCACAGGCCTGTGGTAAACAGGAAAGAGACGCATTCTGGAGTAGCCAACTGAAACAACCAAGGCATTTGTAAATATGAATAAAGTGCAAGCTCTGTCTCTGACTGGCTCAAATCATGGAGGTAACAGTAGAGCTAAAGCCTGGTGAGTGCCCTGATGTGACCAGTGTGGGACAGATCTCATGTTTTCATTTCAGCACAGAGCAGATACACTATTATAGTCTATACAATTTTAACAGGACAGAAAAAATTACTTTCCATGCTGCCCTATTTGTCACCTCAGACTTTGAGCAGTTCTCGCTCTTTAATGTAACTATCGTCATAATTTTTTTCAGGATTGGGAAATGCTAATTGTCACTGCTTTATCGTTCACAACACCTGACAAATGAAGGGGCAGGTCCAACAATGCCCACAATCTGTATTGACTAACTTTAAGGGACATAGATTGAAAAACAGAATCCAAGATCAAAATTACACACCTAAGTGTCTTGTTTAGTGCTGGGAAAGAGCCACATACCTCAGAGAGAAGATATCAAATAAGGACCTATGTAGGACAAGTAAATATCACATCTGCATGTTGCATCTGAACTTCAGCTCTGTGTGAAGCAGAGCATCTCAGTCAGATCACCAGAGGAGACTGTCCATGAACCTAGAATTCAATCTGGAATAACACAACTGGAGAAGAAAGGCAGAGTTCTGTCTATCTTTTATGTATTAATGCATGTAGTGGATAATTCACTGTCCCCAGAAGAGGCAGGAGCTCGTAATCTTCAACCACTCCTGCATTTGATGAAACACCAGAAGAATGAATGAGCTGAGAAGATGAGACTCCTTATTCCTCCTAAGTTTACAGTCATGAAGGAAAGTAAGACAAGAAATGGCAGAGAACGGAGGAGAAGCAAAACTTTGAGCTGTGGTCATACAGAAGTAGGGAGTCCAGGTTTGAACTGTCTGCTTCTGTGCTCTTTCCATTTTCATCCAATGGCTCTACAGATCGATTATCAAAGGCACAACAAAATTTCAGGACTCTCCTTCCAGGTAAATATCTTAAACTGCTGGGGTTTGTGTCTTTGCCTCTTCATTTTTGCATTCTTTTCTAAGCAGAGGTACTCAGTGCTTTCACACTCAGAACACACACACACGCACACACACACACACACATACAAATGAAGGGAAGGCAGATGTCTGTTTTTTTCTGTCTGCATTTAAAAAATGAAGCAGTTACAATCACTAATGGTCAGTGCCCTATTAGCTTATATTTGCTATTTTCCTGTCTGTTGTAATGCTGTTGAGGAGCTGATTAATTGCTTGGCCCAGTGTCCAAATGCAAATTCAGATACAGTGACAACAGCTTTATACCCCAGAAACCTCAAAAATACCCTGGTCTAAGGTGTCTGGTAAGTTTTGAACTCTACAAAGTTTGGGTAAATGCATCTACCTAAATCATATTGTGCATGGCAACATCATTGTTTTTAAACATTTATAAATGTTACTGAAAGAAAACTTGAGAGAAAGAGGAAATCAAACCACATCTTTCAGCTTCCTTGGCACAAAAAGGAGGGAGCTCTAGGTCTCTCTTGCCTTTCAGACATATACTAATGCAACTGTCTAAAAGAAACCTCTCCTTAAGAGGGTTTGACAGGAACCACTGGAAATTCAGAGCACTGAGACATTGTTAGAGTTCTATAATGGTGTAAAGGCAATGGGCATTTTAAATAATTTGCTAAAAATTATTTGTGCAAAGTGAGAAAACTGCTGAGAAGCATATAAAGAGCCATGGTTAAATGGCTTCTAGAAAATTTCTCATAACTCAAATTTGAACTGAATGTTTTCAGTTCATAAAAAAACAACTTCTGTCTGCCTCTTGATTTAAAAACAAACCCATAATTTTTTGATTACACTAATTGCAATGCAGTTGAATTCCTCCCTTATTCCTCAGCCACTAGGGACCACAAACACATTGCCTTCGATTCTGCCTGAACAACATGCTTGACTTCAAATTATGGACATAGAGAGATTGCATTCTAAGTCATTTCATACTCCTCATAAGCAGAATAATGAGTTTTCATTGTAAGAGATCCACAGCATGAAGTCTTCCATTTGAAACAAAACCATGTATGATGGTGTACTGTTGGAAGAAAGTACCAGGAAGAAAAATAAAACTGGATGTTTAAAAGCTAAAGATTTATTTTATTTCCCTAGATCTATTTCATGTATCTTATGGCCACTGTAAAATGTAGCTGTCACATTCAGAGGTTTAGGAAGAGCCCTATGAGAAACTCAGGAGTATTCTTGTTAAAACTAGCTTCTTATTACCATTAGAATGTGAGCAGTATGACTGAGATTCCTTTAACTCTTCCTCCCCCCCCAAAAGCTCCTTTTCTGTTAATTAATCTATCTGCTGTCTCATCGTAGCTGGAAGTCTTGATTCACAGTTCTTATTAATGTTCACGTATTGCACTACAACCACAATACAGGATAGAACTGAACTGTGAAAGCAGAAAGTGCCTGGCAAAGAACTGAACTTAAGGAAGAGCAATGGGCTCTCATGGTAGGAAGAAAAGTACTCCTTCCTTGGGGAAAAAAAAAAAACAAACAAAAAAACCCCACACATTTCATAACCCTGATGTTGTTCAAATACTGACTGGTCTGAATATTGCTTTCTGTAGTCAGTTTTCCCTCCAATGCACAACTCTTTCTCTTCATATTAGTTTCTGCTGGTATTTGGGGTTTTTTTTCTGGGTGCAGATCATAGACAGTTGCCCAGGGTCACAAACCATGATTATACCAAGGTTGAGCTTTAATTCATATTTATTTAATTATGATATACTTCTTGCACAAATGTTTGAGTCAGGTTCCATGGGTTAGCTATGCACATCCAGAGTGAAACTGGATTTGTCAGAGTCAACATAAAACCACAATAAGAAGTCCTTAGCTCCATTTTCTGTCTTCCTGAAATTATTCTTTCCTCATAGTCATCACCAAAATACAGAAAGAACTCGGTTATCTATGTCCTCCATGGTAGTTCTTTATAGAGTCGAACAACAGTACAAAAGGCGACTTTCATTCCCCCAACAAAACCCCCTCACCTTTTTCCCAAAGACCTTCTCTCAAATTGCCCAAAGCAGATCTCAAAAAACGTTAATTTACTTACTCCTTGATGTTGGCAGCCCTCTTCCAAGCTCCTCTCTCCCAGTCAGTGGTGGGAGAATTAGCTAACTAAATGTAGAGAACTGGAGTTAGACATCCAACCTTGAGTGAGGCACTCTGACCTCCCTCCAGGATCAGATGAAATCAAGACCTGTCTTTAGAACATGGTCCATTTGGTCCCTTTGGTCTACTCTGAGATGCAACTAACCACACCCTGGAAATAAGAGTCTCTACCCAGAAACAGGCTTAGAAAATTGAGAGTGTTTTGCCTGGAGAACAGAAGGCTCTGAGGTAAACTTATTGAATCATTTCAGTACTTGAAGGGAGACTACAAGAAATCTGAAGAGGGATTTTTTACAAGGGTAGAATGGCTTTAAACTGAGGGACAGTAGGTTTAGATTAGATATTAGGAATAAATTCTTTACTGTGAGGGTGGTGAGGTCCTGGCACAGGTTGCCCGGGGAAGCTGTGGCTGCCCCATTCCTGGAAATGCTCAAGGCCAGGTTGGACAAGTCTCTCAACAACCCAGCCTAGTGTAAGATTCCCTTCTGGTGAAAAACATCCTGTGACATTTTCCTCATTGCATTGATAATTGTGTTAAAACTGAGAGCTCCCAGTTTACAGCAGGCAACTTTTGATACACCCATCAACCATCCTGACAAAGAATATGATTATTCTTTTATGCACCCTGTGCTCAAACAGTTGGACATTGATTCAGAAAGAAATTTTAATTTCCTTGATTTACAAGTAAATTGTAAATCACAATGGATAATAAATTGTTCCACTAAGGGAAAATAATAGCTCTCCCAATTGATAAATACATCCACTAAGCAGAGTCATCAGTGTAAAATGTGGTGGTGGTGTTTCCTCAAGGAGAGGCTCCCTTGCCTGTTAGTTTATTTTCTCTAGGTTTCCAGTGTGGCCATGATGATCTTGCTGCTTTCTTTAAAGTTGTCCTCTTCAGGCACTCATCCTATTTTCCGGACTTGTTGTTCACTGGAACTATGGAGTTAACGACTTGGAAGTCTTCTGCAAAGACTTTGCAAGGGTTATGAAGTGACTCAGAAGCAAAGCAGGAACAACCACTCAGTCAGCTCTTGCTCATGATCTTTCTTGGAAGCTCTTTGCCTGGCTTTAAGTACTTACATGACCATCATCACTCAATCTTTCTTAACAAGAGCATTTTTCATTACTATTATTTTAGAACTGTTTTGTAATAACTCAGAAGTACTGGGAAAACAACAAAAAAAAATCTGAATTGCCTCTTTTTATTTTTTTTCCCCCCTTCACCCAAAATACATGTTTCCTTCCACTGTGTACAATCTGTTTCTGTGGCAGTGGCTTGAGTTTCCTTGGAAACGGCTGCAGGTCAGACCATGATTGGTTGTGTTGTCAGCTTGATTGCAGTGTTTCAGGCAGTGGGACCTCTAAGTGCAGCTCTGAAGCAAGTAAATAGGGGGCTATCCAAGGGCTTTGCATTAGTGGTCTGAAAGAAACCACACAGATGGCATTTGGGGGAGTGTGTGACACAGGGGCACTGGTTTGAAGAGAACAGGAGACAGCAAGGGATGAAAAAAGAGCCAAATGAGAGGTGGATGGCAGGATGGCTGGGATGGAGAAGTTTGGCTGCAGTGAAAACTGCCATAGTCTCATCTCTCACAGAAGGCTGACAGCAGGGTGCTGTGGTGGTCTGGACCAGTTACTGGGACTGCAATGCTTTTTTTCCTGTTTGATTCTACCAGTTTACTGAAAATATTCTAAGGCACACAGATATCTTAATACAGTACTAGGAGGGAAAAAAGAGAGAAAGAAAGATATTTTCCACAGTAGTGTCTAGGAGTCAGTAAATTAAAAAACATAATTATAGATGAGAGTAGCAGGTTTGTGTCCAGCAAACTTTGAGGAGGTAAAGAGGGAATTGCCTAAAGGGACATCCCTGAAGCTGCTTAGTTTATGAATCCAAGTACCGTAAAACCACACAGGAAGAGCTTACACATGGAGAAGAAAAGTGGAAAGGTGGGAACAGCGTTTCAGAAGGGATCCCTGAACACATTCCCTTTTTCACCTGTGCAAGTACCTGTGTACTGAAAATCTTCCTGGGCTCATATGTGAACAGTCACATACATGGTTTGGTGGTTGAATCCCATGCAAAATTTCTAAATCATTTCAGAACTACAGTGTATCCAGAGTGAACCTATTCTTTCAAGGCTTTGCCTTGCCTTTTTTTCCCTTCTGTTCCCTCAACTCCACATAAAATAATGTTTAATTTTAAAAGCTTTAACAGCACAACAGTGGCGAGAGCTTCTGAACCACCCTGCCAGATAAACTTCCACGTGGTGATTATGTTTTGTTCTCCTTAATGTACTTGATAAGTTCTTTGGCAAACAGATATGCCCAGTGCCCAATAACCTACTGTGAATCTACAGACTTGAAAGAGAGAAGAAAAATGGTGTTACTTGTTTTCCATGTGTAGTTCCATTTATTTTTCTCCCTGATTCGCAAGCAGATCACTTTCCGTTAATTAAGTAAAAAGTACTTAGTGGAATCGATCTGAATTCAGGTCTAAGAGCACTTGCTAATTCTGCTGTTAGTTTTAGGGAGCTGGTGGCAAAAAACATCTATCAAGACAAATTTGTGCAGGCACCACCCATGGCTAGAGTCACAGTCAAATGTCTTCAGCTTAACAACTTTCCTATGTGTCATCTGAGCACCAGGGACTGTAAGCATCCTTCAGCCTATGGAAAAATGCAAGTCAATGTCACGTGATATAACCTGCTATGAAATAGATGAAAAAAATCCCATTTTTCATTATCTTTATCGGCCTGTGCACATATTATCTCAGTTGACCTGACACACAGTAATCAGTTAAATTATATTTAACAAGCACAGCCCATAGTGACAGATACTTTTCAGCCCATGATGAAAGATCAAACCCACTCTGACATCTCAGGAGTTGAACAGGAAAGGCAGGATGGGGAGACAAGACAGGCAGAGGAAGGCACCTGTCTGCTGTCACACAGAAAAGAAGCAACAAGTTAAAGGAGGATAAAACCCTCTTGATTTCTTCTCTAGTGCTGTTCCCTGTTAACAGTGGTGCTCTTCTTTTAATGGTGTATCACTCTTTTTCAAGCAGATGTACAGCTCTCATTAGAGATAATCCTCCATGCTCCCTCATCTTCCCTTTCCCAGCTTTAGACAGATAACATTAGTTACTGTCCTTTTATTGCATTGTTCCATTTTGTGTACTGAAAGAACTATCTGCATTACAATAATCTATGTATGTCAAATGGGATTAGGAAGGAAATTGAATGAATTAGCCAGAGTTATACAGTAAATAATCAAGGAAATTTTTGACAGGAAAATGCATCACTATAATTATGCAGGTAACACCAATTCATATTTTTTATTGAAACTTTTTTAATCTTCATTGTAGACAAAATTAAATGATGCAGAAATTATTCGTTTTCCTTAATAATATCTTTCTCTGGAAGAGAAATAAATATTTCATGTAATGCATTTGCTAGAATCCTTTATATGGTACATAGAGGGAGCTGTTGGCATAGGTTTATTAGACCAACCACTGTGAAAATTTTCCATTATTACCAAACCTGTTATAAGATTTCATTATTACTTTAACTGAAAAAATCACACTGTCATCATCAATATATGAACAAAAAGAATCTCACAAGTTTTAAGCACATGAAGGAGATATGAACTATAATAAAATATTCTGCTTTTTGCTGGACCTTGGATTCATTAGTATATGAACTCCGATAAACAAAAAGTTTTTTGCTACCTAAAAATAAGAAATTAGGGAATATTAGCTTTACGATTTCTAAAGTATATGGAAACATATAAATGAGACAACTGTACATATTCCAATGTGTATGTATGAGATTGTATTCTATTATTTCTAATACTGCAGAACACTCTGAAAGCTGGAATCTTTGTCCTCAATGGAGTGCAGGGAGACTGCTACCCCTGCCTCTTACTCTCCTAACCTTCAGGGATATTTTTCAGGCTGTTGCTAAAACAAGGGATGGAAAAATATTTAAAGGGGAAGCTTTTACTCTATGAATTGTTTAGATGTTGTTAATTACCCATGCAAATGCATCAAGACTCTTTTATTCTACAATTTTTTTTATCTCCACACATGAGCATCTAAAATTGTTGCTAGTTTGCCCTCTGGGTAAGTATTAACATTTAAAATTTGCAAAAACAAATATATATTATATGAATGGGACAGTGACAAGAGCTGTCTTTAAACTGGTTCATGAAAGATTGGTTAGGGAAAGACTATTTTTAAATAAGGAAATATAAAAAGGAATCCACTCTTTTTTTAAAACTTACAAAACGCTTTGTTAACATTTTTGTCCACATTTCATTGCTGAAATTTTATAGGCTTCCAAATTCCTTGTGGTACTTGCAGTGATTAAATCCTGAAATCATGACTATTCCCTCTACAGTTCTAGTTCAGAAAACCCCAAACAGAAAGTTTTTGATATGATAGAAAGGATGTTACTTCCCACAAGATGTTTGGCAAAACTGCTGAGACTCACAGCCTCAAACCTTGGCATTTTTACCCAGATCAGGGCTGAGTGTTTTATGGTTTATATCAGAGCTGGACATCTCAAAGAAATAACATTTCTACATTTTGTTAGATAATCTTAGAGTTAGCACTAAAAAACTTAATGTGATTGACACATCATACACTGAAAGGGCTGAACAATAACAACAGGGTCACTTAATTTCCCAGCAAGCGCAGAGATGTTAATGTTGGACATACGTGGTCACTTACCTATTTCTCGTTTGACTTGTAAATGGATTCCATTTAGCACTGAACACAAAGGGAGTTATTTACAATGCCTATTCTGTGCCCAATCCCCTCTTCATTTCAATGAGTGAGAGGTTTGACTGCCTGTGATACAGGCAAGAAGGAGCCCTTCGTTTCAGCTCACATGTAAATGCAATTTTGTTTGCTGTTCTACCTTAATGGCTGGAATAACAAGGACTACTGAATGATTTGTGTCCACCTCAAATTTTATATCTACCTGATACTTCAAATTAAAAATTGCGTTTCGTACTTGTGGCCTCAATTCAGCATGATACTTAAGCAGAATTTAACTTCAATGCATGCACATTCCTGGGGATTTAAATAAAGCTATCTGTATATTTAAAGATAGCTTCACACTTTTTGAACAGCAATCTAAGCTGTTGCCAAGATTTCTTTTTTAACAAGCGCACAGTGTCTGAAGAACCCATTTATTTATTCAGCAACTTGGTTTTTAGACCAAGTGTTTTTAAATCATCCAACTGGGTGTTGCGTTTGTTTTGTATTTTCATTGCTAATAAAATATTTGAAACCGTAGTTCCTCTAGAGCAATTTATGAAGGAGGAGAAGGGGCTATTTGATTTAATATAGAAGTATCAAAAATAAAAAATGGAAATTTTTATAATTGAGCCATTTCATGTTTGGAAGAAAACTAAAAGCTAATCTTAACTAAAGTGCTTTCATTTCAGTTCATGACACTAACAGCTGCTGTAATTGTAGTGTTGAGTCAAAGAAGTTCTGTATTGTGAAAAATATACACTAAATTGTTTCTAAGTATCTCAGAAGATCTTACCTTCTGCCAGAAGATTTATGTAGTCACAGTGCATTTATTTTTCACTGAACTGTCTTCTCCATAGCAACGAAACACAAAAATGTATACGTACTTACTGTGGAAAAAGTCAAGATACACAGGCAGCCCATACAATTCCTTAGTTGTCCATAAAGTAAATCACAGAATTAAAAAAAATGGTTTGGGTTGGAAGGAACCTAAAAGATCACCCAGTTCTCACACATCTGTCATGGGTAGAGACACCTTCCACTGCATCAGGCTGCTCCAAGCCCCATCCAAGTCGATGTTGGACACACCCAGGGAAGGGGCAACCACAACTTCACTGACCAAGAGATAAACCTGAGGCTGAGGGTCTGAAGTGTTTCAAAGCATTTCTTATCAATCTGCTCCCTCATGGGCAGAGACAGGAGCAGGTGATGATTAATGACAACATCACAGGAGAATGAGACTGGATGGAATTGTCTTACCTCAGAGATACATCACAGTAACTGGAAGACCAATGGGTAAGGATTCAGGATACTGGCAGCTGGTAGGTGGCATTGGAGACTGCTTTTTTGCCAGCTTTTCCATAGTCTTCGCTAAAAAAAGAGAAATAACATACTAATGGTGCTTCATTTAATCTTTGGACACAAGTAGGAAACTTGTAAGATATGGCTACCCCTCATCCTGACCATTTTCTCTCCAATTTACTTAGAGTACTTTGTTTCCTCTTCATTTCACAGAACTCCTCCTTTCCATCATTACTGTTTTATGTAACCATAAATATAGACTGAAAAATATGTAGCTCTAGGGATTATCTTTATACTCCAAAATTCTGGACACTGGTTGAAAGTTCTGATTTTATGTTCTTTAACTTCAATTGAGAAAAAATTTTGATGTGGGAGAGTTCAGTTTCTCAGTTCTGCTTCATGTTCTTAGTGAAGAGGAAAATACTGGTATTAAAATATAAAAAATCCAAACTAATTTATGAATTTTTAGATAGCTTCTAAATTAACCTTGATAATACATACATTTGCTGAACAGAAATATTGCACAAGAAATAATTTACTACCATGGAGCCTTTTTCTTCCTGGTTTTTCCAACCCAATACTGCCTCAACATTAGCTCCACTTGATGTAGACCAGGAACTTGAACTTAAGACTTTTCCACCACCAATGAAATCACCAGACTATTGAGGCAGTTCAGGTAATTTTTACTAATTTTTTCATCTTGGAAACTGTTCCACTTCAAATGAATGATACAATCACCTTTCTTGTAGTTAGCTAAAGCAGTTATCACAAAAGATCAGAAAACTGATGGTTCAGATGAGGGGTTTTTTTAACTTTTTCCTAAAGCCTCTCTCAAAGATCCATGATTGGTAAACAAAAAAGAGTGGAAAAGCAAATTGCTATTGAAAAAATTAATTCTTTTCACATGCTATTTAAAGAGGAAGTTCAAGGAGACTGCTTTGCAGAGGAGAAAGCAAAATTAGGACTTTCTTAATGCACACTGGAAATTCTTAGAATTTATTGACTTGGATGCTTTAGTGTGGAGTCTATAAATATATGTCCCATTCTGCACAATTAACAGCACCAGCTCTTCAAGAAATATAAATCACTGTGCTTGTGGTTCCCATGTTGGTGAAGTCTCCTTTACTTAATCTCCCATTTATAACAGAAAACTATTCATTTTTGGATCATCTTTTGAGTCATATGCTTCAGAGAGAGCACAGATGGTCTAATAAAGGGTACTTTTGTACTACTCCCATAGTGTAAAAACTCAATTGCTTAGATAGCATTTAATGAAGACTCACAATAGTTTGATACTATCCCAAAACTAGGACAAATAAATGAGAGTAAAACAAACCAGTCATCTGCAATGTTTCGCCCCAGCAACTTTGGATTTCAGTAAAGTTTGACTCCTGACTTTAAATGCATAGAACACCATTCAAATGGAATTCAGCACAATGAAAAGGAGTCTGCAGGAGCATCCCTGAATTGTAACCAATACTTGGACTTTCGTTGGTAATGATAATAGCTACAACACACCCATCATTCAATTTTTGTCACTCATTCCCTATAACACACTAAAAGTAATCTTAAAAACTCAAATCATTTCCAGTCAGTTTTGTTTTTGTCAATTGATAGCACCTTATCTGAGGGCTGGGTAAACTTTGACCATGATGTCACATCTTCTGTTCTAGGGAAGTTAGGATTTCATCATTTCACACCTAGAAGAGTAACAAAAAGATAAGATGATATGGACAGCACTCAAATCTCATTAGCATCAATGGTAAGAATGAATCCAAGCACATGTAAATATTAGGATCTTGATACTGTTTTTTCAGTGTGTTATTCAAACCACTGATAGGTAACTTAATGTGGTCACTGGGGATTCAAATTTTAAACAATCAGGATGTTTATAGGAAACTGTTAGAAAATTTAGCTGGCTTTGCAGTTGCAAAGAGCAAATGTATTGGGAGTCTGGACTTCTGCTTGTCTGGAATATTATTGTAGGACGATGAGAATCACCAAAGTCTGTTGGCCAGAACAGGACTGAATCTTGAACTAAACACTTACTATTGCACACCTAAATTTAGATGAGTTGAAAGCAGACCCTAATAGGAACAGGGGCTTCCAAATGAAGCTTCACCAGGTGTCAGATTCATAAGAAACTTCAAGATACAGAAAAATCACAGACTGATAGAATGGGTTTGGTTGGAAGGAACCATAAAGCCCATCCAGTTCCAGCCCACCTGCTATGGGCAGGGACATCTTCCACTATCCCAGGTTGCTCAGAGCCACACCCAATGTGGCCTTGAACACTTCCAGGGGTGGGGCATCCAGAGCTTCTCTGGCCAGCTTGTTCCAGGACCTCAACACCCTCACAGTGAGGAATTTCTTCCTAATATCTGATCTAAACCTACACTTCCATTCAGTTTAAAAACATTCTCCCTTGTCCTGTCACTAATGACCTTGTCTAAAGTCCCTCTGTAACTCTTTTTGCACCAAAGGCTGCTCTAGGTCTGAGGTTTCCCCAGAGCCTTCCCTTCTCCAGGATGAACAACCCCAACCTTCTTGAACTCTTCACTGAGCTTATAGATCTGAAGCTTTTAAAAGCCACAGCAGTTTAGCTATTCCTTGTACAATCCCTTGTCTTTTAGATGATGTCAGCATCAGAGGAAAGCTATAATAAATCTCAGAATAAGGTCCAAGACTCAGAGAATCTCTTAGGTGGGCCCTGACAACATTTCTGTTAGAGCTTGGAGACTTGAGCTTGGATGCTTGTTGAACTTCTGAGTAAAGCATTATTTAACATGACTTGTTCAATTTTGTCCCTCTCAACAATGCTGTGATAATTTGTTCAGAAGTGCAATTCCCAAGATACAGTAATACTGCAAGATATAATCCTACAATCTTCTGACACCCAATTCTGTTTCCTTTATCTTCTCCCTCAAAAATTCCAAAAGTTGAGATTTTCCAGGAAGAAGATCCAAGCAGTACTTGAACCACTTCCTAGAAATACTCTTCACACCCAGTGCAACAAGGTCCTTACAGAGATGTTACTAACTTCTCATAGTGTCACAGTGACTTCTATATCTGTGAAGGTATAACAGCTCTTGAAAAGTTAGAAATTTCTAAATATTAGCTCATATAGCCATATATTTCCAAGGAAATACGTTAATGTATCTATTAATTATTTTTTTCTTTGAATGGTCTTAAACGTTGGTAGGGTAAGTTAAGATTCTAGTCTTTGACTTGTGGTAATTTCCCATCATGTGAAGAGAGCAGAACTTACAATTTTGCTATTGTTTTTATTTTTTTAAACTCAAGTCCCAGGTGTTTCATTTTTAAAAGATGTTACAGCAATAAAAATGTTATTAAAGTGTCTTTGTTCATGCTGTTATAGTTGAGGTTGTGTCAGCATTTCCATTACAAGCTTATCTTTTTCAGAGAAAATGCTCTGGTCCATTGGGTAAATAACACATGTTTTTCTATGACACACATACAGGAAAGCTAGAAATATTAAAGGATAAAATTGTTTAGGATCCTATCTTAATTTCATACAGTGTATGTTGTGTTGTAATTTTTCCCCATGAATGAATAAATCAAGTATTACCTGCCAGTGATCACAAATTTCCTTGTACCACAAACTATGTTATCATCTTTTTTTATGTAGACTTTTTTTTAAATTAAAATCCGGAGAAAATGTGTTTCTCATTACTATCATGCATGCTCATCATGAGGATAATGCTTTGAAAGTTCAGCTAAGCCTTAGAACTGTTGCGGAAATGAAGATACGGTGAGCCCCTAAAAGACAGGTCAAAACCAAAGTCATTTTTTGGTGTTGAGTTCTCACCACAGCTGAAAGATGATCTTAGGTGTCTCAGACTTTGTGTTGCATCATGTAACTACACAAAATCATAGGCAACTTTTGATAATTCCTGTATGCAGTGGCATGACAAGGCTGTAAAAAGGAATCAGAAACCAGGAGAGCCTTCCACACAGGAAACTGCTGAATAGGACACACCTCGGTCTATTTATTTATTATTTATTATTTATTCACTATATCTGCTTTCTCAAGAGGCAGCTTGTAGACCTTTTACATTAAGTTTATGTGTTCTCAGTCATTCATTACAATATCTGGACACCATCCCCACTGTTAATAACAACACCTCTCTTAAACTGAATCCTGGGCTCTTTCCCTGCTCTGGGGCTGTGATCCTGTCCTTTGATGAGCTTTTTGGTTATTGCCATGATCTTTTCATACTTCTACACTCTTCCTGCCTCATCTGACCCTGTAGAAGGTCACGTCCCATAAGAGCAGCTTGCAAAAAAAAAGTGGTTTGAATTTCACACCTGAAAAACAAACATGGTCTTTAACACAAGGGATGGGTGATCTCTGAGCTTGATCTCACTTAGTAGAGGAGGCCAAAAGCTTCACAGCCTCAGGCTTATTTTGGTTGTCGTTCTTGTTTAATAATCTCTGAATCCTCTAAGTATCTTATTGTATCCACGTTTCTTGTAGAAATATTGAGAAGCTACTTCTGGAAATTGGGATTCAGGTGTGCCAGGAGATGTACAAACATACAGGAGGAGATTTTTCTTATCTGCCTGGGATAAGAAATGAGTTAAGAAAGATTTTTGATGGAGGAAAAAATATAGAAGACAAGTGGAAAGGAATATTTCCACCATCTTTTGCACACAAGGAAGAGTCATATAAGATAATACAGCTTAATCCAAATTGCAAGTGATAGGGTCATAAAAATGTCCATGCTGTTCCCATGGCCAAATCTCACCTTAACACAAAATTTCTTATATTTAAAGATTAGGAATTCACAAAGATCCATTTGGCTCATTTAAACTTTTATGTCTAACATCAGATTGTGATTTCTTAATTTTAACATTATTTTCCCTTTGTCCAAGACATGTTTTCCAGGGTCATCATTCGTCTGGTGTACTGATTAAAAAGCCTTTCCTTTGTCTGTTCATTTCAATATTTAACACCCAGTTGTGTGATTAAGTGTAGCTATTTTTTCTTATCTCCTCATAACTTTTGTGAATGGATAAATCCTCGGTTTGAAGACATAGACATAGATTGCTGTTTCTTGCCCTAAATTAAGTCATGTCCTAAGCATAAGGTCTCATAATGGGCTAAAGGGGTTGCTCTTTTCCCAGAGATTCATGGATGTTGTGAGCAAGGTCCTTGTATCTCTGGATAACTTAATTTGTGGTGCTTAAAAACAGCAAATCCAAAGCAAACTATTTATGACTTAAATATAAGTTGTTTTGAATATTTTTCTTTAAATCCAGTTTTCTGGAATGAAGTATTTTTGGCATTCAGAGTTCTCATAAAGAAAAGGCCAATGATTTTCTTCTGAGAATAATATGTGGATAATTAAGATAATGTTTTTAGCAATCTGAAGTGTGTAACTGCCTTCATACAATGTAAATCGGTTTTCGTTTGCTTTTTTTTTTTCACCCTTCATATATTTAATTTAACTGCTCAACAAAAGAGTAGAAAGAAATATGATGGTTTGCATAATTACACAGCTACTTCAATATTATATCCTTGAGTCTTTTTTAATCTTTCACTTGGAAATTTTCTCCATAACTGAGTCTTTTAGGATCTTTCCTTTTCTTCCCTCCTAGATGTATTAAGTGTCTGTGTCTAAGAAGGAAGCATTTTCTTTTGGTTTATAAAGGTGCATGGAAACAGTGAGGCACAGAAAAACATGCATAGCTGTGTATGTCCTCTGTATAACATGCATGTGGGTTTAAATGTGTGAATGCACAAGCACATTTGCACATACAAGAAGTATTTAATCAACTGTTAAGCCTTGAAAGCATAATCATATTAAAAAGTCACTTATTTTGAAGTTACACTGGAGAGTGGTTATTAATAACTTTGATAAATCGAGGAAAGCTTTGATAGCATAAAGGAAGGGGAGGGATGTTTTTCTGATGAGTTTCTGAATACTGGTGGAGAAAAAAACGTTTGGGATGGGGGGTATGTGTCACTCCTGATATTACTTAGCAAGAACTGCAAGCACCAGTGCTTAGTTTAAGACATATTTTATTGGTGAAAGAGAGGAAAAATGACAGAAACAGCTCCAATTGAAAATGCTGCTTTAGTCTCTCAAACGTTTTCCTCTAGATCCCGGTGCCCCTTGTGTACCTTAATCCACTGCAGCTGCTCAGTGCTGTTTGTGAGAAGCTGATACAGGACAAATCTGACTTGGCAGCTGTGCAAGGGCCGACCTGCATCACTCAGCTGCCAGAATTCAGCTTCAGAGAAGGAGGATGTTTCCGGTCTCAGGTTATACTCATCACTTTAGGGAAGGGAGTTTCTGATCTCAGCCTTTGCTTACTTGCTCAGAGATGTGCAAAGGAGAGAGGAAACCTTGAGAAGCTGCTACACAAAGCTGTAGTCGTCCCTACGTTGGACAAAATGTTTGAGCACCAACCTTTCTGCTTCTGTCTCAGACAACTTGATAAAAATCAGGGGTAATATTTCCACCCACATTTTCTAAAAGAGCAATATTTTGGAGGTTTCATTTGGTGTTGTGTCTGCATATTTTTTTCCTTTTAAAATGTCTAAAACCTGAGTGTCTTCAAGGTTTTAAAGTCTTCAGTTGTTCTCTGTTCCTTTTTCCAGAACTAACCAACTCTCCATTGAGAAGTTGAAGAGAAATTGTTTCTCACTTGTAAATTCTCTTTAGGGAGCTGTTCTGACAATGACAAAACTCCTGCTGTGAAGTGCTTCTCAGAGCAGTCAGATTTATACCCTCAATAATGCACTGGTGAGACTCCACCTGGGGTCCTGGGGATCCCCAGCATAGGAAGGACAGAGACCTGTTAGAGCAAAGCCAGAGGAGGCCACCAAGATGATCAGAGGGATGGAGCATCCCTGCTGTGAGGAAAGGCTGAGAGAACTGGGATTGCTCAGCCTGGTAAAGCAAAGGTTTGGGGTGACCTAACTAAGCCCTTCGAGAGCCTGAAGGGAGCTGACAGGAAAGATGGAGAGAGACATTTTACAAGAATATGTGATGAGAAGACAAGGGGAAATGGCTTCAGACTAAAGAGAGTAAGTTTAGATAAGATATCAGGAAGAAATTCTTCCTTGTGAGGGTAGTGAGGCCCTGGTTAGGAACTGGTACAGGTTTCCCAGAGAAGTTGCCTCATCCCTGGACGTTTCTAAGGTCAGGTTGGACAGGGCTTGGAGCAGCCTGGGACAGTGAAAAGTGTCCCTGCCCATGGCAGGGGTTGGAACTGAATAGGCCCTTTCAACCCAAACCCCTCTGATTCTATGATCCTTAAAGCAAACACAGCAGCATTCCCATGCATCACATGGTACACTGGATGCATATGAAAGGAATTGCAAGCAATCAAGGAATATTTTGCCTTTAAATTGAGTAACTTAAAATTAAACATTTTTTGTATAAAACGTTTGCATTTCTGAGCAAAGAGAAAGATTGGTAATCCATGCTGGTAGCTATCAACATGCAGCCTTGTCTCTGAAGAGAGCATGTTTTGTATCTGTCAGATACTGGCTTACATAAAGCTTGCTGCAACTCCAGAGAATTTTAGATCTTGTAGATAAACTGGATTTAGAAACAGCTGAGACACAGAGGAGTAATTTTAGAGTAATTTTGCCAATTTTTGTAACATTCTGTTGCAAAGAATGACAACGCTGAACTCAGAGTGATTTATTGAGAATTTAGATTATGTTCAGTATTTCCACTTACAAAAGTCAATTTATCCATAGGTCTCTCTGGGTACCTTTCAGAGAAGAAAAGGAGCTTTTTCCACATTTCATAAACAGGTGATGTCTGAAAGCATGCAAATAGGTGAATTCTCCCACATTTACACAGAATGACATCAACTTGGTTCCTGCCCATGGCACGGGCATTGCAAAGAGATGATTTTTAGGTCCTTTCCAACCAAACCTTTATATGATTCAACGAACCAGGGCCGAGGGTAGAAATTTTGGCCTCTTTATCTGTACAGGTTCAAGATAGACAAATGTATTTACTGTATAAACAGCCAAGACCACTTAGATTCAAAATTATTAATCCGCCTGCTTGCAACTCCTCTACTAACAAAGCATATACACAGTGTTCAACTGGAAAACTGCAGAGCATGACAGTCAATGTGTTGCTATAATACTTGTTGTTATGAATTAATTAGCTGATTTACATTTATATAGCACACTTCATGCAGAATCAACACATGGCATTATACAGTTAAGCTACATCACAATTAAACAGAAATTCTGCTAGAGAAGTCAAGACAAGGCATCCAAAATAAACCACCCAAAAAGCTCAAAAAAATTAAGTTTCTCATAGCTCTTATGGCAAGCAGCTTATTTAAAAAAAAAAATCAAATCTTTAAGAAAGGGCAAGTACAAGTCTCAGTTACACGGACAGTGACTGATCAGCTGTTCAGGGAGGTAAGTGGAGATGAAAACAAGATGTGAGGAGTATAGAAGCACTGTAAAAGTAATTTTGCTTTGACAGGAAGCCTGTGCAGCATCCTCCACCCCCATGTGATAAGCCAACGTATGCAAGTGGCCATTCCAGGTGCCACTTTTTAAAAAAAAAGTGGCCATTCCAGGTGCCTGTTTTAAAAAAAACAGGGATTTACACAATGCATGGTCAAAGAAAGCTGCAAACATAAAGTGGCACTAATCCAACTGTGGTGCTACAAAATGTGAGTCAGGCGCCGTGCATCCCACTGAGACACAAATGTTCTTAACCCACTGAATTCCTGAGATGACTAAAATGAAGACTGAACATCATGGCTCACTTCAGCTGATTAGGAAATTAAAATTCCACTCCCAGCCAAACGTTGAGTGAGGACTCATTGTTGAAAGAGTTATTGTATGTAAGCAAAAGAAAAAAAAGAAAAGAAAAAAAAAAGTTTTCATTTTCTCTGACTTAGAGAGATAGGAAAGAAAAATTTAAAAGATCCAAAGTTTGACTTCTGACAAAAGGCATTAAAAAATTAAAGGTACCTCATTAGAGGATAAAATTATTTTTAGTGACTTCACCATGAAAATATTAGGATTCAGTGTCTTCTTTAACTCTCTTAGAAAGAGTGAAATCTTTGAGACACCTGTTTTTGTCTCTGGGACTGAAGGACTTTTCCAGGCAGGAGTTCTCAGATGTCAGCACTGACTGAGCCTTTTCTCCAGAAATGTGGTTCTCTGGGTTCTTCCAATATCTTATATATTCTTAAGAATAATTTTGACTTTTCAACCAAACTCAATTCACTCATTTACCATTTACTCTTACTGTGTCATTAAGTTCTTGTTCCAGTGAGTGCTGATTTCACACACTAGAAATAAAAGATATTCAAGGATATGATCCTAAACAATGTTACTTTTCCAAAGTACAAAGTGAACGTCTAATTAACCATATTTGAGGTAAAAACTGAGAACATGTTTTTCAGAAAAGAAGTGTTCCTCAAGGGTTGTTTTTCTTTTCAGCCAAGCACATCTAGATTTACAAAAGACTGTGAAAATGTACAGAAAAAAAATTTAAAGCAAACAAAACCAAGTAGAGTTCTGAAAAAATAATTAAGCAGCCAACTTGATTAGAAATATGGCAGGTTTTTGGTAGCCTGGTATTAGAAACTACATCACACAAGAGTTCTTATTTTCTGGGGTCATTTTCTTTTAAATTTTCATAATAAAACCTCTGTCATCATTGGGCAGGAGAGTGCAAGCCAAAGCTCAGCCTCAGAAGCTGAAGATAATTCATGGTGCTGCAGTTTGAAAACTAAATGAAGCTTTCCACTTGGATCTCATGGATCACATGTATTCCATACATCTCCTCACATACCTCAAGTCCTTCAGATTGCACGAGTTGCCTGCAGGGTTTTGCAAATGTGGCTTTCACCCTCTGGCATTATAAATTTTGGGGCTGTCATTACCTGAGACACCTTCTCTTTCCTCAGTTCATACTCAGCTGTGATCCTGCGAGAGAGGAAAGGACAATGGGTCATTCCCAGTGTGTCCAAACAATTCTACATCTCTGTGCCACAATCCAGGAAAGCTGAACAAATGCTGCAGTGGGGATTTCTTTCCTGGGGCACTGGCATAAGAAATGCACAGGGGGAACATGGGACAGCTTAAGGTATTTGACCAAAATGAAATTATAGCTGTATCAGTGGTCAGCAATAAATTTGAGCAGCCTAGTGTAAATGTTGACAGCTATAAATTACACATGAATGGATAAGTCATACCAGGGGATTGGATGAAACAAAAATTGAAATATATAAATACATCAGAGAGCAGAAGGAAAAAAAATAAAAAAGGGTGGGGGGGGAGAAGGAGAAAGTAACAATCTACACACCCAAGTAAAACATGTCAGTGTCCCTCCAGCCACACTGGCAGTTTAGGCATGGAAAAATAATTGAAGGCAGATCGTCATTGTCAGAGCAAGAAAAAGATGTCTCTAATAACTGTGTTATCTGCCATCAAATCTCCAGAGACAAAAATAGACTCATTTGCTCCAAGGTTTCAAGGGTTACAGAGTGAGGCAGGAACCACAGAAAAAGAGATTGATACCAGGGATTAAAGATCACAGCTGTACAGAGAGAAGGTGGAAACAAATTGGCAGTGTTTCTAAAGCCCTGATGAAAGAAAATGGTGCCTTGCTAGGGAAGGTGACAACTGAAAGATAAAAGTAAGAAGGAAATGTTTTAATATTAGAGCTGAGCAAAATGTTGGTAATGAGAGCTGCAGTTTTGCTTAGTTTTGCACTCCCTCACAAAGTGAGAGCTTGGATTGCTTTCTCAAGGTGAGCAATCCCAAGCCAATTTATTATATCTTCTGGTGGAAAGGATACAGAGGAAATTGTGATTTCCCTCGCTGAGATACAAACCCAGCCATATGGTTATCCAGCCTGGTGCACCAGAGTGTTTCACTCCCTTATTGAGTTACCTCAGGCCTGACCAGGCAGAGCTTGGTTCTCTCCCGGGCAGGGATGGAGCTGCCAAGCTGTGCAAAGCTCAGGCTGAGCCACAAGGTAACCAAGCAAAGAGCTGCTGTAATGGCCATCAAATCCCCCTGCAGAGCAGGTATTAAATTACAAACCATTAAGGATTAGCCCAGGAGCCGCTGCAGGAAGCACTAAAGACAGAGATTTCTGCAGGCTCATTTCTCTGCTGGACAGGACAGGAGAGATGGACCCAAAGCACACGATTAAGTGCATTAAGCTTGCTCACAAAATGGAAACCTTCTTGTCTTAGCACTTGACCCTGAGAATTGCTAAGCAGGCAACTCCCCCTCACACTGGTGGGAGCTGAGAACAGGGGAGGAAAAAAAAAAATTAGAGAACTTTCTTAAATCTGTCTGCTTAGTTTAGATTTTTAATATAGAAACCTAACTTAAGCTTCTCAAGTTCCAAATTACAAATAGGGATGGACAAAACCTGAAAGAAACATTTTGGAAGCTTTCTCCCATTTGTTTTCATAAATTTTATTCCCAAAATGTCAAAATTTCCTGGAGTATTAGCCACTGCTGACTTTGCCTGCTGATAATGATGCAGTGATGCTGATTCATTAAAACAATCAGTCTAGACATCTTGATACCAAAGCTTTGTCTCTGCAAAACTTTTTTTATTCTTGGAGCCCCACCATGGCTGTCCATGTGGCAGGGATACATTGCTGTGCTGGAGGGGAATTTGCTAGAATTTAACATATTTCTGGGTACATCATCCTGAAAAGGCATTCTTCTGTAAGTACCCAAGCAGCTTCAGCGAACTCATTTTTTTATATGTATGGATAAAGACTTTATGTGTATGGATATATAGCCTGTGGTGAAGAAGAAGTGTCCATAGAGTAATTTTGAATTAAAATCACGGCCTTACAGTACATTAACTGTGACATTTTCTTCACTGAATAATAATGACAGGACTGGTAGTGGATCAGGCCAAAGAAACAAAAGAAATGTCCCCAGGTTGTAAGGAGCAATTTATCCCTATACTGGGCTGGGCAATCCCAGGGCAGAAGAGGACAGTTTGTTATTTTAAGTGAGGTGCTGAAAAGCTTTGGAACAGAGAAACGTGTTCTGTCTGCTGCCAATAAAGGTTAAAATGGCTAAAACTTTGTATAAACTCTTATGAAAGTCCTTATGAACTTTATTTCTTTTCAAGGTTCTGAAAAACCCTCAGAACAAATCACTTATGGTGATTAATTAGCAGCCATTGGACTGCACAAAAATTGCTTATAAAACAGAGTTTGTCACTCCTTGCAACCAGACCCTATTAGCCCAAAGAGGTTAACTGAGGACAAAAATATTGCTGCTCACTACTTCTCTAGACCAATGTAAAATTAACAA
Source organism: Hylia prasina (assembly GCA_013397195.1). NCBI lineage: Eukaryota > Metazoa > Chordata > Aves > Passeriformes > Sylviidae > Hylia > Hylia prasina. The sequence goes on from VYXD01012677.1 coordinate 699,801, forward strand.
TAAATTTAAAAATATGTTATAAACTTAAAAAAAAAAAAAGTATATAGTGTTTTGACTGTTTGGCCTTCTGCTATCACTTTCTTGTCCTACTGCCTGCAATCCAGAAGATGCAAATATTGGCCTCCCAATGATAAGACATGCAAAACAATTAGAAGGGAATTTGAAACTCTTGTCTTATCATTTATTTCTAGCAGATGGGCTCGAAGAAGTGTAGTTGAGCCAAGTGATGTTTCTGCCACTTTTGTTGTAAAGGTGAGGAGAGGCAACTCTCATTTCCAGTGCTGTTTTCTTTGCTTTCTCTGCCTGCAGAAACACAAACTCTGATTAAAACACTTCAAGTGCTTTTCCCTGAAAGCTTTCTCCTGCATAAATGAGCTGGTGATGGATTTCTGCTGAACAGGTTTGAAGCATCTCTGCACCTGACTTTCCAGCACCCGGGATCATCCAGACTCACAACTTCAGCCTAAGTTGTTCTAGGAATAATTTTAAATGACGAATGTCACTCGTTCATCGTCAGTTCACCAGAAGTTGGATCTAGTGTGAATATTTTCAGGAAAAGCACTGTTAAAAGAAGAGTTCTGAATAACTGTCCACATTATATAGCTTCCTAGAGATTACTCACCATTAAGCAGGTTTAGTTCTTGTTAACCACAGGAAAGGAATTGCTGAAATTCTTTACGTGTACATAGGGACACACTTGGTCCTTGTAAAGTGCCTCATGTTTGTTAGTACTATTTCTAGCATACAGTAATTAAGATTTATACTGCTTGAGGATATTTGATGTTAACACTAGAAATTATGTTTTTCTGTAATCAGAATGTAAATGCGGGAGTGGGGGGAAGGTACACTTGAGACTCCTTGTATTCATGAGTGTGGAATTGTCATTTATATTTGGTTTAGCACAGCAGTTCAAAAGTCCAAAAGCAGCTAAGGCCATACCCAAATGCTGGATCCACAAAGATTTAGGGAGCTCTGTATTTTCAAATAGGATTAATTAACAACAGAAACATCTCTTTTATCCAGAGTGGCTATAATCCTTGTTTCTACATCCTAGAACTTAATGTGTAATAACAAGGTCTCTATGGGGGGAATACACAGGCTGCTAAAAAAGTTAAAATTCTTTTAGGAAAATTCTTCTTTGTCAAATTTTTCCTGTGACGTTATTGTTTTGGAGTAATGGTCTCTGCCACAAAAATGGCAGTAATCATAAGGAAAAAAATAGAAAAAATAAAAAAATCAGCTCCCCATTTTTCTGAGGCACTGCAGTTGTGAACCCAAGGAAAGTCAGTGAGAGAGAAGGGAGATCAAAATAAATTTTGATTGACATGGTCAGGATGTATCCTACCTCACCCTTTTTCTTACCAGACATCCTAGTCAGACAAGCAAGAGTCTGTGTATTACTAATGATTGCAACACAGCAATAACAGACATTTTTCTTGGTAAATAAATATCCTTTTCCTTAGCAAAGTGAGAAAACATTTTGCTATTGCAGAATAATACAGAATGGAAAAATAAAGAAAAGAAGTCAGATGTGACCCGAGAGATTTATGACTGAGGGAGCAGCCTGGAGTGACACAGTTCTGCTAAATTCACATTGGAAAGGGGAAAATGGAATTCTTTCAGAAAAGAAGTACATTTACAATGATGTAGGCTTGCTTCCTAATTCAAGACAAACACTATATTCATGTAGTTGCCAGAATTTGAGTTGTGTTTAATTTGAAAGATAGTTATGGGTAGATACATTGATATAGCTTCTGCTTTGTTTTTTTTTCCTGTCCTTTTACTTCTTCACTCTTTTCTAATCTTTTTTTTAAGCAGAAGAATTGAAAACTGAACATCAATACAAGGAAACATTGTGGTGGTGTCTTGTTTTTTGTTCACTATATCAAGACAGTGTCCTTTCATATCTGTCATTTCAAACTAGCTAGAATGAACGCTGAATTTAATGAAATTTTTTTGAGTCCTCAAGGGACATGAAACCCCAAAAATTATAACCTCCACAAATATGTACCTGACATCCTGGCATTTATTTTTTAAAGGTAGATTAGCTTGGAAGTGGTTTAGTTGACATAATTTCCCTTTATTGACTACTTTCCAATGCAAGAATAAACAATTCAATGGCATTTATCCAGTTGTTAGGTTGCTTCACCCCAACAAGCTTTAAGCACACTGGTTGATTTTGACCAAAATTTGACAGGGACACTGTTATTTAAAAGAGAATTAAATTTCTGTGAATCTCAGCAATCAAGTAGGTTCAAATTAGTCGGGAAAAAGCACAAAGGGCTCAGCTGGTAAATATTCTGTTTGGCCACAGCAATGAGCACATGAAGAGCTCCCAACCAGCTTCAGCCTTCCTCTCACATTGACTTTGGCCTGCTGCTCATGGAAATATCCAAGGGGTAGACCTGATGATGTTGGTATTGGAGTCAAAGAAGGAATAGAGAAAAAGGTACAGGGAAGTTCATCAGAAAAAATTTCTATTAGCTCCACTGCCTAGAGAGCTCATTGGTTTTGATAGCAAGAAATAATTTCCTGCACTTTAGAGTGTCACTTGTCTGGAGCTGTAAATCAATGCAGCTTATGGGAATACCAAGGTGTGCTAATTATATCATCGCTGATCCTCTCTGGCATTCAAATCCCTCCTAGGAAGAATTCACCCCGTGAGGAGATTCTTTGATTTAGGGCCTGGGAAATAATAATAACCGTAATGTAACAATACAACTTGAAAAATAACATAAGGTCCTATTTACCAGTAAGCAAATACTTAAAAAAAAAAAAGGCAATAATGCAAGAACTCCTAAAGAATAAGCCAAAAGGTAGGAAATAAACAGAATTTATCAAAAAACATAATCATTCCTTCTAAATATGGATTCTGGAACAATATAGTATATACACAGAATAACTGTGATTCTTGCAATCTTGAAATTTTTAATGCATTACTCAGTATTTTGGATGGAAAACATAAGAACCATTCCTTGTAAAATGACAAGAAAAGGGATAAGAAAATGCCATAAACTCCAGGGAGAAGACCTTTTACTTCCCCCCATTAGGATTGCTAAACAGTGAATTAGTGAATGAGCATCATCTGGAACCCAGATGTTCAGTGACTTGAGCATGTCATGTTCTGGGCTATTCTAATCATTAAGTTGCTTAGCACAAACAAGTTTTTGCTTTGTCAGCATCTTCTCCACTAAGTTCTATTAATCTAACTATTCATTTCCCGCTTTTTTGTCTGTTCTTCAAAAACAAAATGTTTCACCTGAAGCTGAATAGAAAGTTTCATATGCCACTGACTTTCCTTTTAACAATTCACTTAGGAAAAACAGCAAAACAAATTTCAGTCTCTATAAAACCTTTTTTTTTTTATCCCCTGGTTTGACTAAGTGAGGAATAATCTATTATTTATATTCCTATCCACTACACACAGAGCTCTCTCTGGGGAGAAGATGAGATAAAGAGCAAACCACCTGCGACAGATGTTGCTCATATTCTCTCATGCACTATGGGAAGGTGCTCAGATTCTGCTGTGGTGAAAGTGGCATGTGGAAAATAGAGAGAAGGAAAACTATAATGGTGTTCTGGGGAGGGGAAATAGTTTATGTAAAACATTCTGCCTTAAACAAATCATCTTATAAGCTGTTGCATCAAGGTAGGCAAACCACAACAACTTTTCATTTTACATATTCATTCCTGATTGTGTCTCCTGCAACAAACCAGCTACGGGACCCTGCTGCTCCCAACACTGTGTCTGAATTCAAATCACAGGGAGCAGAAGCAATGAGAGACTTAAATCAAGGAATTATTGGAAAACAGTAAGGAAAGATGTATTATCCTTAATGCAGAACACAATGCAACTGACTGAAAAGAAGGAAATGCAGTAAGGTAAATTACTATGAGAGTACCTGGTACACACGTGCATGTCTAAATTGCTTTTAAAGGGCTGTGGTTTTCTAGTTGGTAAATCTACAGGCAACCAAGATGATTCTGTTCTCTCTTCTAAATTGAATGTCTGCTCTTCCTTCAGCACACACTTGCACCATATTTTTTTTTTAGAAGCAATTTTGAGCAAGACCCTTAAAAGCATTTAGAAATCTACTAGACAACTGGAACACTGATGTCTGAGGGAGCCGGGCTCTGAAATATGGAGGATTTGAATATTAGAACCCTTTTGTACAACTTAATTCTTAATGGTATTGTCATAAATAATGTTCAGTAAACCAAGATTCTGTGTTATGGTGGTCTATATGGGAAAATTGGCTGTAGTCCTGGCTTGACTGGAGCAGCTCAACAGATGCACATCAAATGTTTCAGAAGTGTGAGGGAAGATAAAGGTCTAGGAATCGTTTGCAGGCAGGAAATGAAAACCCCTTCTGAGTGGGCTTTTTTTTTTTTTTTTTTTTTTTTTTTTTTTTTTTTTTTTTTTTTTTGTCAGCTCTGGGGTGAAAATACATATTACAGGAATCTGGGATTCAAACGTATCTCACTTACCATGTCAGCATCAGAAGCTGCTTCCTGCTTAATTCCTCCCCCAGACAAAGATTTGATTACCCATCTGTACTCATTTGTCCTCTCAAAAATGTGCCAGAGAAATGGAAACAAAATTCTTGGAATCCCTGGAAAGTCCTTGCTGATAAAACTTGAGCTACTTATCCTTTTACATAGAATACAAAAGATATTTAGTTTTTTAAGTTTTATGTTTATGTGAACACCTGTATCTCAGTTGCTGCACTGCCATTTTCTTCCCTTCCTCTAGCTGCTGAAAGATAAGTAGATAAAAAAATTTCCTAGTTATGCAACGAGAGTTTTTTCTAGAAAATCTTCTCTTCTCTGTGTGTTTCCAGTCTTCAATGGAGCCAATATCAAGTCTGGATAATTTTTTTAATCTTGAAGAAAAATGCAACTGAATGCAAGGGAATTTTGCTACACTGGAAAATCAAGCTCTCCTAATTATTAAAGAAAAAAAAAAAAAAAAAAGTTTTGGATTAGTGAAGACCCCTCTACTTTTCCATAACTGCCTCCCTCTTATTTTTATGAACAACAAAGTGAGAGGCACAGCAAATAGTACAAAGAATTCAGCTGGTCAGAATCTTTACTTTTATGCTAAAATCCATTTATTCTTGGGCAAAATGTAAGGAAAAAGAAAGTGTGTATGTAGAACCCTAGTAATTTAGTTTTCAGTAGGTCATGTTTCTGCACAGGCTTAAGAGCTAGTTCACACTGTTATTGAATAAAAGCAAAAAGTATAGTTACCATAGCAATGGCCACAACACATGATGCTTATTTTTCCCTCTGAGAATTAAAAGTCTCTCACATTTTTAAGGAAATATGTGTCAAAATATCTCATCTGTACTTGAAGGCCTTGGTGGTTTTTATTGAAAAGCACCAGATTTGATGTATTCAGCAGCAGCTATTTTGAAGAAGGCCAAGTTGCAGGAGCACTAATAGTTTGAACACAGGCCCTATACAGGTTTTTTGTCACTTGCTGCTGGAAAGACATACTTTCATGTTTTCCCTAGGTTTGCAAACAGAAGGGAAATGAGAAGTTGTATAAAGTAGGTTATATTTCCAAAATCAAGTAAACATTGTTTTATAATGCTTCCCTCTGTAATGGTGAGTCCAAAACAAGTATCACAAGCTTTGTGTCCTAGACTATCTTGGATGAAGAATCTCTGTGTCTGTCCTATCACTTCCCTACTTTCCCATTAACCACCTCAGAATGGAAGAGTAGAGAATATGTGACATGAGTTAACAGTTTAGAAGGAGGTAGGAGTTTGCAGTATGAAACTTGCAGCAGTTAATGATTTACACGTTTCAAGGGTTTACGTGTGTCTTGGTTTAGAAAGACAGGTGTCTGCCAAGGAAAGCTGGAGGTTCCCTTGGAATGGGGAATGCAAACTCTCTCCCTCCAAATTATTATAATTTTGTAATTAGGGGCTTTCAGGCAAATATATGGGAATAGGAATAACAGTTCTTTACCAGGAATATTAAAAATACAAATGTAGTAGTACAAAAGAAAAACAAGAAAAAAAAATCCTAGAAACACTGACAGTCAGAACATGACCTGATACCCTGTTGGTCAGGGTGTTTGGAGCAGTCCAAATAAATTCTCCTGGAGTGACAGATGTGGTTCTCTTGAAGTAGTGATGATCCTGTAGAAGGATCCAGGGGTGGTGAGATGGGTCCAGTCTTCCTCTGGGAATCCAGAGCAAACAGACTGTGTTGGGGTTCTGAATCTCAGGTTTTATCCAGGTAGGAATGCTGGGCTCCTCCTGCTGGGTGGAGCATCTCCCAGTGGGATGATGTATCAGTCATGCAGTGAGCCTTAATGGCCCATTAACAGCAGATATCCCCTGGAGGGAGGATGTGTCCTGGAAGAGAAAAGAACACTGCCCTAGCTGGTTTTAACAGCTGCCCATTAGCAGAAAGACAGCTGCCCCCTTGCCCTGGAATTATGAGATAAAGAAAAACACCTCTTCAACGGGTTTCAACAGATTGAAATAGAATACTTTTTGCATTGCAACCCAAAACAACATAGCATAAACTTTAATTATAAACCAACTATTGCAAAGGACAAGAGTGTAAAAACTTCTGTCTTTTAAAAAACCTTCTAGCTAAGCCTTACTTTTGGAAGAAATTTTAGGGAGAGAATAAAAAATTACTTTGTCTTGGCACACAGGAATTCCTGCTGGCAAACAAGGGTATTATGAAGCATATTTCTACTGGTGGCACAGGCATCTGGAAGAAATTTAAATGGAATTTTTAGAACAGTTCAACCTTCAGAGATCCTTTATTGCTTCCTCACAGAGAAGTTTTAGTATTCACTGAAATTTTATTTAATTTAATTTCCATTGTCTATGTAAGCACTTTCTTTCAGTTACTACTTGATGAGTCTTTTCCTTTTTACTTTTCATGTTAAACCAGGGGTGCTGGATCCTTTTATGGACCTCTGATATACAAATATCTGTGTTGGGAATATCAGCCTAGAAAATGTGCTAGTTTTTCTCAGTTAACTTTTCAGAGGGTCTCAAAAGCATCACACAGTCTGCAGGCTGAGAAAAGATGCCCTGAACTATTAAAAAGAATTGCTATAGTCTGTGAAAGAATTATTATATTTTACCTCTTCAGTTGATACAGATGAAGTCATGTGTAGGCATCCTATAGTTGATATATCAATGGAAAATACTATTATTTAATTTTAATAATAATCTAGTGTATAAGACAGTCATATAGAGACAGAGCAGTAAATGTCTGACAAAGCAGTTGAATCAGGTAGAGATCATTGACAGTGAGTAATGGTTTCATATAACAAAATGTCAAAAGAATAATTTACAGATAATATTAGGAAGGGTAAATGAGGAGACAATGGTTCAAAGTGAAAATAAGCTCAGGGTGCAGTGATCCAAAAATTGTGTTTGAAGGCGGTGTAATGCAAATACAAAGCTGGCAGTGCTGCAACCCTTTGAAACAGAGGGAAGTCTGCAGTTTAATTGTAAAATATGGCTCCATTTACTGAACAAAGAACTTTATCAGCAGGACAAGAGGAAAGCTGAGGAAAAAGCACTGGTTTATACTGAGGGTAGTCACCTGTCTACAAATGGGCAGAACAAAGAGTATGGATTTGTACAATCCCCTTTAAGTAATTTGGGATTATTTTGTATGAGGGCCATATTTTTCATATCTGCACATACAATACTGAAAATAATGATTTGGTTGTTCAGCCTATAATGCCAACACATAAATTTCCTTCTGAATAGAGGTTCCTTCTTAATTACATTCATCTGCACATCTCTGGTCTGTGTAACAGGTTTATTTTTGAGTCACTCATTTAACAGGTGCTTGAAAGCAATACAAAGATACTGTGAAAATGGTGGTGGAATTTGCATCATCAAAAACATTCATCAGACCCAATCGGGGTACAACAGGCAGAGGGAGATAAATTTTCCACCAATGGACTGTTGGTGGAAAAGAGAAGCTTTTTTTTCTTTTTTTTTTTTTTTT
>VYXD01012677.1:707809-719984 GCA_013397195.1 Hylia prasina
TTTTTTCTCATTGGTATATAGGACTAGATCACCGGGCTCAGTTACCTGCCAGTTGTGGCAAGTATGTAATCTCATCTGTAAATGCAATAACCTCAGTTTTGAAAGTAATTGAAGTGCAGTCCTCCCCTTTTCATACTGGACAAATGCCACAGAACTTAATGACTCTGGTGTTTAGAATTTTACTTTCAGTTTCCAGTCTATATCCCTGACCAACACTGGAATGTGCCACTATTATTCTGTACCTTTTCTCCTCTGTAGTGTTTTGAGGAGTGACATTTGGTTCAGTCATTTCCTCATTATGCTTGAGACTTTTTACCTCTGTGTTAAGGGTGCAGTTATTTTTCTTCATCAAACTACTTTCCTCATCATGTAGGAGGATGAGTGCTAAAGCCTGGTTTTGATATTTTAGCACATATTTATTTTTCTAATTAAAAACAAACAAACAAACAAAACCGCCCACAAACCAAACTAAAACAAAAAAACCCAAAACCAAAAAAAATCCCCAAACCCTCCAGGAAGTGATTAACATTAGTCTTCTCTAGCATGAGTACAGCCTATTATGATCAGCTCAGGAGTTGCAGTTGTTTACCAGGTGAGATCAACACATTTTGGAGTAGACTGAGAGATCTTTCTTTTAAGCAGCCACACAGAGAACATATGTTGACCAAAATCTCACCATTTACTGTTCTTTCATGGGCCATTTATAATAAAATGTTAGGTCCTTCTTGTTCTGCTGTCCTTGATTTTGCAGCCACTAAACCAGCCAGCACAGTTGCTATCCCTTTAACACACGGCTTCTGTCCCAGTATACATACTATGCTTTTATTAAATCCATAATTCATATTTCCAAGTTCCTTTTCTCACATCAGGAGTTGTAAGCAAGAATAGTAATGACACACATCAGGAGTTATAAGCAAGGATGGTAATGATGTAAGGATGTTGCAACAAACAAAATGTTGTGCAGGCGCAGTGCTGCTCCCCATGAGCCTCCATATAACTCCCCTGCCTGTGTGCTGAAGAATCACAGACTGAAAATGCTTCCAGCTAGACAAATGTTTTGGGGATTTGGATCTTTAGAATGAAAGGATCAGTCTGTGTGTTTTCAAGTTCTCACTGGCCATTGTACGCTGCACAAAGACTCTGTTAGGTAGGGAAAGATTTGTTGCAGCCTATTTTCTTCTGCTACTGTTGTAGCAGGTTAAAAAGATAAAATGCACTTAATTTTATAGAAACGGTGCAAAAAATGTTTGAATATTTAACCTCAAAATCTTTGTTGTAGAAGTGGATGATCACACATACTTATTTACTCTTTTCTTCTACTGAAAAATGACTTCCACAAAAAAAAAAAAAAGAGAGAAAACATGGAGATACGAGCATTACTATGTAGGTCAACTATTAATTGGTTTCAAAGGGCTTTATTCTTTAAAAGAAATGATCCTTTTATACTTACAGAAGACATTCGTTCCATTTGCAGTATAAATTGGGACACATGCAGTTTCCTTTGTTGTTCTCCAAACCAAGATGATTAAGCAAGCTCATTAACTCAATGAGCAATACAGTAAGACCTTTTGCAAACTACTTCAGAAGAAAAGCAGAAAAATCTCTATAAACACAGGTGAGCAATAAAATACCAATAAGGCAAAAGTATTGTTTGCAGTATACCCTTAATCAGTGGCTATTCTTTTTACGTCTCAGCATGAAATCTCTACTGAAGAAATCTCTCTGAAGTTAGTTTCATAAGAAATAATCAGGAGAACTGTATAAAACCTAAAGGCCACTAAGAATTAGATTTTGCCTACACAAAATATCTATTAGATGTTCACAAATGGACCACTTTCATTTTAAAATACTTTGGCTTTCTGTCAAAATTCAAAGTTGTCCAGGCAGTGAGGGATCAGGTTAGGAATGCTAAAGCCTGTATAAAATTAAATCTGACCAGGGACATCAAGGAAAAAACAAAAAAGCTTCTTTAGGTACGGTTTTGATAAAAGGAAGACTAGAGAAAATATGGATCCTCTTCAGAAAAGGATAGATCTGTTTCCCTGGGACACGGGGAAAGTTGAGGTACACACTATCTGCTGGCCTTATTTTCTGGTGGCTACCTGACTACTAGCAAAGCTTCTTAAACATGAAGGGAATTCATGAAAAGGCAGGAAGATATTAGTCTTTTCCATTTAATTCATAAGGCAGGTCAAAAATTACATTATTTCACTGCTCTCACCACCTCTGTTTTGCTCCACCAGTGTCCAATATTGCCTGCTAGTTCCTTCAGGAGAAATCTGGAAATGGTTGGGAATTGACCTCCAAGTTAATAACTTAACATCTCTTCTCCTGTATCTGGAAAAGAAAAACAGACAGGTTCTGCTCAGTTTGGTTTTTTGATACTCCAACACAACAGGTGCCAGTGTTGCAGTATTACAACAGCACTATAGTTGAGATAAGGAATCTGGTTATATTTATTCTCTCTTGAAGTTGAAGAAATACCTGTTGTTAGAAGCAATCATATATGTCGAAGCCACTTGGTACTGATAGTTGTAAAGAAAAGACAAACAAATCAAGTCTTGTCCAGTGCAACATATCAGAGACTAAAGTGTAATTTGGTCTTGTTGAAAACCACAGAAACTAAGCCTGGTGGAAAAACACTTCCCATATTGAAATTATCAAAGACTTTGAAAACAGAATGATCTGGCCACAAAATATTTACACGGTGGGGAAATAACTCAGACATTTGTGAACATTTCTGTTCCCTTTCTTTCACAAGCTTCACTTAACCTAGACAGGCAGTCCATAGGAGATAACTGAGCTAAATACAACAGGGACCAAGCTGACCCAGAAATACACAAAGTTCCTCAGTTACCATTCAAGTGTTACTCTGTTTCTATATGTAGATTATGAATGTTTTTGGGAAAAAAAATATTAACACCACTGTGTTTTACACTGTTAAATCATCAGTATAATCAAAGATACTTAACTTAGGTAATAATTTAGGTATTGATATTTTAGCTATTTAGATATATAATTTAGGTGTATATATAAAAAATAATTTCTAGTTATTGTTTCTACTACAAGAGTTTCTACTCTCTCTATAACCTTTTACTTACCTCCCCTGATAACTAGGTTCTTATGACATATTTTTAAAGTAAACACTCATTTTCAACACCAAGAATTTTTATCAGAGTGATTTAAAACATTTTAGTTGTCTCATTTTCCAACATCACTCAAAAAACTTACCTTCATTAGCAAACATTACTGTGTGAAATATTGCTACACTGAAGTCAGCAAAATGACTCTGGACTGCAGGGTGCTGAAATTCCCACATCCTCTTCCCTGACTGCTACAGAGCCAGGATTTCTCCCCTGTTGTGTTTATGCTGAATGGAATGGAGTTAGAGCCTATAAACGATTTGCCACTGTGTAAATGCTTCAGTAACAAAACTCCAAGAATTTCCTATAACAGAGGGAGTAACTAAGGTTAAAGAGAGGTGTGGTAGGCTATTTACAAATACAAAAAGTGAATCTTATTCTAATGTAAGCACGCTATTTCCTTTTTTGTTCTGGTTGCTGTTTAATTTATGATGGATTATTATTATTATGCTGTATCAATTTATCCAATTTACACTTATCTAGGTGTGCCTTTGTAGTGACACAAAGTTCCGAAAGAACATTACATGTACAGGCTAAATAGATGCCCAGAGAAAACTACACTACCAAAACTAAATAAAGTAGTTAAGAATATGAATTGGTGATTTCCTTGAGAAGGACTTCAGTCCATTCACAACCAGAACACTGACAATTTTTCTTCAAGTCAAACATTTCTCCACATTTAAGTAATAGGAAGGACAAACTAGCTTTCATTATGGCATCACCCAATTTTAGGACTAAAAAGTATTGAAAAAGTATACTCCTTCAATTATCATTTTAATGATTGGCTGCAATTAAGTACATAAAATTCAAGAAAGAAATAATTCAGGTAGTACACTTGTGGTAGGTAGCTTGTAGGATTCACTGTCACAGAATCACAGAATGAATTAAGGTGAAAGGAACCACAGTGGGTCATCTAGCCCAACCTCCTTGTTGCTCATGTAGAGTTCTCCTAAAGCACATGGCACAGGATTGTGTCCAGACATTTATGGAGTATCTCCAGAGAGGGACACCCCACACTCTCTCTGGACAATCTCTTCCAGTACTCAGTCACACACAGAGTAAAATTGTTCCTTGTATTCAAGTGGAGCTTCCTGGGCATCAGTTTCTTCCCATACTAATCCTTGGCACTGCTGAGCAAAGCCTGGTCCATCCTCTGACACCTCCTTGCAGACACTGACAGGCACTGACGAGGTCTCCTCTCAGTCCTCTCCTGCTGAGCAAGATCAGCTCCCTCAGACTTTCCTCCCTTCATCATCTTTGTTGCCTTACACTGAACCCTGTCCAGGAGCTCCATGTCTCTCTTGTCCCAAGGTGCCCAGGACTGCACACAGAACTCCAGGTGTGGAGGGGCAGGATCACCTCCCTGGAACTTCTGGCAATGCTTTTTCCAATGCACCCCAGAATCCCCTTAGCCTTCTTGGCCACAAGGACACTCTGGTCACTGGTCATATGTATTTAAACTGAAATTTCTGCAGGAAAGGCAAGTCAGGACCTGTCTCATACCACATGTGTGAATGCATGGCAAATTTGAACAACCTGTTCAAATTTGAACATTCACAAGCTGATCCACAAAGAACTACACTTATGCAGTCAGCAAAAATAATACCTTCCTCAGAAATGCTTAGCCGTGGCATCTTAATACATTTTTTAGCAGCAATCTCTCCCTGGAGAAAGGTCTCAATTTACCACTGGTGTTGCCTATATTTAGTGCTGGGTACTAAAGTGAAGGTACTTGCTAAGTAACATCTTACTGCAAACCTTTGTAATTCTGAGGCTTTTATACCCAAAAGGCAGCACTGCTACAAATGACAAGTCAAAAAAGCTCAAATGGCTCTTTCACTACGTGCATGCTGTACATACATATGGAAGAATGAGGCACCATCCAAAAGTCTTTTAGCTCCCAGACATAAAAATCTGCAGTGTGGTTTATAGAATATAACTGCAGGCAGTATGGAAATTGTACCATGAGAATATTGAGGGGAGTATATGTAAAATAAAGAGTGATTGCTGTGTTAGAAGCCCTCAGGTTAGAATTCAGCACAAGAGCTCTATAGGTTTCAGAAAGAAAAGACCTTGAATGGTGCTAAAAGATATTAACTAAATGTTGCCTTTGCATAGGAAAGAGACATTATTTGTCAAATATCATGTTTTAATTTAAGTGGTGATCAAAGGTCTGTTATTGCTTTATGCCCCAAATAAGTTTGTTTTTCTCAGCCTAGTCTGGTTTATGAAGAAAACTGAAAAAGTGTTTAAATCAAGTAAATTTGCTTTCAGAGAAAACATCTCCGCAGTGAAAGATTCTTTGCTTCTTTTCACTGTTTACAGTGAGAATTTTTTCTGTATTCTGATTCAAAACTAGGATAGTTCCAGAGGAGTCATACTGATTGAGGTCTTGGACAGGGTGTGAAGAGGAATTGCTTCTGCCAGCTACTTCCTTTGTAACCATCTTCCTGTGCCCCTCTCCTTCTCACTTTGTCTAGATGGTCTGCTTGAAAACGAAGCTTTGAGAACATATAGCTAGAACTTATCTAACATAATAATAACCTTTAAAGCCTTTTACTGGTTTTGTAACACTGATTATAAAGATATTTTTGCTTATCTGTACTCTGGTTCATCTACAGTGATTTTTATGGCACTCCACACAATGACATTAGCATCCTTGCAGCACTGATAAAGCCAAAAAGCTATTTAAGCATCCCAACACCTTCAAAACATTACCAAAAGAATATCCCTTGTAGCAAGCAAGGTGTCAGAAAAAGACTGGGAAATTTCTCACTTATGTGGTATTTTAAAGTAATATTTTTTGAAGCCAAGTTCTAGGACACCACCACCTTGAAATAATCTATTTCCGTAAACTCTTTTCTCTTTTTGTCCTGATCATGTGAGTTTTGACTCTATATATTATTTGTTAGACTCACAGAATCACAGAATCACCAGATTGGAAGAGACCACCAAGATCATCGAGTCCAGCCCAACCCTAACACCTCAACTAAACCCTGGCACCACGTGCCACATCCAGCCTTTCTTTAAACACATCCAGGGATGGTGACTCCACCACCTCCCTGGGCAAACCATTCCAGTGCTTTATCACCCTTTCTGTAAAAACCTTTTTCCTAATATCCAGCCTGTGGATGGTGCAGATTGAGGCTATGTCCTCTTGTTCTGTCAGTTGCTGCCTGGAGGAAGAGACCAACCCCCACTCTTAAAGACCCTAAGAGAGATGCCCATAGTCAGCTTCCTGTGGTATTTCTAACTTCAAGAATAGGAGTAATGTGGGTTTAATGTCGGTAGTACCTTATATTAGATAGATCACGAATTATAGGTACCTAAATTATCTCTAAGTACAATCATTTAGCTTTATCAGAAAAACTTAAATGCAACATATAATTTATATGTTTTAAACATGATGCTGAAAGTGAGGTGAAACCCTCAGATGTTTACTTCAGGGTCAGTTCAGAGTCTCTCTGGCTTTGTAGTTCTCAATGATCTGCTCAGTAAGATGATGTTATGCAGCCCAGAGTTGTAACTAAATCTGTTTATACATGTCCTGCAGGTCCTACAAGGAAAACTCCCAGAACATGATCAATCTATTCAGGAGTTTTGAGTGTGATTTATATAATTTACAAGCTGTGTTTAATACAAACTATCATGGCACTTTTTTTTTTTTTTTTTTTAAACATCTTGAAGGTTCAAAGAGTTTTACAAGCACTGATAATTAACTCTGGGATTTTCAAAGAGGTTTGAAAGTGAGCCCCTTATCCACACCTGAATTGGCTGGGTAACTTGAAAACTGCTTTAAAAGATCCTATCCTTGATTATTTTAAGCACAGGTCTGCTCCTCAGAATAGAAAATACTTCCTTACCCCAACCAATTTTCTTTGCATGCCTTACTATGAAAGATCCCAGCTGATCACTGTCTTTCTATTAAGTAAGATTTTCAAATTATGAATTTGCTCCCAGTCTTTAAGGACAGGTAAACACAAGTAATGCTTTGTTTAGAGATTCTTCTTAAAATCAGATACTACAGGGTCCACTGATACATGTTGAAGTGTTAAGATGAAAATGAGATTTTTTTTTTAATAATGAAGATGATTAACACAATAATTTAATATCAGTTGCTAGAGATTCTTCATGGTTAGCAATAATACACATATTCTTCCACAAGTTATGCTACATTTCAATAAAGAACAGATTTTTAAAACTGCATGTATCTGTGCTATAAGAAGTCAGAATTGAACACATCAGTCTTTTTTAGTTATTTTACTGCTGCATTTCTTTGCGTTGAACATAATTTCTTTATATCTTTACTTCCTCTATATCTTTAATTTTGTAATTTTTTTTCTCCTCTGGCAAATAGACAGTCAGCAATATCTTTGAAGAAGTTTTAGGTGATGTATCCTATTTTTGTAACTGACTGATTTTGAGCCCAGAGGAAAGAAATAAATCAAATTGTATTTGGGTGCTATGAAGGACTGGAAAAATTGTTGGGGAAGAAAAACAAAGAAACATTGTGCCAGTATTCAATTTTTGTCTTCTTGGTTGTCACAAGAACCATGAGGTTGTTGTAGGTTTTAGGAGCAGAAGTACCCAATGCATTTAACTTATCTTTAATTGAAAAATATCTCTGATAATCTTGAGAACTGCAAAGTGATATTTTAAGAAAAAACTTTAAACAACAAGTGTGAGTACAAGGAAATGTTGTAAGCCTAAAGAATAACTCTGTTTTTGGGAAGTTTCTACATCACATATTCTGCAACAAATTGCACCCATGACTGAGCATTTCGTGGTGAGCCATATAAACAAACAATTGTGTATAGACAGTAAGTAGAAACACTGTCCTGCACACAATGGTCTTTGTTGGAACAGTACAAGGCTACTTCTAATCTGTTAAAGATCTTCTCTTTCTTCTTCACAGTGTTTGTCCTTTCAGAGATAAACAAAAATAATACAGACTATCCTTTATATGGGTAGTTATTTTATGGACATTATGGCACACAAACCTTGTCACATCATGTCAGGAAATATCATTTAGCCTTGGAGTTCCATAGGCACACAGACTGCTCCACTCACAGGATTGGCCACACCACAGTCAGTGTCTAATGGGGCTCTTATGTTGCAGCTCTGGTCACCTGCGGGGAATTAAACAGCCCCGTGGGAACTGTTCTGTTTGCAACAAAACTCTGTATGGGACAGGAAGGAGTTTGCAGAATTTCCTACGGTTTTCTCCAACTTCAGGTGAGCTAATCTGAAAGTGAACTCCAGAGCAAGTGTCTTAGACTTCATTTCCTCATTTTTCACCTTTACTGACCCAGAGGTCTAACACAAATTCTTTGGTTTGCTTCAATGCTCTGTCCAGACCTCCAGGACTCATTCACCTGTGACTGAAGGGGGCAGCAATTCCTGTGGATGAAATGGTCATTACCTACTTTCTGAACCACTTGTTTCCCAAACTCACACATACACCCTCAGCATCAATGGCTCGACTCTGTATCACTTCATTCTGCATAACATAAAGCATCACCCATTTTATTTCACTGCTCCTCTCTTTGGTTATTTCTTTCATTGCTTCTCTCTGGTTATTTATCAGCAGTTTTCCTTTGTTGATTGTTCCAAACATGGCACCTTTCAACCCAGGTTAATTTGTAGTTATGGTATATAATAACTAACTAAATAAAAGTAAAAATAACAGACCAACATGATAACATGATGAAAATGGCCTGCTATGCTTATTTTTTCAGCCCTGATTTTCTCTGAGAGATTCTGGGTAGCATAATCCCTACACAATCCTGTATTAAACTGTCTTTATAGATTTTACAGCAGAAATTGATCAAGATAGGGTAGGTCCAAGTCTACTCTCACAGAACACCTATATTCCAAAAATCAAAAACTAGTTCACACAGAATATATGGCTTCTACTGAAAAATAATAAACCCTCCTTACATTACCAACCTATTATACACACATTTTACAATCTGAAGGAGCAATCTGTGCTAAAGAGAAACATAAATAAGTTCTTATTTTGGCAGTTTTATTACAAACTGTGTTGCACAATGGCAGATGAGCAATTTTATTCATTGACAAATGGCTTAGATTGGACTGGTGCAATGGTTCATTAACCTTATGATAAGTTTGGGCTATCTCAGAAGTGTTCTTGCTGTGAATTTAGATTTGATGACGGCTCACACATCAAGGAAACAAATTGCCTTGTCTTTTATAGGAAAGAAGGGGGGAGTAAAGAAGTTAATTGATGTCTTTTAAATCCTATAAGTAATAAAGCAGGAGGTTTTTTTCCAGATACTGCTTTCTAATTCTTATGAGATGCATTAGACAGACAGAATGGCAAAAGCACAGATTATTTTAGTTCTGTTGTTGCCAATTAGAAGGAGTCAAAGAACCCTGATCACAATTATCAGATTTTAATGAGCAATTGTCTGTCAAGATTTTTTCACAACTCTGAGGGCTCATACACTGTTTGTATGCAAGGTACAGGTACCCTTGCTTAGTGAGTTTTTCTTTAGATAATCAGTACCTGATTTTAAACTATCAGTTTTCACTGGGCATTTTTGAATATTTTTTTTGATCTCTTAAAAGAGCTACTATTTACCTTGCTTAATCTAATAAATTATGGACTAAGAAAATATTAAAATCACAAGTTAGGAAAAGCAAAAATTATTTTTAAAAAATCTCCTGATATAAGTTTATATTGATTCAATGTGTCAAATCACATTAATCTGATCTACATCAATCAGATTCTCATTCCTATCTGATACTTTTTCATCAGTCCTCTTCAATTTTAAAGGCAAATTTGCTGAGGTGCTGGGTTTAAAACCTTATGGTTCATGGTACTGGAGAGATCTTGGATATTATATTTAGTTTTGTTTGATAAAAAAAATACAGTGGGAAATGAGGCAATGCTAGCTTTAGTGTTTCTAGATTAATCTATAAATAAATGCACACTTCAACCTCCAGACAATTAAGGATTGATCTCCTCCAGAATGATGACTTTGTGTTACCTACTTCATCATATATTGGTGGGTTTTTTTGAAGTAACTCTCCTTGAAATTCTGTAAATGTTGGATTGACTATGACTGTGCACTAAACATGCTGTAGTTTAAGGCTCATACTTTATTTGATGAAGAAGCTGCAAGATATACAGAGGGTGAGGTTTGAAGCCTTTGTGACAGTGAGTGCCAGATATACAGAAGAATGAGTACAGATGGGATAGTATTTTTCCTACTTATTCTATATAATTGATGTAAATACCCTGAATTTCTGTTTAATGCCATCCTACTTCTGTCTGTTTTCTCTGTAAGATATTCAGGCTTCTAAGATCACCAAGTAAATAAGGGAGCTGATCACTGTTCAGCATCAGTGCTCTAAATCTTTCTCTTAAGCACATAACTCACTTAGACTCTGAAGACAAAGAGAACTGTGCTCAGTATTTATGTAAAACTCTGTATTTTTCTGTCTGTCTCTTTTCCCCCCTCTCCACCCTGGCTATTTTTTTAATTATTATTATTATTTTTTGGCCCATTTCAGCCAAAATTTAAAGATGGAACAGTTGTCACCAGGTAATGAAGGTCTGACATAGGGAAATCAGTGACTGACCAACTGGTGAGAAGACAGCAATATAACTTCTAATTAGATACTGGAGAATTCAAGTAGGAAATTGTAAAACAAATCATGGAAGTTCCAACTGCACAACCAACTTTAAACAAAGTTTATGAGATAGTAGATTATTCACCTACAAGCTGTAGTTATAATGCAGTTTTAGAAATTCAGCCAAAAGTTTTGTATGATCTGCTGGTTTGGGCTTTTGTTTCCTATCACTGAGGCATGATTTCTTTCATTCCTTAAAAAATGGAACAGTATAATTCAGTCTATTAAGGTCTCGGCAAATGCTGTATCTTTTTGCTTGTATCATAAAGAATAAGGATTACTTAAAAAAGCAGACAGTTCCCTTTTTTTCTTACTGTGAAGGAACTCTTAATCGTCTTCATAGATGTTTTGTTGAGTATTAATATTTATGGCTTAATATTTAGAAAGGCTGAAAGGCTTACCTCTTTTTTACCAATAACTGCTATTTTATTCTTGTTTTAAAATATTCTTCAGAAACCTATGATGGCTCATTCCTGCCACCATCTTGGTGATAAACTAGATAAAGCTTCCCATGAATCCTGCTTTTATGGCTGATTCTTGTCTTCTTTTTCTAAGTTATATAGTGCAGAAAGAAGATTTTACTCCATCACTGTCATTTTTACTGAGGAGGGTGCTGTGCCATTAAATATCTCTATTAAAATAGAAATGGCTACTTCAGAAATAAGGTGCTGCTTGATGTGATGGAAACACTGGTTCCAAAGTGTCACCTTGCTACAAGGACTGAAGTTGAACACAAAGAAACTGCAGATAATAAATAAGCACAGATGTCAAATTCTGTCACCCCTCAGTTAGAAATGTTCCAGAACATAATAGGGAGCTTCATTGCAAATGCCAACAGTGCTGGTAGGCCTCGAAAGACTGGTTCTGCTGAATCCTTGCACATGACAAATTCCATTTTCCCCCCTTTCCCTTTGCTTTCCATTGGCAAATCTGGTTTGGACAGTTCATAACCCTCCCACTCGTGGACACAGCAGTTTCAGCACTCTCTGGAGAATTCATTTAGGCTGTGCTTAAATTTTACTTACAGGATTGCAATTCAAAGTTGAAAATAACCCAGGCTGGTCAAAGAGTAGTTTCAACCTACCCATAGTTGAATACATATACATATATATAGATATACACATAAATTTTGCAGCAAAAGGACAATTCACTTATAGCTTTGTCAATCCAGTGCAAGTAAACACCCACATCTAGTTCTCAGTTTTGTGCTAGAACTAAGACACAACTATTTGGTTCTGCAACTGAATGTGGGTTCCCTCAGCTTGGAGTGTGAACACACATGGTTTGCACTGAACACTTATTGGTGCTGCGATCTTGGTCCTGCCATTCTTGATGAACAAAGCTAAGGTTAAAAAAAAAAAAAAAAAAAAAAA
>VYXD01012677.1:720010-747512 GCA_013397195.1 Hylia prasina
GCTTCAGTCTTTTGTCAGCATTTATGATCAGTCCTTAGAAAGAGGAAACAATGTGTTATAATACTAGAAATTTCTGGCTGATGACAACATTAGAGTCATGGTTTTATTTTGGACTCAGATATATAGACACACTTTGTTTCTGTGTAACATCCTCAGATGGGACTAGTCTACACTATTTTAGCAAAGTAAGGATGATGTGACTCTCCCAACTGCTAAGAATATATATTTTAGGGTTAGATGGATAATTCTCTAAAGTTGCACACTTTTTCCAGTATATATGTGAAACAACAAAAAAAAAAGTGACTTTATTGTAGATGGAGAAAATAAAGTAATTAGTACCTACAGGAAAGGGAATGAAATCTTGAAATCAAAGTCTAACAAAAGCTCTGAAAATGAGATATGACCAAAAAAAAATTTTAAAGATCATAAAATTTAGAAATGAAGTGATAGTAAAATAATACACTGCAATGAAATGAGAGGCAGGGAAAAATTAAGAAACTTGCTAAAAATTATCCTATTAAAAATCCTAAAATCAAGGAAGAAAAATAAACAAGGAGTGAGGAGAAAGAACAGATAAAATCAAATGTTAAAAATAAGAAATGAAAAATGTGGAAACAAGTGAAAACAAAAAATGTTAATGGGATGAAAAGAGGTGCAGGAAATGACCTAAAGCTTGCCCAATTAATCCTCATTGAAATCACAAAATTCAGTTCCTTTCAGGAAAGGGAATAAAATCTTAAAACCAGAGAACAAATTCTGACAAATGCTCTGGAAAGGAGATATGATCAAAAAAAAGCTATTCAAAAAAATGTGAAAATTTGAAAATGGAGGGACTACAACCTGAGACAATGCAATGAAATAAGGGTCAATGAAAACTAAATCTTGCCAAATATTATCTTAATTAAAATCCTAAAATCAGGGAAGTAAAATAAACAGAAAGGAGAAGAAACTGAAAAAACAAAATGTTGAAAAGAAGAAAGAAAAAAAATCCAAAACCAAGTGAAACCAATAGAAGTGAGTGGGATGACAAGAAGTGCAGGGATATGGACCAAAGCTTGCCCAATTAATCCTCATTAAAATCACAAGATTCCACTCCCTTTCCTGAAAGGCAAGTCTTCATTTCAGGAAAGGGAGTGAAATCTTGAAATCAAAGAACAAAGTTATACAAACACTCTGGAGAGAAGATTTGATCAAATAAAATGCAAATGAAAAAAATACAAAAATTTGGAAATGGAGTGACTACAACCTAAGAGAGTGTAATGAAATGAGAGGCAATGAAAATGAAAGAATCTTGCCAAATATTATCCAAATAAAAATCCTAAAATATGGGAAGAAAGTTAAACAGAGTGAGAGGAGAGGAGACCGAGGAAATATAATGTTAAAAATAAAAAATGAAAAGTCTGAAATGAAGTGAAAACAATGAAAGTGAATTGGATGACAAGAAGTGCAGGGAAATGGACCAAAGATTACACAATTAATCCTCAATGAAATCACAAGATTTCATTCCCAAAACAAGGTCGAATAAACACTAAGAAAAACAAAGAACAAATTCTAACAAATGCTCTGGAAAGGAGATATGATCAAATAAAATTCAGTTGAAAAATTCAGATATTAGGATTTGGAGTGGCAGTAACAATTTAATGTAATGAAATGCGGGGTAAGAAAAAATAAAGTATCTTGCCAAAATTACTACAATTAAATTCCTAAAATCAGGGATGAATAAGAAACAAAGAGAGAGAGGAAAAGAAACTGAAGAAATCAAATGTTAAAAATAAAAATAAAAAATCTGAAATGAAGTGAAAACAATAAAAATGAATAGGACAACAAGAAATGCAGGGAAATGTACTAAAGATTTCCCAATTAATCCTCATTGAAGTCACAAGATTTCATTCCCTTTCCTGAATGGAATTTCAGGATATTCTTTTCCTGTAACTCCCTGCTTATGCATTTGCAGATATAAAGTCATAAAATGCAATGGAAATGGATTTGTAGAAAATTCTCAAAGCTTGACAGAAAGCTCACATAGTGTGTATCTGTATGTAAACTTGGAGATAGAAAATGCTGACTTAGAAATGCCATGGAATAGGACATTTTTGAGAGAGAAATGGAACTAGAAACAAGCTTCAAATGATGGCCTTGCAAATAAGAGGAGATGCTTTGGAGAAATAGAACTATGAAAGGTGCATTGTAATAGGACCCAGGAGGGGTAATTTTAGATGATTGGCTTTAAGGTATTAACAGCATTGTGTAGCAAAAGCTGATAGGGCAAGAAACACTTGTAATGTATTGTAATGAGGAAATAGTTGGCTTCTGATTGTGATGTCATGAACTATAACATCTGTACTGTCTCACCCTTCACATGAGACTGAAAATAGAATAAAAGTTTATAAAATGCCTCTCAGTTGCCCCATCTCTTGGTCAGAAAAGGATATAATCAAAAAAATAAATCAATATCTATTTGGTATAATTTTATTCTTTTCAAGTTTTGGTGTTTGGAAAAGTAAAAATAACAAAAAATATTTGTATCTTTGGCATTTCTGCACATAATATTGGCCTGTTAATTCTGGATATTCCTTAAGTTTTGTTCTTCAACGCAAAAGCTTATATTGATTTTTTAATAGTTTAAAAATTCCATTTCTAAATTTCCCAAAACTTTCTGAATTCTATAATAGAAGAAAAATACCATGTTTTCTTATTGCTAGCTAATGTTAATAATTGCCACATCTCCCCATGACTGATGGACTGCACACATTCACATTCTCCAAACTCTGACAGTGACATATCATGACAGGGCAGGGTTCCTTGAGCACTCTGCATCAGATTAACCCAAAATATGCTTCTGCTTTTATCATTATTATTTGGAAGTCAATGAATCTGCATATCTGGCTTAGGTCCCAAATACCTCAGGAGTGGCACAGATCTCACAGTCTGGCAATGTGTATCACGATGCCATTTTGAAGGAGAGCAATATTGTATTATCCACACCTGACAGATGTAAAATGGGGACTCCGAAACAACTGCCTTAGCAAAACTACCTGACTTCATTGTTCCCGAAGGAACATAGTCCCAAAAGGTCCAAAAAGTTTGGAACATAGCCCCAAAAGTTGTCCTGATTATGTACTTCCTTAGACAAAATGAATGAATTTCTTCCTCTGAGACAATGCTTGCCTTTTTGTTAGACAATTTAGTTATCTAAATGTCTCTAATCCAGGGTGCACTTTGATGCACTAGACCTAAATAATTTTATCGTTCCAACAAGCTGTGCTTGAAAATATGTTTTCATATTAGTGTCACTGTCCATAGAGTTGGGTGCATTTCCATTCAAACTGAGAATGAGAAAAATTATTTTCTTCCTGTTGCTTAAAAGAGTTCTATTCAGGGGGTTTTGTCATACTAATGAAACAGATTTTTAGGAATGAAAGGTCAGTTGTTTGAATTGTCAATCAACGGAATATGTCACTCTTTAAATCTGTCAAAACCAGTGTTCTATTTTGATAAAATATTATAGAAGTCCAAGGTAATAATATTATTAAAAAAAATAAATTCTTTGTGTTCTAAAGGAGTTGAAACTTTCTGATTAGTTCTTTGGTTTTTCAAAGCCTCAGTTTGATTAAGATAATGAGGAAACATTCATGAATTGTGTTATGTCCAATGCCTTTCTCCAAAGATTCATGTGACTGATAGTATATTTTTTTTCTGATACAAGAGTCATTACATTATTAAATTTTAAAAAGTCACATTATGCCAAATAAAGCGTGTGATGCGGCTAAATGATTACAGCAGGACAGGACATTCTAACAGAGAAAAAATGAAAATACTTGACATGTGAAATAGGCGTGAAGGTCAGACCCGAAGAAGCAAATCACACAGCAAAACTCTGGTGGAATGGATTCGTTCACTTTGGGACTGCCAGCTCAGCTTTGATTACAGAAATAGCAACTTTTTGCTGATTGAAGCCACAGGGAGCAGGCACTGGGGCCTGGCTGCACCTGCCTCTGCAGTCAGGCCTGACCTTCCTTGGTGTTCCAACACCAACCCAGAGCCCCACGCCGTGCTAGGAAGTGGAATTGAAGGAGTCAAGCAGATCCTTTCAGAGGCACAGAAAGAACAACACCCCAATCCAACTCCAACAATGTGTTCCTGGGGACATGAGAGTAAAAACAGATATTCAACATTGATAAGGACTTCAGACTTTGGTCCCTTCTTTATCTGTAAGAGACACAGAAGAAAGATAATTTACTTTACATTCTTCTTTGATGAACATATTAATAAATTCCAGATTATCCACCATGGGGTGTGTGTCGCACAACCAATAGGTAGAGATTTCACCTGTGTTTTGAGTCAGATATATGTAGGCCTTCACATACACCTCCAACAGACTACAGCTTAAGCCTTTCCAGCAAGCTTACTTTGCTAATATTTGAGACAGGCACATGATAAATAGGTTCATGAATACAGAGAATCTGTGGAAGCTCTGAAGCTGCTGTCGGTAGAGGTAGATTGAGTAATAACTCTGTTCTGGGAAACGCAAGGAGGAAACTGAATGGTGATTTATTAACTCAAATGAACATATACTGTTTAACAAGTGTAGCAAATGGAAGTGAATAATACATGAAAACTGCTGGGTCTTAAATTTAGTGCATAGAAAACTGCAGATTAAATCCATAGTAGTGGAATAGTAAGTGGAGAAGCTGAAGAGTGACAGCTTGTAATGGTTGGTAGGGGTAGAAATGAACCTGATTACAGATGTCAAGATGTCACAGAGCCTTAGGCACAAGGAAAACTAGATTGACACTTGAAAACTGGGTAAAACTTTTCTATGTAGTTCAGGGGCCTGTTATGTGTTACACTCATAGCATGTGGTGCTTAACTTATGGCTTTGTTCCACACTGAAAATGAATCATAAGTGCTGCTTCAAGCTGTTTTGATTCTGATGATAACTCTGGAAATATAAAGCAACCAGGAGCTCCTTCCTGTAAGATGTTTCCTGTCCAAATAACATGTCAACCTATCTAACCTCCAGGTTTTCTGGCCTGACAGACTTTTGTGAATTTTCTCTGGCCCCAACCCTGAAGCCTCACTTTTGAGGCCAGTTTCAAAATTCTCATCCAGAACTCAAGCTTTGTGAGGGACGATGAGAACAGCAAAAGAAATGAGAGCTGATCTATGAAACTCTCTGGAAGTCTTTGAGCTTTTGAGACTCAACATCACTGATGAGTTCAATTTACAGTTTTATGGGGTTTTGTCTTTTTTTTATTATTTTTCTCTACTATATACATCCTCACAAACTCCTCCACAAACAAGAAGCAGCACGGGTGGAAATGTTTGACTCTTCGAGTCTCAGAGAAGCATGTGTATCACACTGAGTATCTCTGCAGGGTTTCCTCTGCTGTTCAAGTCTGGATTCCCCACTGAATATGGCTTTGATCAGCCATTAGACACAACTCATTCACAGATTCATAATGTCTGAATGAGTGAGAACAGACTCCCCAGGGAAGTGGTCACAACACCAAGCCTGACAGAGCTCAAGAACCTTTTGGACAATTCTCTCAGGCACATGGAGTGATTCTTGGGGTGTCCAGGAGTTGGACTCGACGATCCTGATCGTTCCCTTCCAACTCAGCATATTCTGTTATTCTATGATTCTACTGGATCATTTGGTCTGATATCTTTATACCACATATCATATTTCACCAGTTTTTACTTCCATACTGAGGATAGTAAGTTGAATTGGTGGAAATTATAGCATCTGTAAAGAAAGCTGCACTATCTAAATGCAGAGCCTCTAAGATACAATATTTCACTGGTTAATTGCTGCTGTGTTTTGAGTTTCCTATTCTAACATTACCCAGCTTTTTCTTTCCTGATATCATAGAAATACTGTCATGAAATCACTTGCCATTCCTGTAGCTCTTGAGATAAAAAGAGTTTCCTTTTACAAAGCTTCCTCTATGATTCTACAGTGGCTCTAGCCATTTAATTTTTCAATGTCAGCAAGCAGAACACCTCACTGCATTCTCAAATGTGATGATGATTCCCCACTGAATACACTTCACAAGAATTATTAGATTCCCACATTTTATCTTTTGTTATGTATATTATTTGCAGCTTCACATCTATAGTCACAAATGCATGAACTCATACCATTTTGGCAATGTGTTTCTCATGGTTACTTCTTAAATGGAATTGACAGTAATTCTATCAAATCTGACATTGCTGTGCTTTCAGTTAAGGATTGATAGTTTAACACTTAATTTTCAAACCACCTGGAATTTTTATGTCATTCTAATAATTATTTAAAACTTACACTGCTGTGTCACAGGTTACATTAGACAAAACTTGCGCATGATTCTGTACATTTAAATGTTCAGATTCCAGTGGATGTTATTTCCTGTCTTCCTTAGATATTACTGGACTGAGAATGCCTCAGAAAGGAAAACAGTTATATGTAAGAAGTATCACTGATTTCTTTACAGAGTAATTAACATTTTTCCTACATCCATCTAGTAATTGGCCCAAACCACTTCTGTATTTTAATCCTCCTTGGTATGTGCATTTCTTATTTGTTGCAGAAAAAAAAAAGCCAACAAATGTTTACTATATTTTCTTTTCTCAACATCTTAAAATAATAGAATGAGAATATTTTCTTTTTAATTTAGATATGCTATATATTCATAAAATGTCATGTATTATTTCCAGAGGGATTAATCTCACCTAACTAAAATTGTCTAAAATTTAACTATTTCAAATAATGGTAGTCATTCAAAGATTCCTTATTGGTTAATGAAAAGACAGCTCTGTTGAATGTAATGAATTAAAGCTATGGGATGAGGATTGTATTTCTTAAATCATTCACCAAAAAAAACCTGGGACTTTTCAGGTTTGGACTCAAAAATATATTATGCTTCCAAACCTTCTCCTAAAGTCAAACTTCATTGTAGTTTATATTTGCATAGAAATGTATTCCTCCCCCAGCTCTGTACAGGAATTTAAAACATGATTCTGAAAGCTTCACCGAGGACTGGTTTCCTTCAGTGGAGCCCAGGGTTTGAAAGTGGGAACACATGAGGTTTCTGTTTTGGAATTGACATTTTCACCAAAAGAGACTTTTTTTCCCAGTTTTTCTGGTAGCAACAAATGGATTGGAGATATAAATTGCTTGTATGCAGTTCCCAAGATTTATTAGGTCTAAGAAAAAATCCAATATATGCTGGAGCCACAAGCTTCAATGATTTTTATGTAAGTTTAAAGAAGTTCAAGCAAAGCTTCAAAAGGCGGTGGTCTGGATTTCTGCCTCCTGGAGCCGAACGACCCTTCTGGCCACTTACACGCATTCTCCTTTTTCATAGAAAAAAAAAATTAAAAGTCCTTTACAAACCTCTGTCGACAGATGCACTGGATTGGTTGAAAGGTTTCTAATCCTATAATTTTGTGCATGCAGAGTGCCTCATGCAGAGGAGCTTTTACTGCTTTATAAGTGCTCCCATTTTAACTCTCTTGCTTCTCCAGTTTAAGGTTACACTGCTCTTGAAAAACACCATCTTAATTGTACTTCAACAGCAACTTCATAGCTTTTTTGTTCCTCTTTCAAGTGTTTGAAATGAGAGCATAACTGCTCCCTGAGGCTGTTGCTATTAGCCTGGCACAAAGCTGCTTGTCTTCATTGCAGGTGTAGAGTTTTGAAGGAGACACAGCTTTCAGCAGCCTTTTTTCCACACTGAATCCACTGAGAGCATGGACTGATATGGGAAGCCAGTGCTGCCACAGGACTTGGGCCAGGTCACCGCTTCCAAACCAGTTGTTCTCACACCAGTGATCCCATGCACCTCCAAACAGAAAGATGCCCAGTTTGAGGAGCTCCGAGAAGTGCGGGGGGATAGAGCTGTCTGTGTGCAAAGGTGCATTGAAATGGGGCTTTGTCTCTGTGATTAACTGCTCCTCCTCCCAATATCTGAGGAGGGTTATTTCCAGAGGTTAGTGCTCACACTGCTTCTACACACTGTTGTGGGACAGGAAAAAAACAAGCTCAACACTCAAGGTCAAGATGCCAAACTTGGAACACAAAACAGCAGAACTTTCACATCTTCTGCTGTCCAATTAACCTAATAAACCATCAGTTTAGGAGTAAGTGCAATATATACCTACAAATTGTGCCCAAGGGACAAAGACTGCTGTTGCTCTTAAACAAGGCCAAACCTCATAATTCATAATCAAATGTTTCTTTAAAATGATTATGAGCTCCTGAAACTTAGTCTATTATGTCTATTCTAAGTTTATAGCCCCTGAAAGAAAATACCCTCCTCATCTAGCTCAAATTCCTCTCTGGAGATCACCTTTGTCATTATATTTATCATTAAATATGTTTATATTTTTTTTCACTTTAGCACTCCAAGGCCCCCAAAGAGGTCATTGTACTTGACCTTCTGTGAGCCTGGAAGAGCTTGTGATCTAAATGAGCAAATTATATATCCATTTCTAAAGACTGTCTTGACCTTTCTCAGATTGCCAACTTCCCAGACACCTTTGTGGCAATGACTGTCCTGCTGGGCTAATTACCTCTTAATTGTGTCATTCCTGTTATTTTTGCCATAAAATAGCCAGACACAGACATGAAGCAAATAATCTTGTTCCCAGACTTCCTTGCTAGAATGATTACTCTGTAAGTACTTTGGAAGTAGTTTTGGAAAGGCAGTTTATTCAGCACTGTCTGGATACCTCAAAATAAAACTAAACCATTTAAGAGCAAAAGAAATTGTTTGGACCTTCAAATGTCAATAGAACTTTCCAAGCGTGTCATAGAGTTTACAAAACAAATCTATCCCAATTCGGTTGTAGGAAATATGAAGAGGTGCTTGACAGACAGCATTGTTTCTCATGTTCTGTTCTTTCAGAACAGGTAAGAAAAGAATTGGAAATATCTCACCCAGGCTACACAGGGACTGCCGCTATTCAACAGATGGGCTCTTGATAAGACTGCGAGTGACAGTGGAGGTGGTTGGTCACCTGTGGTATTCAGGATCTTCAGGTTAATCAGGCTAATGGGAAGCTACAGAATAACCAGGAATAAATGATGAATGAAAACTAAATTCAGTCATGATAAACACAAAGAAATGCACTAGAGAGACAAAACAGTGAACTTTGCACACACAATGATAAACTGACTTGCACTCACAGATTTCGGATTCTTATAATCAACGCTTAGCTGAAAACATCTGATCAGTGTTTAGGAGAGGTTAAAAAGAAAAAGCATTTTGGGAAATTATTAGAAAAAGGTAGAAGACAATATAGACAATTTTGTTATTCTTTACTAAACTATCATGTGCCTACATGTTCATGAGCACAATTCTCCATTTCAGATAAGACATACCAGAAGTAAAATGGGACCAGAAAAAAATTGACAAAGGTTGATTCAAAGATGTGATATTATTTCTATCTGAGGAACAGCTAAATGAACTAAGAACCTTTAATGCTGAAAAATATTAAAAGAAAAGACTGAATGTTGAAAAAAAATAAAGACTGGAAGTAGTATGATAGAAATCTACCCTATATGTCAGGGGATGGACTGCCAAATAGGGATTGACTGCTAGGTGCCTCCTCCAGTGAAGCACAATCATAGTGACACTGTGAAGCAGTCACACAAAACAAAACCAGACCTTTCTTTACACAATTTTTGAGCAAATCTGTGAACTCCATGTTCCTGAGCACTGGACATGGTAAAAGAATATGCATAAGTTTGAATACTAACCTATAAATCCATAGAATAAAAAATCAATGGAATCTGTTGACTACAAAAATACTTTCTTTTTCCCAGAAGTCCTTGATCTGAAATTTCCATGGATTGGTGACTGCATCTTGACTTCCATGCATATGCCTCCCTAAACATGTGCTCTGTGATGTTGTCAGAGACAGAATTCAGGGGGTTATATGGTCCTTCTGCCTCTGTGAAGCTATTCTTATGTTCTCACCATCATGTTTAAGTCCTGGCTAAATTGTTCCTCCAGCATAGCCAGACTTTGAAACTGCTGCTCCTATGAGGTAAAAAAAAAGAAAAAATATAATACTGTCATGATGTGTCTCCTTCCATGCTCTATATTCTCTCTGTCACAAGACTCATATCCTTCAGATGAGTGATTATTTGTGCTTGGTTGTGTGTTAAATCAGATCATTCCAATATCAACAATCTACTCCCTCCTGATCATGAGACAGAAATACCTCTGCCCTCTCTTTAATCGTGCCTAAGGAGGAAACTTGCAGCTACCCTGGATTTTTGCTGGAAATATGTGTAGCCCTGGTGTTAGGCTGCCTGGAACAGGTTTGTTGAAGACATTTCTAATTCACTTCCAGCTTACTCTAAAAAAGAAATCTGTACAGACCAGACTAGAGAACAATCCAGGACTGCAACCTGTGTCTGTCTGTCATACCCCACCCGTAAGGGGAGGTTAGTGTCAAAGATTCAGAAATGCTCAAGTTAAAAAAAGAACAACAGAAGTCAGAGGGTTCACAAAAACTCACTGAGTTTTATCAGCAAATTACACACTTGACATGGAAATTGACATGGTAGTCCCTGACCTACTGGGTAAGCAGTCAGGAGTGGGTTTTGGATAAAGGGATAGGGTGAAAGGGCAGAGAGAAAGAGATTCAATTCTTCTGGGATTCTACACTGACTGAATAAGACCTGGAGTATTTTAGCCAATTGTCACCTTTCCTGATTCGAGCACCAGGGCTGTAAGTGAGCTCAGCAGTTCTGATGCCTGACACATCAACCTGATGCCTGACCCAAGACCTCCTGAGCTAAAAGTCTGAGTAACTCCACTGTACACTGATGAATCACACTCACCACAGACAAGCACAGAGGAAACCTCGAGCACTCACTCACCAAAGAGGTTACATGAAGACCTCCACTGTCTGACACTTCTGCTAAAAGGATGCCAAACTACCTTTCAAAAAAAGAGAGAATATTTAACCCCCCCTGTCTCAAAATGTGTTGCCAAGTGACCTGAGTGCAACCCAGGTGTGAACCTTCTTACACAGTGTCAGTTAATGTTGGCTTATTTAAAAGAGCATATTTAAGGAAAAAAATGCAGCGCAGCACAGGTAAAATGACTAACAGATTGAATTCTAATTCTAATTCTAAGAGATTGAATAAGTACATTATACTGCTTTACTTGGAAAGCATCAGATGGCTTTGGTAAGGATAGCTGCAGCCTCTGGAAATTAACACCCCTGGACACATTTCTGTCATTTTACAATGTTGTGAAATCTTGAAAGTCTCACAGAAAGAGTTCATCTTTCTGTAGACTGACAAAGAACTTCAGAATTGTATGAAAATACAAATTCTTATATTAAACCACTCTTCACATTAAATTCTTAACTAGTGCAAAAAGCAGCAAAATTTCTTTTTATCTATTTTCCTCTTCCTTGGCCAAAAGCATAAACCTAGTCCTTTACAGCAACACTTGTGTTATGGAATTGAAGAAAAAAGCATTCCCCATCTTTTTTACACTCGGAGAGCAGATGACGACTTCCTACATTCTCTCATGTCACATAAGCAGCATGTATCAGTGTCAGGCAGAAGGTGTTCCTTGACTGGAAAATCTCCAGTAATCACAGGAGAAAGCCTGGGAGTTAATCAGAAAGGCAGCAATGACAGAATGTTTCTTTATTTCTCACAGCACTTAGGTCATTGCCTTGCCCCATGCCTACCCATTAAAAAGATGTAGTCGTTTTGACCTCCTGAGGCTTGAAAGCTTGTTTCCAGAGCCACGCTATGTTATCCTGCAGTCGTTGGAATCTGCCAAATAATGCTTCATTACTGAAATATCACTGATGGGATATTCTATAGAGAAATATTAGATTTATTAAAGGGTTTCTTGCCCTTGTGGAATACTGTGTTGTCTGCCTCAACTCTTTCCTGCAGTGTTTTCAAGAAGAGAACTTGCCGAAAATGTTTAAGGTATTATGTCTCACTGATAAATAATCTCAAACTGTCAGGAAGAGTAATAAAGACCTTGGGATAAAACTGCCTGTAATCAGCAGCCTTGTTTGCAACCTCAGGAAGCAGCAAAGGATTTAGTGGGACTGGACACAGAGCAGACCCTTTCCTTGGAGACTCTTTTGTTCCTCATCCCTGTCCTCCTGCTGAGCACGGAACATCAGTCAGGGAGTTTATAGCCTCATCAAACCCAAACACTTGCTTCTGGGTTTTAAAAATGCCAACTGTTGCCTTCCCTCAGGAGACAATGTTTTGCAGAGCTGATAGAAATTCTGAAATGTGAAACTGGAGCTGATTTGAGAGTATTAGTCGGAAGCTCAGCAGTCTAGCTGGAGTTAATTTTACATTAAGAGTGAAGAGCAAAGAAAAGACAGAAATATGATGCAGGTTTTAAGAAATCATGGGAATAAGAATACTTTGCATCTAAATACCAAATGACTTTAAGCAAACTCCTGTGATGATGTGGTAGATTTTTGGAGTGTTTTTCTATCCTATCTTTAAATTGCCTTTTTTTTTTTTTTAATGCAATTGTTTTTCATTAAGAACAAACCTGTAAACCTGTATTTCTGAGTTATAAATATGGGTTTGTATAGAGACAAAATTCAGTACAATACTATCCTTAAAGATTTGGCTGACAAGTAGGTGTTTTTTTGTTAATAACAGAATAATTACAATATCAAACCTTGTTGCTTGTCCAAACATTTTCATTTAGGTAACATTTGTCAAAAATTTCTGAAGGTAAAGACCTCCTAAATCCTATCATTAAATCAATATGAAATTTATCCCAAAAGTTACTTTTTAAGACTGCCATTGTTCCTCTCAGGGAAACAAAAAACCCCAAACCAACCATTCACTCTACCAAACAAAAACCCAGTTTTCCCCCTATTTCCATTCCAGCACTAACTATTCTATAGACCACAACAAGTATGCAAGGAAGAGTCCTTTCTATAGTGCTATAAAACTCTTAACAAGCCAGACTTATTCTTGATTTAGGGCTGTTTTCTGAGGTCCTCAGGTAATGTAATCTGGGTCTGACACGATGTCTTTGATGGGTGAGTAGCTGGCAAAAGTAACCCACAAAAATCTAGAAGCAGCAAATGAAGACTTATGGGTCTTTAGAGGGGCATTGCTTGAGTGCCTAGGAGAGGCATGCACTTAATTTCATTTGCCTAATTTAACTTGAGTGAGAGGAAAAATTGTTTTATTGGATGTTTAAAGTTATTCTAGTGTTTAGCGTATTTGGGGATGTCAACTTTGATGGTGAATTTTTGTTTTTGTTGGTTTTGTTGGGGGATTTTGGGTGAGGGGTTGGTGGGGGAATGGTTGGTCATAAGTGACCAAATATAGGTTGACTGAAATTATTGATTTTCGAAACCATCCCTAGTTGTGTTGACTACAGATTCCACCCATGAAGATACTCCAAACTCCTAATGCCATTCCTAAGGGAATTTGTTACGAATTTCAGAACATTAGCTCAGTCTGGGCAGCTATGCCATAGAACACAAGAAAGACCCATGTCCAGCTGGAGATATACAAGAATAATTTTGGGCATTTCAAACCTCACTCTGCCCATGTGTGAGTAAACAGGTCAGGCCATAGACCTTCAGTGACTATAAAAGATCTTGGACTTACAACAGCTCTGCAGACAGCTGTGTATAACAAGTGCACGTTCCAAAATACAGATATCTGGGCGTTCTCCTTGGTTTCTCAAGCACAGATACTTGGTGCCATTTCAGCTCTCGTGGAATCTGACATCCATCTGAATGTGTGTGGTTCTTCCATGGATGTTGCACTATACCTTCCAGGCCTGAGCAGATGTTTTGGATATCCTAGGGCATTTCAAAAGACATTGAATGCCTGGTTTTAGGCAGCTAACTCAAGTCTTAAATTAAGTCTGTATGTTTCTCCATCATTTCAACTATCTAGCTGGGCTTTCCTTATCCTCAACACAATAATTTCAAAGTATAATCCGTTTGACCAAAAGAAGGAATTTCCATTAGAATATGATTAATAAATAATATTTTTTCTTCCTTGAATTTTGCTGCAGACATTTATGCCTAGTGAAAGTAGAAATACAAGACCTTGAATGAATTCAGCCTTGGTTATCTACAACTGGATGGCATTTCAACATCAAGTCCATACATGGACAAATCCATACTATGTGAGACAGAGACCACCAGAAATGTGAGCATTTTATTCCTGTCACTTTTATACAGTTGCTGGTTACATCTGTACGCCTAAAAAAAATTTACATTGGTGAGTGGAAATAAAATATAGTGAAGTATGTTTTAATGGGTTTATGTTGGTGCCTGTTGCGGTGATTAGGCCATTGATGTTCAAATATAAGCACTATTTCCATCTATTTAACTCTGTATCAGCCTGGTGGAGCTACTCAAATCCAGCACAACAGAACAAATCTGTTATTGCTTATACATCATTGAAGTCTCTGGTCTGTGGTCTCGGGGTCACCATTTATGGTCGTTATGAGAGCGGTGAATCAGGACTCATGGACTCCAATATCAGAAAGCTTAATAAGATTTATTAAAGTTGACTCCATTCTTCAAGCTTGGACTATTTCTGCCCAGGTGTACAGAGCGAGCTGCTTCCTCCATGCTCCATACCAAACAACCTCCCCACCCTGCTTCCCATACCCGAGAGATAACAAAACTTCACCCATTGGTTAAGAAAGAGAAACAAACCCACATCTCCCGAGATAGGGACACAGGACAGAGATTGTTCACAAGAACTTGTGCTCTGCAATTTTCTGCTTTCCCAGGAAAAATATGTAATATGTTCATACAACACTGGACCCTCTGCTTCACTTTTTTTCATTTTGTTTACTTAACCAGTGCAAAAATCAAAATCATGTATAATGACAGCTGAATGTCTGACTCTGAGCTCACTTTACGCTTGTGCAAGTAACCTCAAACATTTCAGTACAGTAATCTGGCATTTTTTCTCTTACTTGGGAAATGAAATGGCATTGACAGCTTGAAAACTTGAAAAAAATATAGTAAGAACAATACTTGTAGCTTACTTTTGCAGTTAAGTACTGTGCATTGTTGTGAATATCAATTTTTTGGGGGGGGTTTTTTTTGTAATGCAGAGGAAGCCAAATGGAATGATTAATCTTTGACCTATATCAGTTGGAAGCATTTGAACAACCCCCTTTAAGGAGTTTAGCCTTCTCTGTAGCATGCACATAACTTTCATTAACATTAAATAGAGTTACATGTGCACACCAGGGCATAAGCTGCTAAGTAGATCTTAATTGGCTAAGAAATTATCCCCTTTTTCTTCTCCTTACAGTTGGTGTTTTGGAACTCACTTTTGGCTTGCTACCTCTGTAATTCTTTGAGGTTGCATTTATTCCTTTAACTATTTAAGTGATGAATTTTCTTTGAAGGATCTGTCAGTGCCTGCAGCCATTTTAAAGGCAGTAGAAGAATAAAAGCTTCAATATTTAACATGAGGAGTCTACTCTGTCCCTTTCTAGGCCAATCCCTGTAAATTGTCAGTATATTAAATAAC
Organism: Hylia prasina; assembly: GCA_013397195.1. NCBI lineage: Eukaryota > Metazoa > Chordata > Aves > Passeriformes > Sylviidae > Hylia > Hylia prasina. Next base: position 735,534 of record VYXD01012677.1, read on the forward strand.
ACTTTAACTAGTAAGTTCAAAGAAATTATGAGTAATTGTGAGTCTACAGTCAATATTATTTTGTGGCTGTAGTGTAGAAAATAGTTTGGAAGCAAACATGTATTAGTCCTTTATGTCTATTCAAAACACACTTTCCTTTTTTTGTAGCAGTTAACCAACGCAAAATGCCAAGCTGTGAAAATAAAGCAACATAGCAGTACAATGACTAGATTTTATATTAAGCATAGAACTGTAATAGACCATTTACACAAAGAAATTGCTTTATTGTCATCTGAGATTGCCATCGGGAGTGGGTTCAGGATTTCAACATATCTTTAAAAAATCTATTTAATCTATCCAGATTGCACTTTGTAAGCGTTTCAAATTATCCTTTAAAGAAGTACAATGCAAACTGCAAGTGTTTGCTAAAACTCATATTAACAGTCTGTCTGTGCTGATCTTACACAGAAAGTTTAGGATGCTTCAAAGTCTGGGATAATTTCAAACTTAGGCAACTTTCCTGTGTCTTTTTTTCACCTACCAAATTGTGATCACAGATCATGTGAAGCAACTTCCTCATTTCCCTACAATGTTCTGTAGCTATCTGCTGTGCTCCTTTACCTTTGGGCAAGTGCAGAATCCCTGATTCTTTCTGCTCTGACCTCTGCAGTTACACCATGAACTAGGCATTGGAGGTAAGATTCATTTTGTTTTATTTGGACATCCATGATGCAGAAATCCATATCTTAGATCTCTGAGATGACTCCTATATTTTTGTAACTTTTGCATCTCTGGGGGATTTTCAAAATAGGAAGTATTTTTGGGGACTGGGTTGCCAGCTTAAAAATTAGGCAGCAGGCTCTTCCTTTGGTATTCAAACTGAAACATTCATAGAAATCTTTGTCTTTGGAATTCACATTTTATAATTTTGCAGATATGCCAATGGAGAGAAGTTTTGCACCCATCTTTTTTTATGATGGGCTTTGCTTCAGCCATGTCAAGTTTAATTCTGGAACCAGGGACATATGTCCTTCTGATGCATTCCTATAATTTCCTTCCACTTATTTTTCAATTCCCTTTGCTTATGTTCAGTGGGTGCTGGCTGGTACTATCAGGCCATGACAGTGTTATACAGGCTTAAATGTAAAGAGGGCAGAGCTGATTATTTTTCCTCTTAGGGGCTGCCCTTTGGCCGGCAGGCAGTTCTTTTAAAAATAGCTCCACTCTGCCTGATGCTATTATTATCACAGATGCAATTCCCAATTCAGCTGTCCGGATCAGAAGTGAAGCCTCTCTGTTGGAAAGCAGCAGAGATGCTGCATCTCCACTTTCTTCTGTTCAGACAAGCTCCTTCCACGAGGCTGTATGGCAAGGCTTTGTGGGTTTTTGTTTTGCTTGTTTTTTGTATTTTTGATCATGCTTGTCGTACAAGAGAAAAAGCTGAGGACAAAAGGCTGGTGAGCCTGGAATACATGCATATAAAACTGATGTTCTATTTCCTAGGTCTGGTCAGACAGCATTGGCAGGCTGGTGGCACTTTCATTTGTGTTTCTCAAACAGAAAAAGAAAGGGAAACACTAAAACCAACGTAGTAGCTGAAACATATTGGGAATGTTTCTGCTACAAACTCCTAGTAGCTCAGACAAGTTATTTAAAATCCCCACTTTAATTTAAGCTTTCAATAAAATGGATATCTGCTTATTTTCAAGCCAGAAGGTCTCACTGCAATCACCACGAGAGTTGCTATATTCAAGTGACATGAGCTGCTCCCAAAAATTGACACAAATTTACTGGGGAGTTGAGAGAATGGGTGGTTTCATCCATCTCTAAACAGTGGGATAGCCAGGCTCACCTCTATAAATTAAAATTTGGGGTCTCTACTCCATTTTGGGACATCTTACACGTCCCATTTTTAATAGAGATTAAGGATGACTCATAGATCTCCTATGAATGCTATTTTAAGTTTCTGGTACCGTTGACCTAGTAATCAAAACCTTCGTCATGTTTTAAAATATAGCACAGGGTTTCCCATCTATTTAGCAGTTTATATCAAAGGCACTGTCCATGAGTTTAAACAGGAAGGCATGTCAGGAGAAGCCCAACTTCAATGATTTTCCAGCTTGGTACAGAGCTGGAAAAGGGGAGTTGTTGATTAACTTCTCCGGTCCTAGAGCAAAGATGTCAGGTGATGGAACAGTCAGTTGGAAATTATTTGGACTCTGAGATTCTGAGACTTTTTTTTTTCCTAGAGGTTTCTCCCCAGATTACAGGAACTGAGACTTTGAGATTTAAGCCAAAGCACAAAGAGTAAAAAATCAAGTTAGTTTGAGTGAGTGTTGTGTTTATGTTTATAGTTATATACAGAACAGTGATACTGTACAGGTTGTTTCTTTATAAGATATTTTGATGTTTAACTTTTGTGAATCATGATGAGATCCTTAGATAAAAGGTAAAATGTAGTATTCCATAAGGCCTCAGGCATAAAAGCACCATTAATAATTTAACACTAAAAAATACAGTTACTCTAGAGGCTGTCAGAGACTTCTGTGGTACAAATCCCTACAGATATAGGTACCATAACATTGACTGAATAATTCATTTGATGAATTTCACAATATTTCCTAATGCATTTGACAATGTCTTTCATTATTTACCTAACTTGTGCATCCATGCTAAACTATTATCCCACGGATGCAAAAGCTGTTTAACTTACAAAGAGTTTATTTTCATTGAAGAAAAGTAAGAAGTTGATTTGTGATGCCATCTAATAACACCACATCCAGTGAACAGCTGTCACTTAACTAGGAAAGGTGTTCAGAGAATGTGAAACACTTGTTCAAACTTTATATTAAGGGGTACAAACCATTATAGGTATTCCAACAATTTTTCTTGGTGAAGGCTTTGGTCCAAGACCTAGTCCAGGATGTAATTTAGAGATTGCAAGACAGGAGTATGAGGTATCTAGGTATCTCCAACATTCTGGTAGTGGAAACTCTGGTCTTACAGAAAGGCAGCCCTCAGTTTATCCTAATCAGGTTATGGCTTTCAATAACTTCAATTGAAGACATGACCTCATTAATTTTCAGATACACAGAGTGGTGTTGGGAATTCACTCTGGTCCATCATAGAGAAACCATTTGGTGTGGGATGTTAGCACACAGCTTCATTGTGTGAGGATTTCTGGAACCTCTCTTTGACCATGTAAGGTTTGTAACCCTGGTCCTGCTCTCAGATGGAAGGCAGCACACACAAGGGCAATGTGAAGTGTTACATATAAATGTTTATAAATGTCTTTTCTGTTGGAATTTTAGGGTGAAGGCTGCTAGTTCAAGGTTCACTATTTAGTTGTAAAAGAAAAAGGCCCTAACAGACAGAATTGGCCAATTCTAACATCTGCTGTATAGATGTCAGTTTATATAACAGCTCCCAATCTTTCCTGCTACAATCTCATTTGTAAACAAACAAGACATTTACTAGACAAAAAACAGGCACAAGCAGATTAAATGACTTCTCCAAAGCTATAAAAAAGGTTACCAAAAAAAGGTTTCTTTCTGGGACAGGCTTGGATCTCAGATCTCCCAATGCACCTTTTAATGTTACAAATGCATCCTTTTTTGCTGGATATTTGGCTTCAGAAGCCCTTAGTAATGAGCATGGTGAGGCTGAAGATTTCATCATGGAAAACTGTCGAATAATCAGTAAGCACTGGTGTTCAAATGTGCTGCCATCCCCTTAACTGAAGTTACATTGTTTTATTTATTAACAGAATAAAGAAAGGATGTGACTAATTTGTTTTTGCTTCTTTTCACAGATGATCATACAGTAAAGGTGAAGGAGACCCTATTTTTTAACAGATCAAAGCATTTGTTTTACTGTTTAATGCTTTGGTAATGGCTCTCCCAAGGCCCCTGCTGCTATGAACAAATGCAAATTACATCAGGAAATCCAATGGGCTCAGTAAACATTGAATATTAATTCAAGATGGTTTTGGAAATGCATAAACAGCATCAGTCCCAAAATCCAGAGCAGAAGCAAATAACAATGTTAAATTGATATGTCAGAATTTTATGGGCAGTGTTGTTTTGGCTATAAAAATCTGGTTTTTTCTTGCCTTGTTGAGTGATCATGTTGTTCTATCATTATACATGAATTCTAAGTCGTTGAGCAATATCTTTTCTTCCCCCATATTTTATCCAGGGCTTGCTCAGATTCCTAGGTGCTACTTTTCCTATGTTGTCCAGTCCATTTGCTCTAGATACACCAATGAAATATATATTTTTGAGAAGTACTAGAGTTTTGTGATCAGAGACTCAGAACAGGATGCGGGAAACCCACAGCAACTCTCCAGGTTCCTTTGCTTTTCTTGTGTGTGGCTTTTGCATTACCTGTGGAGCTTTCTCTATCTCCATCCATGGATTTTCTTACTTTTATCCTTCAGATTCTCTCCCCATCTCACCAGGGTGAGCTTCTGTGTGGGTCTGAGTTGCCAGATGGAATTAAACAACAATCAGGCGCTCTGGTCAAGTCATAGCCTTGATTTTGCTCACCTATTAATGTTTTTTTTCTGCTTTGATCCTTTCTCAGTAATGGACAGTTTAGAAGGAATTGTTTCCATAGTTCAGCTAACACAAGATCCGACTCTCAGCTGTTTCCTCCTGGAAAAAGATGGTTCCAGATCTGGCCAGACCTACAAACAATTTCATTTATGAAAGTCAGAAGAGTCATCATTCAGTTACAGACCTAACCAATCCACAACTCGAAAAGAGGAAAGAATGTGTCATTGACATGTTTCTACATTATTTTCAAAATATTTGTGATGGTATCAACACTGTAGTGAGTCTGACACTGCTTAGATATCTTGTGTGACCCTAAAGGAGCTGTGAACACTTCAGTTGGAATTCTGAATGCCAAGCTGGACACTTCTGAGCATAATGTCCAGCATTGTCTTTCAAAGGCCCATTGCCCAATCAACTTTCAAATTTGTTTTCTTTAGGAGAGAGAAGCATGTTGTCTGAATATTGAGATGAGTAAGAAGAGTGCATTGGCATTCAGCTTTCTTTACTTTTCCTATGTATCATTACATATTTTAATATTCACCTTGGGAACTTTTCTTATGCAAGACATAATATGACAAAACATGGATCTGAAATATTGAAATCCTGGTCTACTGGAAAATCCACAAACTGTTAATAAAATACTCTGCGTTAGATGATGGGAAAGGAAATCACACTGTGTAATCAACAATTTCAGTAAATGTAAAAGATCTAGTGATACCCAGAGGCTCATCAGGTGGTAGCAGTAGATACTGAATACTCATTCTCCAGAGTGTGCAGCTACTTTGTTATTCTAGAGACGAAAAAGGCAATTTAAATATTTTATGCTCTCTGCCCTCGACTGATGCCTAGAATTGCTCTAGCAGCCCAGAGATGAACTCCTGCTATCTCACAGCTCACTGGAGACATTCATACAAATGCCTTGTGAAACCACCACCAATTGCCCAATTGCCCAAAGTGACAATCAGAGCTCCTCAAGCCACAGGTTCCACTTTGCAGGATGGAAAAGAAGCGTGATGCACTCTGACAGCAAAGGAACATCTTTTTCTTTCTCTATTAGCCTTCCTTTTGCAGAGGCTGGAAGACACATGATGCTTCCAGGGTCTATTGACAACAAAAGCAGTTTGATACAGAGTTGTGTTCAGGTTTTCTAGAAATATAAGCTCAAACCCAGTATTAATGGTTGTTTCAGTTGTACACCTGGGTGTTTCCTGACAGAAGGTATTCTGAGGACAGTGGTTTCTCCACTTGTTTTATAAATACATTTAATTTCATGTGTGTCATACTGTCAGCAACAACTTTTCTGTCTGCAGATACTAAATATAAAACAGTATTGCCACCCAAAACTTTTTTAGTACACAGAGTTAGTCTATTTTTTTATGATCAGGTAAACATGACTTTTTAATAGACTATTTGTGCAGTGATTTTCCTTTCATTCCCCCCAGGCAGACCAATAATGAATGGTAAAACCAAATTTGTATCAACAAAATATTTTGGTGAAATTCAGAAATGGATACCTGCTAAAAGAAGTTCTGAGATATAAATACTAATACCAATTAACTGAAAAGTTCTTGCTTTAATTGAATAATTTTTCTCATGAAAGGGTTCATACTGATATTTTTATCCTTCAAATGCAGATGTAATGGACATTTTTCTGATAAGCTCAAAATCTAAGTTGTTTCTCACATAAAATATTTTACGGTTGCTTTTTTATTTTTTTAATCTTTTTATTTTGGTTTTGACAAAAGACGAATTTTTGTTTTGGTTTGGGATATGTTTTTCCCTGAGAAATTTGCAAGGGAAAGCAAATGTACCGTGCATTTTAATTCTTTTTCAAGCTAGTAATGTACTACAAAAATATCATATATACAAACAAAGACAGAGAGAGATGTATTAAGCTCCTGTGGCCACCTTGGGAGACATCAGCTGATCTAATAATAAAACGGAAAATTTCTTGGCTTCTACAGACATGTTTTGAGCATAAAACTTTAGTATTTTCTTAGAATCCAGCAGTGAAATGTCTTCTGTTTTAATACAGAAGCTGATCTTCAGTTATCCAAGTGATGTGTATTTTCCCAGATGAACCTTTGACAGCATTTTAAACAGAACACATTAATTTCTATGGATATTTAGCATTCCCAAAACCATTTTTTTTTTCCTTTAAAGACATATGTCAATTTATGTAAGCCTTCCACTCACAGCAACAGTCATTGGACAGAATCCAGAGTACTTTAAATACAAAACTAAATGCCTAAATAAGTTTTTAGACAAGCTGAAAAGGTTACAAATTTACTAGTATTTACATTTTGTATATACATTTTGACCAGTGGAAATCACAGAAGACTATTTTACATAATATTTTTTTCTGGCACTAAAATTGGCACTTAAATGCTATTAACGAGTACAAATAATAATTTAGAAATACTTAAGAGTACTAACAGATAATTAAAAATATCTGTGACATCAGATATTTCTTTTTGTTTCAGACACCATGATCAAGACAAAAATCCAGTTTTGCTATCAAATAAAGCACTCTCACACTCCAGGGACATTTGGTATTTGACACAACCTATATGGAAAGAACAATGGAAAATAAAGTGCTTGATTATTCTTAGTAGATTTGGAAAACTGTTTTCCATAATCACATTGTATCTGAAATCGCCATGTGTTTTTAACTGATGAAGCATTCTGGAACAAAAATAGTTCTGTTTCTAAAGTGTGTCTTGCTTAGCAAAGCAAAGATGGTAACTACATTTTGATATTGTGAGTAAATTCTCAAAGCTGCTGAACTGCTGACTTAAGATGCAGGAGGATGGATGAACTCTCTTCTGTTTTAGGTCAAAGGAATGTACAGGTAAAGATATAACCTATAAGTTGTTGTTCTCTGTTGTTTGAAGATTCAGATGATAAAAAATAAGCCGGGTGACAAAAGCAGTGATAGAGTAACTCTGCCACTCTTGGGAAAAGATATTCTATATTAAACTGTTTATACACTCTAACAGATGAAGACATGGCATAGAATTAGTTGAGGGTTTTTTTTTTCTCTGCTAGTAGGTCATACTACCAAATAGCAATAGACAGGATAATAGTAACCAGTTGCTTTCCAGTCCAGCATGCAAAATACACTGATTTCATGAGGAAATAGAAATTGAAGAATTTTGTAGTATTTGATGTCCATACTGCCAGTTATAAATTGCATCTATTGACTTTCAATGCACTTCTTGGTTTTTAGCTGTCTATTCTTAATGTATAAGAAAAGTATCATAAAAAAAGTAATCCATTTTAAGATGTGTCTGATTAGCTTTAGAGTTCTTGCATAGTGGTTAGTGGTAGTGCTCAAGCTCAAGGAGTCTTTTTTTTCCCATCAGATGTGCTTAATGAGAAATGTGCACAAGGAGAAATGAAAAATAGAAAATACTATGTTCAGTTACCTGCGGATTTCTTTTGTTCTTTTTTAGGGTTTGTTTTTTATCTTTTTTTTTAATCCTTCCTGTTTCCTTACTGCTTTGTCTGGATAAAATTGAATCCATATACCCAGGAAGCCCCTAGATTCTATTGTCAAGCTTCCTGATAACACACTATAAGTTTATTCCCTGGTTTGATCCATTTAAAGCATCTCACATTAAATGTTGCCCATTTGTTGTTATACTTTTGAAGTCATGGCTTGAACTGTATTGTTTTCTGAAGCAAACTTATTTTTCTCAACTGAATTCCTGGGGAATATGATCTACCACTGGGGCTTGTCTCATTGCTAATGCTAAATAATCCCCTAGGTGTTCTTACTCCATTGTATTCCTATTTAACTTGCGCTGGGGAAAAAAAAAAATCTGTGTAGAAGATTTTAAAATGAAGTGGAGAAGAATTTTGTAGTGTGATCAAGGGATTTATTATTGGCCAAAATAAAGAGTTAGGCCTTTGCCTTTGATATGTTATTCCTGTAAGACCTAGTGAGGAAACCTAGATGTTTGGTAAAGGTGCCTAATCTTAGATGGTCAAATTTGGATGAGACAAATCCCAGATTTTCAAAGATTCAAATTCCAAAGGCTTAGGTACTGTTGGGCTTTATGGGTTTTCCCAGGATTGAATTGGGTTTGTGCAAACCATTTTCTTCAGCGTAAGGTTAATTATGAAAAACCTTTAAGTAACAGACTGCCTGCCAAGTACTTCTCCTGGACACATCAGAAAGGAATAAACACCTGGAAACAGCACTATCACAGCCTGTAAAAAAAATGCATCCTGCAGAGCCTTTGGCATACAGATCCTTGCCCTGCTATGAGTAAGAGATGTTGCTGCCTAGTCCGTGTGCTGATCTGTACAAAACGTTTTCTCAGCCGGTCTCTTAGTGGATGGAATTGTAAAACTACTCGCACCTTCAGAGCTGAATCCTGAGAGATGCAGAACTCCACCAGTTCCCACTGCTTGCACTGAAAGCTGATGATATTTAGCAACTTGTCAGTTCTTGATCCCATCTGAGTTGCTGAGAGCTGCACAGGCAAGGGAGCATCGGGAGCCAGGTGGGATCCGTGTGGGAGCCTGCAAACATCACATCCCCTCAGCAGTGAGAAACTTGAATGCTGGCCACTGGCTTGTTTCCTGCCACAGACACTTTAGCACATCATGCATGAGAAAGAGATCAAACTGCCCTTCGTTTTGGCCCACATTGTTAAAATTCTTGGATAGAGATACACGAACCAGATAACTCACACTGCATTCATGTGATTTTGTTGGCCTCTGCCAAACACTGGTTCAGTGATTTCTAAAGTGCTTGTGGCTTGCAATTCAAAATGATTGACGGGCATTACAGTGGTATACCTTGCATACTGAGGAGGAAAAAAATGTGTTACTGATAAGAATTGGAAAAATCAGCTATGAAAATCATGAAACTCACACTTGATTGCTATTGGCTCGAACAATATTTCTTTTCATCATGTGTAATCTTGTGCTAGAATTCCTGCCCCATTAAATAAGAGAGACTATATAAAAACATACAATTATCCAGCATGAAAATTCAACTCTGCTTAGAACTCTGTTGGTGTCTAAGTGAATTTATACTGATGACTCCAATGGCTTATCAGATCAGAATTGTTTTTTTATCCTTGTCTTCATGTTTCTGACCATTTTATCTATTTTTCAGAATTGTAAGCGATTACTTCACTTCATCTAACACAGAGGTTATTTTATTTTTCTGGAGAAAATACTTTTTTTTTGCTCTCTGTCTCTGTTTTTGGTTTGGTTGGGTTTTTTTTTTTTTATTTTAAACTTGATGCATTGTTTTCAAGAGCTCTGGTTAGCACATCATATAACAAACCCAGCTCATTATTATGCATTATCTACTGCTGCTTGCTGCAATGCAATATTTACACTTTGGCATTAAGGCAGGAGACGGCCCTCGTTATGGAGCACAGCCACTGCTGATAGATAGACACAACGGCTTTTCAGAAACATGAAGAATTGAAAATGGTTCATCTGGGGATTGCAAGTGCTATGAATTCTTTATATCTAACAGTTGGCCTGCACTGACCCAAAGGATATTAGATTTCTTAGGAGCAAACCTGCTCTGCTGAAATGTACTTAAAAAGCTCGATCTGAGCGTCCTGCAGTGGCTGCTCCCCCCATCATCCCTGGCTTTTGCCAGACAGAGCTTCCTCTCCCTCTGTGCAACCCTTGCTCCCTGCCTCATGGCTCCTGCTGGTTCCCCTCCGTCTCCGTGTTGGCATTCTGCAGGCAGCCAGCAGGAACACAGAGGGGTAAGCGAGTGCACCATTAGGAGCTGGAGGAGGTTGCTCCCAAGCCTGGATTTTATTGCCATGTCACTTGGATTGTTTTTACAGCTGGCAGGCCGGAGTGACCTTTGGCTGCCTCTTCTCTTTTCTGTCTGCTCCTTCCCCATGAGTCCACGTCAAATCTGCTTCTCTTGCGGTCTTTTAAAGGGCTGCTCTGCCATCCCTGCTGGAGGCTCTGATCCCGGACTGGGAAGTGGAAGGGGGAAGGTGGATGAGGAATGGCCCAGCACTTCCCGAGCCTTGCTGCTCCTACAACACCAGGACTCAGCCAGGTGTAACCTGCTGCTGCTGGCGTGGGACACCAGCCCTTCACCTAGGGGCAGGAACCAAACAGGGAGACGAGGGAGGACATGAAGTGACACCTGCCTTGCACACAGCACAAGGCAAAATCACCTTGTCATGCTAATGAGACATTTCTCTAATAATTGCCCTTTGAGGATCCCAAGGCACTTTTCCTGTAAAAATTGAGTGCTGTGGTATCATTTTGCAGGAAGTATCAGTATCATCCCAATTTCTTTTTTCTTTTGAGACAGATCAGTTCACTGCTGTCACTGTTGGTCAGTGAGTGCTTGCCACTTATGACCATCTAAGTACTGGACAATGCTGCTACTCCAGAAGTTGTTCCCACTTTCTCTTTGAACTTTTCTATATTTTGTGTCCCCAGAACATCTGTTAGCAGAAGACCTTCACAGAGGCAAAAAACGGGACAGAATTTGGGGTTTTTTTTCCCAGATAGACTCTAGCAAACCTTTTGTTTCTGCCAACTCATGATGAATTTAGAGATCCGCACAGGGGGGAAGCAAACTTTATGTGCATTGCATTGGCCTCTGACACCGTGACCCAAACTCAGGCCCTGCCTGCCTGGCTCTGCCACCCCAATTCCTGTCCTTGCCCCCATTTCAATGACATTTCAGAGGTGGAGAATGAGAGAGCAGGATTTAGGGGGATGAAAACTGTCAGTTAATTGAGACAATTTTTAATTAAACTGTGCATTTCACTAACTGCTCTGCACAAAGAGCTTTACTGTAGTGTTGCTGTGGCAACCTTAATTTTGAGCATCCTGACATGTGATTAAAACATAAGATTTAAATGTTTCATTAACAAAGAGAGATTCTTATTGTTTCTTTTTTTTACTTTTCATGGGCATCCACCAAAATCACTGATCCTGAAGACTGAGGATCAGAGTGCCACCACAGATTTTAAGTCACTGAGGGAAGGGATGGAGAGAAACAGCCGTGCAGATGACTGAAAACCTATGGGGGAGAGATATCCTTTTCCTGACTTACAAGTGACTGCCCCCTTCTCCCCCCTGCCCCTCATCTTCCCACTCCCTGAGGATGCTGTACCAATCAGACTTAGTAGCTTAAAAGGCCATAAAGGGAAAAATGTCAGGTGTGAGCTGCTCTGCTCAGCATGACAGGAGTTCAGATAAGAACACAAAAAATACCACATGGGGTTAGACATAAGGTTCATTTAGCCTGCTAACCTTTGCCTGGCAACAGCAAGTAGCAAATGCTTAGGATATGTATAGACTTGACCTTTCTCTCACAGACCCTCCCAGCTCCCGATAACCACTACTTAGATGTGTCCTTGCAAATCTCCCCCAAATGGTGGTTTTTCCTACTAAAGACCTTCTGAGCTAGGAGAGGCATAGTCTTTCTTTT
>VYXD01012677.1:751548-764060 GCA_013397195.1 Hylia prasina
GGTTATGATGGAACAACAAAATCAACAATAAAACTTGAGCTAAGTGTAAAACTTGGGGTGGGGGCATAGGAGGTGGAGGAGAGAGAGAATGGTATTTTTGCTGAAATAAAATGCGTCATTTTGACGAACCCAAAGTGAAAAGTTCTCTTACGGACACTTGTAAAAGGGAAAAAAAAAAAAAGAAAAACCACCAGGGTGACACCACCAGCCATTGATTGTTTCCTCAGTACCTTTAGAATTCAGCACATCTAACCCTGGCTCCAGACATCCCTGTGTCTGAGCAGGTCTGAACCTATTTGTGCCTTTGGTGATGTTTTGAGCTCACATGGCTCCATGTGATCCTCACAATATACTTGAATCATATTGTTCTACAAAAGCCTACACAACCCAAATTTTCTAAAGTAGTTAACAAAATGAAGCAAACAGAAACAAAAGTAGGAGTTATCATAAACTGTTGATCTAAGGCTAGTTTTCAACTAAAGAGGACAGGAAGGAAAATAAATTATTTTTTCTCTTAAAGCATTCAGATTTCATTTGCTACCTTTTTCCCCCCTTTATTTTTTGTTTCATCTGAGCAGGATTTATCCATATGTTTGGAGCAATGAACTTGATTTGAAGTTAAATTTTTCAAACTGCAGGTAAGAATATTAATTTTTGTAGTCAGCCTGCTTCCAGAAGCCAGGCTCCTCCAGAACCCATGTCTCTGCCTGTTTGGATACTCCTATTTGGATATCACACTATTTAACTTACATATAAAAGCACAGAAATTACCCCAGGGAAAGTCTCATCCCGAAAAGTGGGTGGAGCACCAGTGAAGGAATTTTACATGGGTTCACACTCAGGGCTTGGTCACAGTTTGCCAGGTGCTCCTTTTGCTCTGGTTTTCCACTACCTGGAATGAATCTGCCCCACTGGGGTGTAACATTTGAATCTGGGCCAGATCATCACTTTTTTGTCATTATGAACTGAAAAAAAACCTTACACTGCTCTGTATTGCATAGAAATATGAAGCAGAAAATATAAGAAGTGCTATTCTGAGCAACTGAGGATTTCTTTAAATTCCATACTTGATGGTTGTCTAGAGCTTTTCTCTCACTTTTTTTTTTTTTAAGGATCATCATATCAGTTTTATTTATAGTTTATATTGCTAATCTGAAATGTGTTGCTTATATAGAAGTTAATGCAGGTTTTTTTTAGCTATCATATCATGAAGTTTGTGTTACATCTAAGATAAAAAGATTATAAGTCTACCATCTGTTATAGAAATCTGGATTTTTTTTAATTGACTTCCATTGTCGTTTCAGTAACAAACATAATTTCATTTTTTCAGGAATCTTTCAGTATGATCTTCATTTTTTAAACACTAAACACAAAGACAAAATCAACAACCTTCAAACTGAAATCTATGAAAAACCTGCAAACCAACACATCAGTTTCCATGAACACATTCAAAACACATCATGAAAAATTGTGTTATCCAGTACCATGTCCTTGGACACCAATATTTTTACTTTGAGGAGAACACTCGTGATGCCTACCTAAATAATTAAAAGGGGATTTTTATCCAATGAGGCATTTTTCCAGGGGAATAGATTCTTGCAAGAGAAACATTCAAATACATCACAAGAATTTCTTCCACACATCACAGGCACAATGTGTTACAGGCCATCCTGCCCAGAAACGGAGCAGGGGAAATCGATGAACAGGATGATTAAGTGACTTATTTAATTATACATTAAACTTATATGGGGAGATCATATCTGCTCACAGCTCTTCTAACCATTCAGAGTCTGCAAATCTCTAAACTCATGACAAAAAATTCTCCCTGTAGGCCACAAACATGACAAAGGGATTTAGATCATAGCCGAGGAAGAAGTTTAAACTGTACTAAAGCATCTCCATTACAACCACAGTAAATATTTCCACAGTGGACTCATAAAGGTCTTTGATTTGTCTTTTTGCAGAACATATTGCACTTCATGAATTTCACCAAATGTCTTACTTGTGAAATGAAAACGCAAGAATGAGCCATGTAGACCATAAATAATGGACAAAACCACCTCTGGTGGTGGAGATTCTATCTCCTACAAAAGTTATTCACTATTATTTCAGCCATGAGAAGAAAAAATACTTACAAAGCCTTCTTTAGATCAGTCTGAAAACGAAAACTCAAGTCCTGATAAATTACCAAAGACCTGGATTATATCTGCCATGACTTTGTGATACATTATAATATTTCTCCCTCTGGCCATCAATATCTACATGTTCCTTGACAATATTCCTCCCATTCCTTGGTACAAATCACCTTTTCCAGAGTTTTGACCTGATACTTATTTAATTAAGCTAATATTTTGGTTTTAGTTTGAATTGAGTTTTAAAACCACTTCTTTGAAAATATGCTTTTTGTTTACATTAGTCAAATAAAAGGTTTCTCTCTTTACTTATAACTCTATAATTAAAAATTCTGCATATATTCTACTTAAAAAAATTAATTATTATTTGAATTCCCTATTTTGTCTTTTGATGTATGAACTTTTTTTTCAGTAAAACAGTTCACTCAAATGAAAAAAAAAAAAAAAACAGCTGGTGAAGGTAAAAAAATACCACCTAAGTCTGCCTATAATTCTTTTTCAGATTCACCTGAAAATCCACATCTTTCTGTAGCTTTTTTCATTCATAAAGATAATTTTAGAAAGAAACTTTAACCAAAATCCATTTTTTTGGAGAAAGGATGTATATCTTTTTCTAAAACACTTATGGGAAAATTTCACAATCTACAGGATGCCTTAAAGTAATTACCAAACGATGTCCAGAAAGGTCAGAGGCTGGTATGTAATTAAAGATGATGATTAAGAGTAGGGATGTTTTACATCACCATGATTCTCATCACCTTCTTTAGCCAACAGCATTTCAGTGCAGACATTTCAATATTTGTCAGGATGACTCCCACTCTCACCCTGAACATTTTTAGATGTGTTAGACTCTTAGCTGAGATCAATCCAGCTGTCAATATATCATTATTACAGTAAGGAAGCTAGATAGCAAATGAACTAGAGACATCATAGAAAGACCCAGTAATGATTAGATTAGGTATCTCCTTGTTGATAAGCTTTCAGTTTCTAAATCCAAATTTCCTAACAGAGGCTGATTGCATGAAATTCCATCCCTGGGATTTCCACATACAGTGCAGAGACTAAATATCAAAGGTCTCTGAACTGTGAGTGATATTTACCCACAGTGTACATGTCATTAACAAGTAGATAAGAAAAGATTGATCTTGGCTTTGACTTTAAGAAAAGATCTGGCAGTTTGTGTGTGTACAAATTTTGTTACCAGCAGAAGGATTATCCTTGTGAAATGCTGGAGCTTCAAATTTAGAGCCACATGTGTCACATTAATTCTGATCATAGCAAATTGTTTCACATTGACCAAAGTGTTGCTGTTGCTCTTTTGCTTATGATCATACGTTGTTTTGGATCATGTGAAATGTTTTTCCAAGAAAAAGCTTTTCTAAGCTATTTTTCAATAGCAAATGTGCCAATCAAGGCTAAAGCCTTAAAAGATATCTCTATGTGGACACATTGTTGAGCAGTTTGATCACTCATGTACCATCTGCGGTTACTTGTAACTCCAATTCTTTCCCATTTCTGTCTGATTCAGAGCAGCAATATGAAACCGAGTCCCTTGCTTGAAAAATATGGGTGTTGCTGCATTTGGGCTAAATGACGGCATAGTTAATGCTAAAATCCCAGTCCTTTCTGGAAACTATATGTTCCTTAAGAGTAACTGTAAGTCCTCAGTCCTTCTAGAGAGGTCACCCCCTGCAGTTTGATGGCAAATTTTGGTTACACACCATGATTCATGTCCACTAAGCTATTCTCAAATGAGGATAATTTCTTCACTGAAAAGGTGGCCAAGCATTGGAATAAGCTACCCAGGGAAGTGGTGCAATCACCATCCCTGGAAACATTAAAAAAACATATCAATTTGGCACTTGGTTTAACTGTGGACTATATAATATGTCTTAATGATGGGACTCAAGGAACTTATAAGTCTTTTTAGTCCTTAATGATTCCATGATTCTATGGTTTCCATATCAGCAGTGGAGAGAAATTAATCTCAGAAACTCTGTAAAAATACTGCTGGGAAGCTCTTGTTGACATGCTCTCCATTCCAGTTTATCACACAGATCCCAGAGAAAAGGCTTGTGACTTTTCCCAGGCACCTTCTCCTTCACAAAGATGACACCAACCTCCCACTTTAATAAATTCCAGAAACTCTGGAGAAAGCTACTTGAATGCTTATTAAAAAAATTCCCCCAAGAAAAAAACCTTCACTCTATTTGATGTGAATTTGCGTATTTGCAAAGTTTTCAATAAATATAAAAGTCACCAAAATTATTTTGCTAAATTTTACTAGGAGTACCAGCAAAGTCAGCCCTTCCATCTGCTGCCTCCTCATTCCCCAAACACCTGCACTCAACCTGTTCCTCTTTGGCTCATAATCTGCATGACCCACACAGGACCTGGGAGGGCAGGGCTGTGCCCTTAATCAACACATCATCCACTCCACAGTTAACACTTACCTGTTGTGTTGGAAGATTAGTTTGTCCTCCTGGAAATCAGAGCTCTTTTACAATGTGCAATTACTGCAGGCAGGTGTAAAGTTTCAGGGTTTTTTACTCTTGGTAAAGTTTCATTTTTTAGTTCTTTGCACTCCCCAGATTCCCTGTGCATTCAGTCAGACATTTATAAAGGCAAGAGGAGGGT
The DNA here is from genome assembly GCA_013397195.1 of Hylia prasina. Taxonomy (NCBI): domain Eukaryota; kingdom Metazoa; phylum Chordata; class Aves; order Passeriformes; family Sylviidae; genus Hylia; species Hylia prasina. The sequence goes on from VYXD01012677.1 coordinate 756,318, forward strand.
AGCCGAGCTTCTCAAATAATGTTGTTTTTGCAGGTGTGCATATAAGAGTAGAAATAATTATAAAAATTATATATACAGAGAATAAAGTATTGCAGATGCAGTTTAGAATACCTAAGAAGAAACAGTGGTGAGCAAGAAACACACCACAATTATTGATTTTATTTTATTGGGTAAGGAAAAATGATGAATTTTCCTCTTCTAGCAGGTGGCAATAGCTTGTTGAAAACTGAAATGGATTGAATTTCAAGATATGGCTGCACATTATTATCCTTTATCACTGTCATATTCAAGCCTGGATGATTTCATTCACTAAATGAAAACCACATTGGAAGATGCCATTTTATTTGGGAATAGGTTTATACATTCAAAATTATCCTTGGCACTCCAGTGTTAATACCCCTCCAGTGATAATTTTTAAAAATTATTGGTGGAAGATGGAAGGATTAAAACTTCCAAGGATGTCAATCATTTCCGCAACCCTCTGCCCTGCCTGTGTCATTCACAGTAGGAGCAGAGGCTGCAGATTTTGTGGCTTATGATACACATCTGGAATGGTACCCTCCTTAGTATATTAATTATGCATTTTGATATTTGTCTCATATGATTATTTTTTCCTTCAGCTAAAAATAATTTGATCACACATTAAACCCATGAAAGTTCCATCTCTAGATTCTCCAGATTTATAACCTACTTACCTCTCTTCAGTTTGTTTTGAGATTTTGAGATTGGCCTTATTTATTATACAGTCTATAAAGTAGAATTATTCTAAACCACTCCTGTGGAACCATGAAAATGAAACCTTGGATAGGCAAGAGGATTTTTATGTCTTTTAATTAGAGCTTATGTTGAAACTTCAAATGCTACAGCAAAATGTTCATTGAACATTCTTTGCTTAAGCTGACTGCAAAGGACAGAGCCCCAGCTGTATAGAGATGAGATGTCACAGATTTTGAGCAGTTTTGAATGATAATATCAACATTCAAAATCTTTAGCTCTGACTTAGTCAGGAGCTTTATACAGGAATTCTGTTGCTTTATCCCCATTTTCCAGCCTGGCAAGCTGAAGGGAGGTGAATTCTGGGATTGTTGCTATTGCTCCCTTCCTACAGCTGCTCGGTGGCAACACAGCCATGAATTCATCCAGGATTTACTTTTAGGCTGTCAATCTAATGTCAGACAATGATTAAAACTGCACAGAATTAATCCCCATACTTTCAAAACTCCAGCTAGTCTATCATGACTCAGACAGTTTGGTCCTCATGCACAATCAGCTTGCAGTGTTTATGGCTCTTTTTCTTATTTACTGAAGTATCAAATAATCCATTCCCTGTGTTTGCAGCCACCTGGACACAGCTGTTACCTGTCTTCCCTCCTGTTCTCTGTCTGCAGCACAGGATTCAGTCTACTGAAGACTGGAAATCTTCCATTTAAATGTAGTCTTTGAGCTTAAAATACTTCATGCATTGAAATATAATGGGTTATGATATGCAAGCAGCCAGGCTAGATGATCTAAAGGTACCTTCTGGCCGTAAGTGCTATCAAATTATTAAACCTATAAAATCGCAGAACACAAATTACAGGATAATGTTAAGTCAATGGGAGTGGTGGAAATTAAGTATCATGTGTATTATACCCCACATACTTGGTTTCATTAAACTCCAAGCACCAGAATTTCTCCCAGGCAATCCCATTTCATAGGATAATATGAGAAAGAGGAAGAAGCTTTAGGGCCACTTGACCAGTGTCTCCCCATGTTTGCTAAGTGCACACACTAAAACTAATTTTCAAGGAATTTAATGCCTGAGAGCCAATCCAACAAACGAAGTAAATCCTGTCTTACAGAACACCTGCAAGTCACTAGCTAAGAAATATTCTCAACACTGCTTCAAAAAACTTATGTATGCAAATTTAACTCCAAGTGCAGACAGGTACTGTGACTGTCTCAGCTGCTGGGGCCTATAGATTTTTTTGGCAGAATGAGGGAAGAAATTGCTTTTCAAATTTGGAAAGTTTCAATATTTAGAGCAAGAATCTAATATAGTTTGAACAAAATCCTTTTAAGTGTATTTCTCAGTTACTTCATCTAACAGTTATCTTAGTTCCACGTATGCACACACATAACATTTATTTATATATTTATAGACTTATTATCAATTTAAGACAGCTTTACATGTATTCTCACATCTCCCAGGGAGGTGTGGTATCATGTGCAGTGGAAAACTAAAGTTAAACAGATCATGAATATCACAATTTTGAAGATTTATAGTGTTTGCCCTGATCAGACATGTTTTAGACTATTCTCAGTCTTTATTCTCTTTCTTCTCTAACAAATTTTTATGTGGGTTGGTCCTGATGCTGAGAACACATTGAAGCTCTTCAATACACAAAGTAACTTATTACTTATATTTTTGTGTCTATATATTTATAAAATCCAGAATGCAACATGTAGAGATACTGTTTTATTAATCCCTGACTTTCAGTAACCAAATATCTCCTGGAACAGATGCAGTTTGTGACAGATGCCACACTTATGGTCCTTGGTGATATGCAGAATATCACAACTATTTTCTAGTTTGGCTTTACCAGATTTTTTTTTTTTTCCCACACAAGCAGGTGATGAGATGTTCCATGCAGGTTTTCCATCCCTGGATGCAAAATAAATGCACATCTGGACGTCAGAATTGACACAACTGGACAAAACAGAATGAAGAACACTGAGGCCAAGAATACATGTACAAAGTCAGGGAAAATCCTTGCTCCAAAAAACCCTTGCAAGAAGCAGCTTTTGGGACATGAAAGCCACCAGGGCTACATATACATGGCAAAACAAATTTCATTTTTGGATTTCTAAGTCCTTACTCTCCTGCTGATGCTTATTTTTGTGAAAGGTTTCTCCTACTGCAGCATCTGTCTTGGTCATCATAAATAGAAAGTCAGGGGATGAGGTTATCCTTGCATGGGTCTGCACACCTGAAAATCTGCACATTCAGTGTTTTGATGTTGATATGATCAAAGGCAGTTCCTCTCTGCAAACCCATACCTAATGAAAGCAAATATATACCTGAAATCTAAAACTCTTACAGGTGAAGTTTCTAGGACTGTAGTTCAAAGGGGTTTTGACTGAAAGGTTATTTGAAATATGCTGAAAATAAATTTTAAATATTAGCTCCATGGGATGTTTCAAAAAGAATTGTCTCTCTTCCCTGACTGAACGTATAAGCATAATTAAATATGATTTACATATAGTAAGTGTGGTGGTTTAAGCTGGCAGACAGCTGAATACCATACAGCCTCTTGCTCACTTCCCACACTGCAGTGGAATGGGGGAGAGAATGGGGGAAAATAAAGTAAAATTTGTGGGTTGACATAAAGATGGTTTAACAAAATATAAAAGGAAGTGAATAATTAATAATAATAATAACAGAACTAAAATATACAAAATGAGTGATACACAATGTAATTGCTCACCAGATTTCTCCCAGTTTATAGATGTATTTTATATAAGTTTATATATGTTTATATATATATATATGTATATGTATATATATATATGAGCATGACATCATAGGGTATGGTGTATCCTTTTGGCCAGTTTGGGTCACAAGTCCTGGATGTGACTCCAGCTTCTTGTGCATCCACAGACCAAAACTGTAAGGCATGTGCCTAGTGAAAATTTTCTTTATGATTTCTTTTCTTGTGGACAAAATTCCAACTTCCCTAGTTCTTCATTGTTTAAATTCTTTTTTTTTTTTTCAATATCTTTTCTGCCTTCTCCTGGTAACAATCAGTAACTTACCTAATTTAGGGAAGATAATCTTACTGCATTATTTCAGAGATGCTCTTTGATTTTTTGATAGCTCCCTTTTCTGACTGTCCATTTGAAATGCTGAGGAAGGAAGAGCCTGGAGAGGGGAGGGCTGGACTGTGCAACAGCCTGGAGTCAGATCATGAGGGCAATTCACAATAAAAGAATATGCCTCATTCTATCTTTAAGTCACCAAATCAGAGTTAATATTCTATCTCAATTCTGTCTTTTGTTACATAATCTTGAGAAAAATATCTAAGATTTCATGCCCCATTCCCTGTCTCTAAAGGGAATAATAACATTTAAAATATTAGTAAAATCTTTGCTTTGGAGGTATATGCAAGACAGGATGGAAGTATCTGGGAAGTATGATAATGCAAGTTACAAAAGTAACTGATTAGTAATGTGCTTAAATGTAGTTTACTGGAAATCAAGCCCGGGTTTGCCTTTTAGGATCAGAAATGGTTAATATTTCCACTATTGTTATTATTGTCTTTAATAACTAGATTCCTTCTTTTGTTCCATCAACTTGCACTGCATGTGAACATTTTAACTATAGGCGTGACATTTTAATTTTAAGTTGTATGTGTGACAGTGGCTCTTCAACAGATCTGAACCATTTCTATCAGAGCTTTATTTAAGTTTATTTGTTTTGCTGAAAAGAACTCTGGAATTATATTTGCAAAGACCAGCCTGTGGGTATCAAGGATATCATTAATAAAAAACCGCCTTGAAACAGGTGCCCCTTTCCATGGCAGGATTCATTCCACATAATGATCATTCTGTGGAAAGATGCTAATAAACGACTTATCCTGGTAGGTGCTCTGTATCTAATTGTCTTCGAGGGGGTTAACAGGAATTCTGGTGAAGTCTGATGATTTCTTACATCCACAACATTTTTCTTCCTCTTCATGTAAGGCAGTCATTCTCCTTCAATGAAAGTTTGTATCTTCCCATTAACTCGTTAACTACACTTGTAAAGTGTCACTGAAGCAAGCAGATCTTACAGGAATCTGGACACAATGTTGGCTTTTATTGGTAAAACACAATTACAAAGGTAATTGGCTCCTATATATCTGTGTGACACTTTCTTGGCACGAGCTTCTCCCGTTCCTGGATTGCCTTCCCCTCTTCCACTCCTCCTCAATATGTTTTAGCATTGGAGCCAATAGCCTGGTGACCATTCAGAGGTTATACTTGGCAGGTTTAGAGCACAGATGCTGGATTGCAACCTTCAAGGGCTTGCAGGAGTTTTTATACCAAGCTCTCCGAATACACCCATCTCTTGGACCGTGCAGCAGCTACAAAATTGTCTTTAAATATGGTGAGTTAACCTGTTGATGAGTTAAGCCCATATCGTAGACCTCCAGTTTCTCCTGCTTTATTTTTGTCTGAGACAATTAGATTCCCTCAAATTCAGGATCATGTTTTTGAAGCATTCTTACCAAGATGAGTTGATGACGGACCATTTTATGTAACTTTTTTAAGATGATAGAGTGTCTTGAAGACCACCCACCTAAGTCCCTCTGCAGTCATTGAGACAGATTACAATTTCTGCATCCTACTACAAATAATCCAAAGTGTAAAAGAAAAAAACATGCCAGGTGGCTGAAGTGGGAAGTGGGGCTAACAGAATGATGTAAAGCTGTCAATTTTTCCACCAGTCAGAGGCAGTAATCACAGCCCACAAAATGCAAACAAATGTAGTCTCCTCTGTAATACTTTCTGAGAGTTCCCTTGAACAAGATCTACTATAAATTAGTTGTTCCAGGGTAAGAACAAACTAGGTACTGCTTCATGTCCATTGGGGAAAAAAACCAACAAACAAACAAACAAACAGACAAACAAAAAGAAAACCACAAATCATGGTTCCTCATTGAAACAGTGTCAGAGTCCCTGGTGTACATTGTCCTTCAGGCTGTGGCCTGGGGACTAAAGGAGTTTTGCCATGAAAGATGTGGCAGCTCAGTGTTGAGATCAAATTCAGTGAGATGAGGTTTTATAAAGAATATTTCAAAGAAAAACAAAAGTCAATTTATCAGCCTCTAAAAGAGCAGAAAACAAAATGAAAAAAATACTCAGTTGGAAAATATAGAAACTTCTTTACCACTCTTTAAATTTCTTCTTTGCCATTCATTGTTCTTTTCTTCTTTTTGACAAATGAATAGCTATAAATTTCTTCAAAAGGGAAAAACTAGTAAAAACATTGGGAGGCAATAGGTTTGCTTATTACTGACAGAACAAACTGCCACTTCCATTTGGACTCTGCAGAGCCACAGAGATGAAATTTTCAGCTCTGAATCCAGTGAAGTCAGAGGCATTTAGGGATGTCCACCGGTTCTGAAACTTGCTTTCAGCTCTAAATGAATTTATGCAGGAGCAGCAATAATGTTCAATTCTTTGCCAGAATAAACAACAAGCCAAACTTCATTTTCTTTTTTTGTAGGTTAGATAAAGAGACTAAAGTCAGAATTCTTTCACTTTTAGTCAGGGAATTTGGAGGCAAATGTGGAACACTCTATATTTTTGGAAGGTCCATATGCAATTAACACATGTAGGTGTTCAATAATCAATAACCACATATGAAAGCTCATTCAGGATGATTATTTGGAGTAGTGTTACAATTTGTGCATGAAGCAATCTCTTTGTTTTCTGCTCTACTGACCAGAAATTTCTCAGCTTGTTAAGGGTTGAAGAAATAGAGTGTCTAAGAGCCAGTCCAAAATACAGATAGGGCTGTAACTAGAAAGAATAAGGGAAATCAGGCAATGCTGTGAAAAGTCAACAAAGGTTAGTCTGACTAAGGACTTTTTAAGGATGAATTTTAGTGGGAAGAAAGATCTTACAAGTAATAATGCTGTTTCATTTTTAGCATAGGAGAGAGATCAAAAATGTGTGTGTATTTGCACAGATGTATGTATGGCTTTTCCCACTGCAAAAGCTTTATTTCTTCTGGAAACAAAAATAGCTGTGTGATTTAACTCTCTTACTTTGCTTTGCAATTGGATGTTTATGAATAGAATAAATGCAGCAGCAAATATGTCATGAGCAATCAATAGTTTGTCATATATTTCTATAAAATATTCATCAGATAACTCGAAACTGAACAAATTCATAAAACATGCTGTATCCACTTTGCTTACACCAAGCACTGCTGGAAGTATTAATTTCATTGGCATCCTTAGGAATTCTCACATTTGAGCAAAGATTCACAGTCTGGCCTGGGAGGATTTTGTTCCTTTTTAAGAGTAGGCGATTACATAAATAAATACAGTAGAAATTTCCTTTTCATAATAACACATCCTTAACTGATAGAAAAAAATTACCTAAGAAAGCAGTGGATTTTCCACCATTGAAAGATATTAAATCACATTTTTATATACTGTAAAAGAGATGTTTGATGCAAAAATGACTGAGCAAGAAGCTCTTTTTGATTTCCTCTGCTTATGAAAGAAGTTAGACTGTAATTTTCTTTCTAGTCCTAGAATTTATGAATCTATGATACTTGCAGTATATTTGCAGATGATTTCTAAAAAAGAAGTGGAAATAGATCAAAAATATTCATTGTTAGTTGAATACAATTTGTTTGCCTCACTGTATATTTTCTACATGCACCTACATATCCATCATGCACAAAGTTAAGAATATTTAAATGCAAGTCTAATTTAAGTGAACATAACCTTTTGATCTAAAAAACAAACAATCTAACAATAGGAAAAATTGCAATCTGTTGAGACATATTTGAGTTATTTTGCAGTAATTGGCTTGGCAACAGCTTCAGTCACAGATTTCTGTTTCACAGATTGTCCCCAAATGAATAAAAGGTTTACTTTGAAATATAATTAATGCTGCATTCAGCTGCAAGCCTTTCTCAGGTTGTCAGGAGAAGAGAGAAGAGAAGAGAAGAGAAGAGAAGAGAAGAGAAGAGAAGAGAAGAGA
>VYXD01012677.1:773698-794489 GCA_013397195.1 Hylia prasina
AAAGAGGAAGAAGAGATGGGATGGGGAAAGAGAAATGAAAATCTTGCTATATTGTAAAAAAGTGTTATTGGTGACAATTGTTATTGGCAGTTCCAGGTAATCATGTCTGGAATAATGGATTTTTGACATGCAAGTCTTGAAAATTGGTTGCATTATTGTTGATGCAAATAGTTTAGTTTCTTTCCTATTACTGCTGCAGCATAATGGAACACAATCTTACAGGCAGTGGGTGATACAGACAGAGCATTTCTCAGGTAAAATCCTGATTACAAATGGTTCCATTTGGTTTATTTTATATTCTAATAGGAACATAAGTCCTTCTGGGCTCATTACAGTATTAAAATAAAACCCCACAATTCTGAAGAAAAAAGGAAGCCTTTATTGTTGTTTCCTCTTCTAAAATTGTGTGAGGATTATTCAGATTTTAGGTTTTAGTGAGCTGATAAACAGCACTAATCAATGGCAGCAAGAAGAAATTTGCATTTTCAAAATATAAAGATCATTCCCAGTCCTGCGAACTGCTCATTGTTACTCCTTATTGTCATAATCAATACTGTCTAAAATGTTTCTGGGCTGCCAGGATGGCATCTGTGCAAGAAGCAGCTTCCAGGGAGAGCAAGTCAGACTGCAACTTCCTACAGGCTCTGCTCCCCAGTCCTGGGAGGACGAGGCTGGAATGAAAAATGCCCAAATCCAGTCAATGCTGGAAGCTACAGGTTTGTTCACAGAGTTCAGGCACATTAATTGAAGCATAAATAAATAAATAAATAAGGGCAAAGACATCGGAAACACAATGACAGCTACTGGAAGGATATTGGGATGGAGAGAGATGTGTAAGTTGCACCAGGTGGTTGATGCCACATTAATCCAGTCTAAATGGAACCAAGGGTGGTGATGGCTCTCTGGGAAAAGCTGCTTCCACGAGGCTCCAAGCCCTCTGTGCTCTGGCTAGGCAGGAGGATATGGGAGCACCAGGTTTTAGTTCCAGAGGTGCTTCCAGCTCACAGGTTTCCACAATGCTGATGGCCTGAGCTCGTGGAGCCGACTCAGAGGATGGAGAGAGCTGGTTCAAGGCTCAGTTCTCATCCTTCCCTGTTTGGCAGGAAGAAAAGAGGGAAAGAGTTTCCCACTTCTGTCTTCCTTAAGGATTTTTCTCAGACTTGTAAGATAGAAATAATGAGCTTGGCCCCCAGTCATCACTTCATTAAAATAAAAGCCCTTCCTGACAGCCCAAATGTTATCTTTAAAATCTTATTACTTGTCAGAATACACTTTTGTCCTATTCTTAGCCAAGAACATTTTAAACAATTTATTTAATTTTTTTTTCATCCCTGTAGTATTGCCATATACAGGCCTTCAGAAACATTGTATCACTTTTCAAGAATTCAGTTCAAATTAAATGTCTAGAGCTTAAAGGGACTTAAAGGGCAAAAGAGATTACAAGTACAAAAACACAGAGGGCAGCATGGATACCCCAATTATTGGATTTACATTCATGCTACTTTGTAAACTATCATAATCCAAGGGCACTGGTGCACTGGTGCCCAGCAAGGTGCTGATAATGTCCCAGTGTTTGGGAACTGCTGGGCAGAGCTGGCACAGCGCCAGTGCTGCCTTTCCAACACTCCCCCTTCACCAGTGGGGGAGTGACACAGTCACGAAATGATCACACAGAGACCTGGAATCCTTTGAGATGCAGCGCTGAGGCCAAAAAGGAGCACTTTGTTTATTAATTTCCAAATATATACTTTTAGCAAGGTGACAATGGATTGGAAGGTGAAATTCTCACCTCTCCACCACATTGCTCAATCAGACTGTTAATGACATTCTCCTCCCATCAAAAGGAATGCAAACATTGGCCATATATACAAATAACAATTCTTTGTTTTTGTTAAAAAGCATGGGAAAGTGAGAAACTCTGATTCCAATATGAAGCATCAGAAGGCTAAGAAAATTCTGGGTGACAGGGGACAAGATCCTGTGAGGGGACACAACCAGGACTCACAGCCTGACCCAAACTGTCCAAAGGGACATTCCATGTGACATCTGCTCTGATATAAAAGCTAAGAAAAGGAGGAGGAAGGGGGGGACATTTGTTATATAGTGTTTGCTTTCCTGAGCACTGTGTCCACGTGATGAGGCTCTGGTTCCCAGGATGTTGCCAGACATCACTTGGTGATGCCTTTCCCAACCCCCCTGCTTTTCCTGTGCATGCACAACCTTTCATTTGTGTTTTAGTAAATTTATCTCAATTTTAGTAAACATATCTCAACCTACAGGTTGTCTCCCATCTTATTTTCTCTGCCCTGTCCAGCTCAGAAGGGGGAGTGGAATAATAGAGAGGCCTGGTGGGCACCTGGTGCCCAGGCTTTAAATTTATGTGGACTTCAAGCAGAGCCCAAAGTGTGAACCTTACTCTGTACTGGCTACCCCAGAATGTCAGAAAATACACAGTGTTCAGGGAAACCTCTACCTTAGTGGGTTTTTTATTAAGTAGCATAATGACCCAGGCAGGGCACCTGTAACTCCAGCAGAGTATCAGATATTTCTGTCCCTACTGCTAAGTTAAGGGTCTCTTTTATAGTTTGTCTCCATGATCTTATAGGCTTGTGCCAGCTGAGCAAACAGGCTTTTGCACCATTATTTGCTAGTTTCTTGTCCAACTCTATAAGCTGGGTGTTCGCTAAACATTATATTTACATTTTCTTTCAGCATTGCTTGAACACCTGCAATAAGAATGTTGCTATAACCTGACAGTCACATTCTGGTAGACATAAAATCAATCCTTCAGCACATTTGAATTTTCCCTGATTTTTCTTTTTTCCACTTTATCCTAAAGAACAGTAAAAGTGACAAATTGCAGCTTAGTTTCTCACTAGAAGAGATTTCTTCCCAAACACCCAAAAATGCTCAACAGTATCATGCACCATTCTCACTCCATGATCAAAGACAAATCTTTTCCTGTGCCAACAGGTAAGTCACCTCTTTGGAACCTCATTTAAATCCTGGATATCACAATTCATGCTGACTAGTCATTACACCTGTCCATCAGCTGGGATATTGATGTGGATAGGGTAACAGTAGCTTTGATGTTTCATCTGCTTTCTCCTTACAAACTTCCCATAGCTCCACCCTGGGCCATCACTTGCCCCTGAAACCATCTGTGACTAGAGTCTCTTAGGACTCGGATATTTAATCAATTATGTCCAGAGCTGTGAGAAGAAGATGGTTCTGGCATAGTCATATTGCATGTGCTCCAGTGCTGAACCTTTTTGGAAAATTTTATTTTTATTAAATATATCTGTTTTGTGTTCTACTGTCTCTTGGGGGTGAAAAGGTAAATTAATTTAATAATGGATTGAGTTCCTACCAACATCTGTTTGCAATCTGGCCAGGCTGTTATAAATATCCCTTCCCTGTGTATTAAAATGAAGTCTTGTATTACTTACACTGGGTTCTAGAAATTATTCCAGTGCTCTTTTGCTCGGGAAGGATTTTTATTTAATTTTATAATTTTATTTTCTAAAATTGAATAATAACACTTTTGGACCTTATAAAACAGTGATTTACCATTCCCCAGGTGGTAACATATGCATTGGTATTATTTTGTAGCAAAAGCCTCAAGAAAATAAGAAAGAAAGATGCCAAGCCAAAATCATACTTTTTTCTTTCCCTTCTTTTGGGAAACAAGCGGAAACCAACCAGTCCCATTAATCCAATTGCTTTTTCTTTTTTTTAGTTTCTTTCTTTGAATCATGGTTATGTTAAGGGAGAGCCATTATAGGTAAAAAAGAGTCAAAACAGTAGAATTAGTTGAAAGAGGAAAGCCCAAGAGACAACCAGCTCAGTACTTTCAGGTGTTGGGCACCCCCACTCAGCAAATCACATCAACTCATGGCTTCTGAAATGCTGTGCTCAAAGAACTTGTGCTAAAAAGTTTGTCAGATCAGGGGCACAGATCTCAGCCCTCAGGTTTTCATGCTGAAATAGGACTGTTATTGTAAAGAAACTTTTATGATGATGGTGATGAATAATAATAATATTAATAATAATTAATTATCTTTCTTTGGTTTTCGTATTTTGCAATTACCTAGGGAAGGTCTAATGACGCTGTTTAAGATCACAACGACATGGACTCCGACTCAGAAGGCTGACAATGACTCTTTTATTTTTAGTTATTTCTTCCCTTTTATGCTATTCTACAAAGAACAACCCAATGGGTGGAAAAAAGATAAACTTCTTCACCCACATTGGTCAAGTCAGAGGGACATCAAGAAGAAGTCCCTCCTAGGGAAAGGAATGTAACCATAGGTTACAGTTTGGAAAACATGTCTCTTGTTGACAGAACAGTCTCTGGGAAAGAGTTTCAGAGAAACCAAAACATCACAGGCACAAACCAGGGCTACAGTCTAACTCTTAATGTTCTGGCACAAGGTAAGCATCTTGCTGTTTGACTCATGGCCAGTCATTCCCCAGGGCTTGACTGCACATTTCAGGTACCTCTCATTTCACAGATTTGGAGAAAGTGAGGTCATGAGCATCCCAAACTGCAAGATTCTGACTGAAAGGAAAGAATTTTAATTGCCCAATTGCTGAGAGTTGTTTGCTTGACAAGTGTTATCCTGAGTTTCTTTGACAAATGATGGTGGAGAAAGAGTCAGAAACACAGGGATCTCCACAAGCCACCTACCACCTGCAGTCCATCTGCTTAGAAACAGTGAACACAGGGAAATAAATATTTAAAGTTGTATTTAACATATAGGTGAACAAAAGCAAACTCCTAGTCCTAACATACTACTTCCACAACCTCCATATTTTTAGGGCTGACCTTGTCATCCTTGGAGGATGAAGCTCCCTATGTGCCCCTACCCATGGCAATGCAGTGTGATATTGATGAGCAGCACAGCAGCAGAACACTTTGTTAAATATATAGAAGTTTAGGATTTTCTATTAAGAGATGGATTCTTTCTTTCCTGTAAAATAATAAGACAACAGTGCACTAGTTTGGGCTGGACATTGCCATAGTTCAATACTTCCTTGAATTTGTTTTTCTTCCACAGTTTTTTCTGGCCCTTGCAAATCACAGTTCCCTAAGGTGTCATCTGACCATTAGAAGCCATTTGGAAGAATGTGACCTGAGAGTGCAAACACTCTGAAATAGATGGAGATTTATTATATGGGATTATGAAGAGGCAGATGAGAAACTAATGGAAAGTCAACAGAACTGGGTTTGACGTCAGTTCGGAAAAGAAGAACCAACAAAGAAAAAAAACAAAAAACCCCACCAAAATAACCACCAAAAAACCCCAAACAAGCAAAATAAAAACAAACCAAACCAAAACAAAACAAAAAACCACCAGAAAAAAAAACAAAAACGAAAACAAAACTGAACCAAAAAACTCAACGCTGTTGTATGATCTTGGACAAATCAATTTGAGTCTTTTTTCTTTCTTTGTTGGCTTTGTCAGCTTTGTCAGCTTTGTCCTTTCGAATACAATGCTCTCTGGGACAAGGACTGTTTTTTCCTTTGTCTGTATGGTGTCTAAAACAAGGCACTTCAGCCTTGGTGGAAATCTTCAAGTGGAATTGCAAGGATAGTAATTATGGAGTCTTTGTATCCAGTGTCACAAGCACTTAATGAGTTAATAGAGAAGTGTCAGTATTAATATTGAAGGAAGGAAAACAGATACAGCCAAGAGGGAGAAAAAATCACCTTCAGTGTTTGAAAAATCCATAACAGAGGAAGTGTTTCTTGTGGAGTCTGTTTTATTTAGACAATAAGACATTTGTTCAAATTACAATAGACATTCAAACACTTCTTATTAGGAACTTTAAAAACCTGAAGGAAGCTTTCTTTCCTTTTTTTCCATTGAAGTGTACAAGAAAGAGAAAGGCTCTTGCTTTCTTCTTGCCCTGAGAGAGACTTTTCTACCAGCAAGTGAAACATTTACTAAATATAATGGTTTATTTTTTTATATCAAAGGGTTTTGACCAAACCCATTCTTTATAAACATTTTATGGCTTCTTCTGTGTCCTTTTCCTTTTTCTAAAGAGTGTCGGCTGCTCAGTGTGGAAGGCGACAATGAGGCTCAGGGCAGCACAGTGTACCAAAGGCATTGTGCTGAATATCTGTGTGTATTTGAGAATGATGAAAATGAGAGAACCTAAATTCTCACTGCTGGAAAGGAAAGCACACAATTGTGCAATTCTATGGATATGGAAATGTTTTCTAGGCTCACAAGCTAAGCCTGCTGATGGGGAATTAATGTGTTTACATATCTTAATTTCTTTGAGTCAGAATGTTTATCATTTTAGCTCCTCACCATGAGTAGAGAGCAGGGTTTACGTGGTCACTGAAAGCAACAAAGGATTTCAGTGAGTTTGCAGCATAATTTCCTCAAGCTTTAAGAATAGTGCAGCCACAGGAAAAGAGCAAATCCAGTGAGCTGCTTTTTTGTGACAAAGATGGATTTAGAAAGATGTGGACTAAGAGAAGCACCCAGCAAATGCTTGTACTTGTAAGTAATTCTTATTTTCTTAACACAGAAACTTGAGGTGTTTGGAAAGTCCAATTCTCTTCAGTTGGACCTCTTATGTGTTTAAATTGGACACATACTTGGTGTTCTGCTGGGCAGGCATGCCCAACCTGGGTCTTACAGTGGAAATGAGGAATGCATTTGATTATCATGAAGAGAAGCAGTTCCTACAACAAAGGGATTAGACTGCGGGACATTCCTACTCTCACAGGGAAAAACTAAATTGCAACATTTATCCTTAAAATTTCAAAACATACAGTATTTTCAGCAGCAAATTATGTGAGTTTATCATTATTTTTAAATACCAGGAAAGAGCTGGGCAGTTTCCTATTCTCTGAGTGATTCCACTGATGGGGAGAAAATCCCATGAGATCAGTGGTAATAGGTGTCTCGGTTTAGCAGACAGGTATCCGCTAGGGAAAGCTGGAGTTTCCTTAGAATGGAGAATGTAAACCCCCCTCCCTTCGAATTATTATAATTTTGCAATTAAGGGCTTTCAGGCAAAGATATAGGAATAACAGTTCTTTTACTAGGAATGTTAGAAATGCAAATGTAAGAGTACAGAAAAAGACAAGTAAACAACAAACAAACAAACCAACCCAGAAAACCCTGACAGAGTCAGGGACATGACCTAACACCCTGTTGGTCAGGGTGTTTGGAAGCAGTCCAAACAAATCCTCCTGGAGAAACAGATGTGGCTCTGTTGGAGTAGATGATCCCAATGAAGAAGGGTCCAGTGATGCTGAGATGAGTCTGATGAGTCTGATCTTCCTCTGTAGTCCAGTGGTGTTCTGAGTCTCAGTTTTTATCCAGGTAGGGACCCTGGAGCCCCCAGCCAGTGGGTGGATCATCTCACAATGGGATGATGGAAATGTGTCATGTCATTGCTGAGCCTCAATGGCCCATTAGCAGAAAATATCCCCTGGAGGGAGGATGGCTGGTGAAAGAGATAAGAAACAATACCCCACCCAGTTTTAACAGCTGAACCATTATCAGAAAGGCATCCACCCCCCTTCCCCCAGAGTAGCAAAAAATAAAGATGAAACATTTCCCCAACTGCTTTCAGCAGATGAAAGTAGAATACAATTTTTTGCTTCCATTACCCAAGACAATAGGACAGGGCTGAAGTCGCAGGCTTGAACCTTCTCCAGTAGTATATGGAAATAGGAAGCTTATTCTCCTTTTCTCACTGCCCCATATCTACATGGCTTTGGCTTCAAAGCATCCCTGTCACATCTGCGCAAGAAGAAAGATTCACTTGGTTCTTAAAATTCGTGGTTTCAGGATAATCTTTTAGTGTTATTTCCCAGAGAGAAAGAGCACACACTCCTGAAATGTCAATCCTCCTTGATACAGTTAAGGATCCTATGTCAATTCAAGTCTCCAGAGCCACTATAATATAACAATGTGTTAGATTATACATGTTTGGTTCCATCCCTTTATTCTGCATCCCAAAACTGGAGGAGGACAAGGTCTGGTGATGGTTTGCTTTGTTTTTTTGGAAGATATTTTAGTAATCTGTCTGCATCGCATTTGGAAATGCAATTAGCTTCATATATTTGGACTGTTCTGTGCAGACATCAGGTGCTAAGGAAGAAGTGTTAAGAAAATTCACAAAAGCTTTTGGCTCTCTTGCGTAGCAGCTGGCTGAACAGATAGAGGGTTGGGGTTTCTGTTTGGAAGTGGGCAGGCCTTTGAAGTCAGTGAAATAACTCTCCCGGTTTAGATTCAATTTTCAGTCAATTGCTGGTCAGATTAGCTGTAGGACTGCAAGTGTCTTACTGGTGATGAGCTAAAGCAATTAGATGCCTGAAGCATGTCATCTCCTTGTTAAGAGGCTCCTGGGTATGCCTGCAGCCCCCTTATTTGCAGAAGACTGTAATTCAAATGACATCTGTGAGTTATTTATAGGAAACCAGTGCTGGAGCTGTAACACATATAAAATCAGCCACTATTTTAGTTCCCTGGCTGAGACACAGTCCCTAAGTCTTTCATGCTTCGGGATACTCCTGACATCAAATGTAGGGTCAAGACTGACCTATGTTTTTTGATTTTGTCTTTTGTCCAGCTGTATTCAGAAATCTTTCTACTACTCTGAGTTTAAAACTGTTGGAGGCTCAGTCCTGGGAAGGATGAGTATGATAAACTGGAAGAGGTGCAGAAGTATGCAGGGTCAGGTGCAGCCTCAGAACCCTCTACCAGCAGAGAGCCACCAGCCAGCCTGGCAGAGCCGGAGTTTCTCAGAGGATATTCACAGACACAGCTCGTAAGGAAAGCACTTTCCGGGAAGGAAATTCAGTCACATCTCCGCTCAGTGAGCTGCAGAGATGGAAATGCTGGGTAACAGCAATATTAACTGTGAGAAAGGAGCAGCATCTGCCCTGTCACTCATAAGCAGACACATTTTCTCTGCTTGTTGAATTCATCCTCTGGTGTCATTATTCCGTGGCTGGTGCTGCTCCTTCTATCTCCAGCAGAGCCAGATCAACCCTTCTTTTCCACCTGCAACATACAGGAATAAATCACACCAGTGCAGCTGGTCTAGTCCACTGTGACACCTCCTGGGTTAACCCTACGGAAAAAAAATCATGGCAAATTTTGTTGCTTTTAATCATCAGATTCCCTTTTCATAACTTCCCTTTCATTCCCAGTCCAACTCCTTCCCCCTTAAAAATTACCTGGAAAGAAATAATCTTCTAGTCAGACACAGATGTTTAAGTTTGAGCTGAACAAATTTAATTAGTGCATAGAAATAAAAACTAGAATTGTGTCAGCCCCTTGGTCTTAATATGTATTAAAAGTGTTATTTAGGAACAGGTGTAATTTATTTCATAGCATAAAATTGATCAGATCATTGCATATCAAAATGATTCACGAATGATGAGATTATGGTAATTAATTAATCACCTAAATGTATGTTTAAAGTGACGCTTGACAGAGAAGAGATAAGAAGTTCAAAATTAATCATTACCCATTAATCCACACAAAATTGTATATATATTTTTGCCTATATTTTTCATCATTTTTGCAGATATTTAACTATTTTTTACAAATGCTAATAAAAACAAATCTATTTTGACTATGGAAAATAACCTTAAAAGCTTATTGGGATCAATTTTTATTACCACTGAGTTATCTCTAAGATAAATATGTGTGTGTCATGCAGAGGGAGATGCCAGATTGACACATCCATTCAGGAGTGCAAACTGTGTTCACCCTGACTGCTGTATTGCCTCCAGTGAGAGGTTCTGTCACTGGATCTTAATTACACTTACTGTAGATGAAGCTCAAACCAGATTGAACACAACACATTCTTCATTCTTCTACAGTCATCCCTCAGTTACATCAGAAACCAGCAGGGGAACCAGTTGTTACTTATAGAGAGAATCTACTTGTGATTTGGTACTGCAAAGGATTTAGGCTGTTGTGATCACCTCTGAAAACCACAATTAACGATTGTTATCAGTTTATCGTTCCTCATTCTTGTGCAAGTGAGAATTACATATTTGTTTTATGTGCTCATATACATATACATGGATGTGTCTATGTATTTGCTAGGAGTCCCACCTTCTACTCCAGCAGAGGTCTACCCAATACATTGGATGAAGTCTAGAAATTAACCTCAAGTCTGGAAATTAACTTCACCTCTGATCACCTGGTTCCAACCCTCTGCCATGGACAGGGACACCTTCCACTGTCCCAGGTTGCTCAGAGCCCCATCCAGCCTGGCCTTGAACACTTCCAGGGATGGAACTTCCAGAGCTTCTCTGGGCAACCAATTCCACTGCTTTATCATCCTCATATTTTTGTTTTCCCCCAACAACATGGAACTGGGGGAATTATCAAGAATAATTTCTTATCTGTTATAACTCTTAGTTTCTTGAATCTGAACTTAGCTTCTGTCACCATGACTCTTTTCTGTGCTTGAAGGATGAAAAGCATGAAAACATGAAAAATTCCTTGCTGAGCATGCGCATCCAGAATAAACTAAAAGAATTAAGATATGTCCAGGAAGAAGGAGAGAAAAACCCCAAGCAAAAACAACAACAACAAAACCACAAAAAAAAAGGCCAAAAACCAAACAAAAGAAAGAAACAAACAAAACACAAAAAAACCCAACCAACCAAAAAAAAACCAAAAAAAAACCCAAACAAAAAACCAAAGAAAACCCCCAAAACCAACCAACCAAGCAAAAGCAATGAAAAAAAAAAAAAACCCACAAAAACCCCAAACTAAACAAAAAAACACAAAAAAAAGACAAAACCCAAACAAAAAACAAACCCAAAAGCAACAATAGATAAGACAAACCAAGCGAACCAATAAAAACACACAAACAAAAAACCCCAAACAATACAAAATCCCAGATCCAACAATTTTAGAACCAAGATATCTAATTAGGAACTTCCTATCATTTGGACTAGCAGACTAGTAATTATTTGAGTTTTTGATAAACCACTTTATTCTCTTTCCATCTAGTCATGTAATATCTATAGAGAAAAACTGGTGAGGGAGCTGTAGGGGTCAGGCAGACACAGATTTTTTACCTCTGGCACAAAAATTCCACTCCATTCATTTCTTTGTCATCACCAGTGCACTGCAGCCAACAAATGGCAGTGGTATATGACTGGAATGGTAATAGTATTAATATTCATGTTCTGGATGACAAGGCAGTGGTTTGGAAATTTAGGAGCATTGGAATTGACTTCCAAATTCTCCTGCCAGACGACTGTGAACCTTTCAAAGACAGTTCCAGCTATTTTCCCTGGTCCAAAAAAAAGTCCTTTTTTTTTTTTTTNTTCTTTTTTTTTTTTTTTTTTTTTTTTGTGGAAGTGCTGTCTGTTTAATTTGTAAATTCTCCAGGGTGAAGAATGTCTTGTTATGCACAGCAAGGAGTCTTGATCTTAAAGGATTTCCAAGATTTGCCATGATTCAAAAATTCAAATAATATTAATTTCATGTACCTTTGCCCCTGTTTAGCCTGGTTTTGTGTATGGACAAGGCATCTCATTTGGTGAGCACATTTTGAAAATGAGAGCTGTCTTCTGGTTTGCTTTCAGCTGCTGATTTCAATCCATTTTATGGCCGCCTAATGATAAAAAGTGAGCTTCATTTACAGAACAGAATTGTTTTGAAGTTGGACTTATGCATCTGGTTAGTTTCCAAAATATTTCTGGTGTGCTTTAGCAGCACAGCCTGGTGTGGCCAATGTAGCACACTACATTTCACAGTTCAACATTTTGTCCATAGGACTGTAAAAATTCAAGAGATCCATAAAAAGATTTGGCATAGTAACACTGGCAACACACCCAACTCTACCTTTTCAGAAGGCATTTCTAGAGTTTAATGTATACAGTCTTGGTAAACTGATGAGAAGTTAAATGTTTGATTTTACCATAATGCTTTTGTTTGAGTGGTTTGCCTCTCCATATTAGTAAGATCTCATAAATCACTTGAATATAACTCAAAAATTTCCAAGCAAAGACCAATGGTATATAAAACACCTCAAAATGTCATGCAGAAACCAACTCCAGGCTTTCTGCAGCAACTTCCTTCTCTCATCTCATGTTAAGCCTTTGTGCAGTGAGCACCAGCTCTCTCTGACTTGCCTCTTTTTTTAGCATCAAATCTCACTTGCACAGCCAGCACTGCTCACAACAGCACAGACAGAGCCAAAATTTTGGCTTCCTGTTCCAGATGCAGAAACAAATCCAAGACGTGATGAGCTTGGCACTGGTGATGGAGAAAAGCAGCAGTTACTGCACTGAGTGTGAACAGAGATGTGAGTGGAAGGTGTATTTGGAGTCCAAATGCTGGAACCTATGACCAGAAGATAAGGATGATCCCATGATGAGATGTCCATAAAAGAGGGACAAAAACTGGCCAAAGGTAAGAAAAGAAGATTTAAAATCTGACACATATGCTTTTCATGTGGGTTCATGTGCTTGCATATGCAGCAGAGCATGAGCTCTCCTCTGGAGTCATCTTTGTCATTTGGGTTGAGTTGTTCAGTAAAAATAAAATATCATGCAAAAGCAAGGAGCTTGAAAGCCTCATTCATGCACTGTAGGGCCTAGACAATGCAAAATTCTCTACTCATTATTTCTGAAAAAATTGCAGCTGTCCTCTTACCAGCTTTGCTGATTGTCTTCCAAAATGAGAAATATGCCTGACTGTTTAGCATAGAAAGGAAAAGAGAGTGTTAAAGCCTAAGTGATGAAATAGCAGACAAAGTTGATGCCAGGGGCAGGCTGGTGAAAGTCTCCCCTATAATTATAAAATTATACAAAATATAACTTCTTAATTTAGCACTGATTATTTTTTGACTTCATAAAACTAGAGGGATAATTCATTCATTGCCCTTTTCTGCTTTTTTTAATTAGGTATTCTCAAGAAATCCCTTCTTCAGCATCAAAGTTGTTGTGAAGCAGGAGTAAGACAAGTTTTTCTCTCCTCTTAATTATTTCAGATAATGATGGCAAGATACTGAAATTTTTCCTCGATGGGGAAGAACTTTCTACAATTTCAGAGCACCCAACCTATATAAAACTGCTGAAGAAAGGTAAAGCACAGCTAAATCAAATGTAACTCCCATCACAGACCCACAGACAAGAGCAAAATGTGACATAATGCTCCTAGGTTGTCCTAGTGCCTTCAGCACAGTGATGTCTTACAGGGTCTCTGGCAGGTACCAATCTCTACACTCTTGTGACCAGTGACAGGACACGAGGGGATGGCCTGAAGGTGAGTCAGGGCAGATTTAGGCTGAATATCAAGAAAAGGTTTTGGTTGGGCACTGAAACAGCTCCCCAGGGCAGTGGTCACAGCACCAAGCATGACAGAGCTCAAGGAGCATCTGGACAATACCTTCAGGCACAGGGTGTGACTCTTGGGGTGTCCTGTGCAGGGCCAATGATCCTGATGGGCCCCTTCCATATCCCTTCAGGATATTCTATGATTCTATAGCTCTGTAATTTCCCTGTCTATTCATTTTACAGTAAGCACTGGATAAATTGCATAAACAGTCCCTGAAGCAGAAATAGAGGGATCCCAGCTCCAGGATGGTACCCCAAGAGATTCTGACTCACCCCAGCCTTCTGCTTTCAAAAGTCTTGCACACCTTTCTGCACCCTCTATAAATGTAGGTGTCACTCTTCTGCCTCCTCTGCCTCCTCTTTCTCCTGATATTTTGAAGAAAAATGCTTATCATCAGCTCTGCTCTACACTGAAAAAAAATCAGTGTTCTCATTCTGAGTGTGCTCATCACATTGCACCCCCAAGAGGTGCACAATGGAAGAAAGCTTTGCTGATGTGTCCTGGGCAAACCTGGCAGTCAAATATTGAGCCCTGCCAAAGTGGTGGCAGCTTTGGAGACAGCTCAGAGACTGCCAGGCATGCTGGGAATTATTTAGTGGAGACAGAGGCACAAGCAGATTTTAAAAATCTAAATATTTATAGACCTACTTATTCCATGTAAGTGACCTGAGAACAAAGTGATCCAGTGAATGACTGAAAACTAATGACCTGGAGTCACACCTGGGTATTCTGAGCATCCAATTTAGTGCTTAATCACAGCTACTTTCACAGATCAAGTGGGACTTCAGGCTTGCACTTGCATTGCCAAATTGCAAGTCTCCACTCTTTTAACTTGACACATGTCTAATAAAAAAATGCACGTGAGGAATCAGACTGATGCTCATCTTGAGTGTGTGTTCTTTCCATTGACACTAATTTTCAGTTTCATTCTAATTTGTTTCATTGGATGTTGGGAATAAAAATGTTTCTGGGGCACTGGTTATAGTCATCCCTCTATTGTCAGACACAGAGTCAGGGAGAGTATAGCTGGAAGCAGAGAAGAACATTTGGGATCCCCAAGTAAAGAGAAATCACTTAAAATTCTGAAAAATAGTCAAAGCAAGCAAATATCTCTATCTTGAACAAATAAATGAGAAATTATTTAATGAAAAGAGAAAATAATATTATATTTATCTACTTACTTTTTAACATCCTTTTGGTTTAAAGGAAATTGGCACTGAAAGGGGGGCAGCGAGAGGAAGAGCAGTTCTGATATTAGCTCCCCTTTTTTTAATACCATCAATTATTTCAATGGGAAAATGCCTTCTTATGTGTCCCCACTCTTCCTATTTGAGATATTAAAATTAGAGAAAATGTTGTCAAAAACCAGTGTCAGAAATTTGTCAGAGGAGAATCATTATAGTTTTCCTCATTTTCAGCTGTTTGTCATTAAAAGGATGAATTCCAAAAGGCTTTCAAATTTTTAATGTAGCTTTTATGCCTAAAGACTTAATAGGAAAGACTAGAAGAATCCCAAAGTAACTCTACATCTCAAAAAAAAGTATACACAAATTAAAGCTCTATTATTCCACTGATGGGTTTGTTCTACAGAATTGCATGGACTTCATTACAAGGTAGTCAAGAGTCATAATTAGAATCTACTGAATAAGGAAAATGCAGAAAAAATACTGTGCTTTTTCTTATGATCTCAAAGAAGCTCAGAGTCAAATATTAGTTATTCTGCTGCAAATTAGGAGCACTCGAAGCACATGAGTGGAAATGACAATAAAATTGGTCCTACATGTTAGTCCACCGGTAATAACCCCACACTAAAAAGCCCAAGGTCTTTTCCTAATAACACTGGATGTAAAACCTGCTGTTCTCTGCATGAGAGGGACTAATGAGAGCTGCTTCCCTGCAATTTGAGGTCCTGCCTTACTCCACTTCTCCATTTCAAATTATAGTGTGGAGCCATTTCACTCTCAAGTTCTTTCCTGCAGTACCACCAAGGTGCCCATGGAGCCCACGTCCTCCACCACCCCTCCAAACAAGGACAACTCCTGCTGCTGTCCCTGGGTGCTACTGTCTCATCTCTCATTATCAACTCAACCATTCATGCATTGGGAATCACAGAAAATATTTGAAATTTTAAAAAGTCAGGTTTGAAAAAAATCTCTGTACAACTACTAAGTTCTAATGTTTTTTCTGATGGAAAGATTGTAATTATTGAGTATTAAATTTTCTCTCACCAGAAACCACTATAGACATTATATTGCTATTATTTTCCAGTAATTTTTACAAGACCTTCAAATGTGTTAAATTTTTTCTCTAACAGTGTGGCAAGCTAGAATGAGGGATCTCAACAAAACAACTCCTTGATCTGTAGAGCAAACAACCTGACCTTTACAAATCTACAAAATATAAATTAGCCTTGTTTTTCAAAGCTAGAATAGTAATACTTGTATAGGGTTTGGTATTCTTTATCTAATTCCAGCACATATCTCTTAATTTAGTAATTTCAGGGTATCCACTGGCTGCATAAGTTTTTATTGAAGACATATGTTTTCCTATTTTACTTTTTTCTGCTTCTGAGAGTTAAAATTTGCCCAGAATCTCATTGCATTTTAGGACATTATTTTCACGTTATTTTATTAAATTTCATTTGATGTCTCGTTAGAATAGTTTCTCCCCTGTTATCAAAATGAATAAAGCACCAAAAAAACCTGATAGGTTTGAGTGAATCCTTTCAGTTATTTTGATCCTGAGAAACCAAGAGCAATTTTCAAATCCATCTTTGTTCCATTTACAAAGATATATAGCTACAATAAGAAGACATTAAGAGTTTTCTGTTGGGTTTTTTTAATCAAACTTTGGCCACGAGGGTGGAATTCATTGCACTAAATTTTAGGCATTTAAAAATTAGACACTGACTCCTGAACTACTCAGTGTAGGCAGGATGTTCACTCGTAGTCAATTAAAGAAAAAGATGCTTCCAGGGGTGATTCATCTGCCCTGAGTTACCTGAAACGGTAGTTAGGCTGAAATGTCTCTTGAATGCCTGTTTCTCTCCACTGACTGCTAAGAGAACTCATTCTTTTAAACACTAGATCACTCCTAAGTCTCATCTCTTAGGCATGTATTTAAAAAATTACCTCCCTGGCCCAGCTTCTCCAGCTTTCAGTGTGGGAATTTGGAAGGTTCTGGCTGACTTCACAGCGATGGAGGGAGAAAATCTCCCACTAAATTCAGCAGAGAAATGTCAGGACAAGATTATTTTTGAAACCAAGCAATTTATGCAATTGTCTGCACACAAGTGACGTGGGGATTTTTCTTTCTATTTAATTTGGAACAATTTGTGAAAACTAATTGAGTTACTTAAAGCATAAAAACATTGTCAAACCCACTGTTTGTTTTTTGACTCAATTGTTCATTCCAAGTCTACAGATGAAAACAAGCCTGAGCAAGAGCTTAGGTGTTATCAGAACTCAGTGAGCACTTACTTGGCTGGATCCTCCATTTTCCAGCAAACTGAACTCTCATTTTTGTGGCTGAGCCCATGTATAAAATGCTCTCTAACATAATGAGTAAATTAAAGTGAAAGAAGGTCTATTTAAATGGCATGTAAAGTGGGAATACTTCACAATAAGGGTAACAAAACTTGCTCAGTTGTGGATTATTCCTCATTGGTCAAGGTCAGATTTTCTTGGTCTTTGAGTAACCTGATCTAGTGAAATGTGGAAAGCTGCCCCGGCCCGTGCCAGGGGGGTTGGAGTAGATTATCTTTTTTATTGTCCTTTTTAAATCAAACCATTCTGTGATTTTATAAGTCTATTTTTTTTTTTCTTTTGTTATACGAGGAAGTTCCACCCCAAATGTTTTGGAAAACCCACAGTCTCTAAAGGTAGTGGCACTCCCTGTGCCTCACTTTATCCATCTCTGCCAGCACCAAAAGTCAAGGTGCATTTTCAGATGAGGTCCTACAATGCCAGATTTGAACACCAGAGAGGCAGCTGGGAAGTTATCCTACTGTAAACAAGTGGGTGTTTTCCTTTGTAAAAATTGTATTTAAGAGCCATGGAAATTACAAAGGTCTTCAAAGCGATGTAGTGAACTGTGTCCACTCGAATCACTGAAACTTGTAGGTGTCAACATCAGCTTAAATAAATTCCACCTTGATCCAGGGATTTTTGTAGAAAAGTGGTGAAAGTCAAACTGCACTAAAAGTATTTGTTATAGTTGGCGCATAAAGAGGTCTTCAGTGTGGTTAGTGAGGAAAGAGAGAGACCTTGTAGTCCTCCATCCCATTTTTTCAGGCTCTGTTTGCATTGTCTTCCCCTCAGCATGGGAAAGCATTTGAGGCATCAAACATGTCTTTATCTCTTGTCACCACATTGATCACCCAATTTTGTCCAAATATTTGCTTGAGTCTCCTTCAGTTCATTTCCCCAAATTGCATTTGTGTAATGCTTGAGTAATAAAAGTCAGCAGAATGACTAGATGGAATTTCACCCTTTTGCATTATCATTGAAAAATACATTTCTATTCCCTTATCAAAAATATCCATCAGCCTAATTACATCCCTTTTCTTCACAAGGTTTTAAAATAGGATACCTAAGTATGGTAGGCAATGCAGACTTATTATTTAATGACCATAGGGGAGATACATTTTGATTCATTTTCTCATGTGTTAAAAATTTATGACAAACATAAAACCCAGTTATAGCAGCTGGATCATTTGTAATGGTCATAATTTTATTTAAATCACATATAGATAAAACATTATGTACATTTTAAAGCATTATGCCATTTTGAACCACTTGGGGAGACAGTCTTGTAGGATAGAAATAAGGCAAGCAGTAAGAATAATCTTAGCTGAAAAATACATGAATTCTGAAACTTGGCACCTAAAATTTTAATACCTTTTTTAGCCTTTATTAATGCATTTTTTTACTAATTTTATTCATCTCTCCCATATTATCTACTTTACTCCAGTTTAGTTTAAAAGCTTTTAAGTTTTTAGTTCTAAAAGTTTTTAGTTCTTAAAGTTTTTAGTTTAAAAGTTACTCCAGTTTTGTTTAAAGACACTGATTTTGTCATTGGCCTTGTAATAAGACTTTGCTCTATCTGATTCTTTCCCCATCTATTTGTCTCACAACTTAAAACTGAAGAAGAAAACAGAGCCAATAAGAAACAGGGGAAAAAGAAAAGAAAAAAAAAGCAAGGAAAGATTTTTAGACATCATAGATCATCTGAGATCATGACATTTAATTCAGTCCAGACCAGGGGAAACTTTTACATTAAACTAGAATTGCAATTCCTATCCACTTTACAAGCATCCTAACAAATTTTAAACCATACCCAGATGGTTTCTGTTCCACTGGAAATTATGTGAATAAATTTTCCTCTGTTGCAAAAGTTGGTCCATGACAGTAAAAGTCTGAAAAATACAGAATTTTTTTAAAGTGTAAAATACATTTATCCTAGAATTTTGCTATAAATAAGGATGGTGGACTTGCATCCTTCCTTACAAAATCCAGTTTAATAGCTCAGTGCTGGTTAAATCATTGATAATGTCTGTTCTTTTCCTAGAGAATTGCAGTTCCAAATATTTTTATTTTTTTCATTTAGTGTTTATTCAGAAGGAAAGTACAGCAGAAAATGCAGAGGGATTTGCAAATTTTCTTTTCAAAATAGTTGAATTTCCACTTTAAAATAAGCAGTTGCCACTGTATCTGAAAAGGGAAATAAACATATAAAAGGAAACTGTCTTATAATCAGTTTTCAGGATTTATAGGGGAGTTATTTCCAAATAAAAATTGATTCCTCTGTTTCAACCAGTTAGGCCATGCCCCTTTATGGTTAAAAAGATCTTCCTCTCTTAATGCCTCTTGCAAAAACTTGGGTTTAATTTCTGAGCCTTGACTGATATAAAATGGTGGAACAAGCTGTGTTTTCATGCAGCCATGAGCACCATCAGCTGTGAATCAGGCCCATTTTTTCAAATATTTTTAAATATACTCTCTGAAATTTTTCACAATATTTTCCCATAGGAAACAGAGGCCAGCCACCGATATAAGGGCCTGAAAGAAGCTCTTAGAGGGAAAGAAATAGCAATTGTATTAAGGACAGTATCCAAAGTAGCTTGAATGGGTTACAAACTGACAATTTTTATATTTCTATAAATGCACACGGGTGTTGGCAAGTTAGAATTTGGGCTGTCTAATTCTGACATGGAGAAAGTCTTTTAGCCTGCAGTGGGCAATTTTGTAGTGCCATGGAAATACATAGTGAGTCTATTGAAAAGAAATCTCTTGGTTTCTAAATCATGGACTTTTCTATCATATTTCAAATCAGACAACTGCAAATTTGCTTCAAATTTATGAGAGAAATTATAACATTTAAAATTAATCCTAAAAAGTCTCTCTTTTTTTTGTGAGAGACAAAAGTAGTAAGGTACAGATGATCTATGATTCTATGTTATAAAAGTAAATTATGACCAAAGTCTTCTCCCAACTTCCTTTATTTTTTAGAGTAATACCAAAACATAACCTTCACTCATTCTTTTTTCCTGCAAGATAATATTTTGCAGGTGAAGGACTTTTTTTTCTTTGGGGATTACACCAAGATGAATGTTTGGGGTATTTTTCCTTCTTTATATTTTTATTATTCTATCATAAGTTTCCTTAGGGAACCCTGAAACTCTAATAGTTTAGATGTTTTATCTAAGACAGATGACAGGGCTACTTCTCTGTGCCTCATGAAAGATTTTTGTGCTATGGCTGAAATTAATTTGAGGATTTTTTTATTATTATTATGTCAGCATAAATTATATGGAATTACCTGAAATAACTTTGACAAGTATGAGCTTGTATAACTAACAATAACAAGAAAAAATTACCAGGAAGTTACTTACATTTGCAATACATTTCTGCTGTATATATGAGTCAAGTACCTATATTGCTTGTTTCACTCCCATCAATATTAATTACAGCAATAAAAATGACTCCGTTATTGCTGTCCTGAAAAGATGTTAATGATGTGGTCATCACTGAAATAGCTAAATTGGCTAATGTGATGGCACAATAAATTCAGACTATAATTGGGCTGATTCTCCTTTCTCTGACATCTGTGTAAATTAGCAGCTCCCAGAGCATAAAACTCACACAAATGAGCAAAGATCCAGATCTTTGCTTTATAGCTGTGGAGACCAGTTTGTAACAGTTAGGTAATTTTAGTTAGTCACTCTGCACTTTTGTGCTGCATTTGCTGGCATTTATATTCCACAGACATAACCACCTGCATCTCATCCTCTTCAATACCTAAATTACTAATGTATTAATAGTCTTGCATCAGTTATGTTTTCCAGTGATTCACCAGGAAATATTTCATGATGAATAAATATAATCATAGGAAAAATACCTTTATATATTGCATGTATTGAATAGCTGTTAAAAAAAAAAAAA
>VYXD01012677.1:794507-816996 GCA_013397195.1 Hylia prasina
AAAAAAAAAAAAAAAAAAGCTGAATTCACATTTAAAACCCAATTCTTCAAACCTTAGGAAGAAAGCCTCAAAACATCTACTTGCCCCTCCTGTTTCTTTCATTTTAACTATGTGACTGTTTTTCTACAAGATCTCAGGTTTGTTTAGAGAATACACTGAAAAGTAAGTTACTGATGAACAGCAAGACAATACTTTGGGTTTTTTATTTCATTCAATTTTTTCAAGCTTTATTCACTGTACGATATTCTGACTTTTCTCTGAAGATAGAATGATTGATTTCTTCCCAGCATTTCCACATTGCTTCTTGTTTGTAGCATCCACGGGTTTCACAATGATTATTGAATTTTTGTGCAAAGCATTTCTGTTAGACAAAGAGATTACAATATTTAGAGAAGGAGAAGGTGAGGCAATGGTTGACCTGGTTTTACCTCACTTATTTTAGTTGAATAACTTTGGTACCTAAGTCAACAGTTTATTAATTTCAGATTTCATCTATTGTTACGTAAAAGAAAAAAGATCTTTGAAGAACAGGACAGATTTTAACTGAGTGCCTCTTTGTTTCAGCTACTAAAGGAGCAGAACTGAACTATGATTCTAACTAGTATAGTGCCAAAAATTCACTGTAGATTGGGATAGATTTAAACTCCCATTTACCAGTGAGTTATGCAAGGCTTAATTTCTCCTAGGAATAGGAAAAAAAAAGGCCACTTGTTTTCTTGAAGGAATTATTCTGATAATCAATCTTGCTTGTGAGGTTTCCTTCAAAGCAGAGGACCTGCAGATCCTATGCCAAGCATCCACAAAGCGTGAAACACACACTTAACAGCCAACAGTAGTAATTCTGGTTTCAACAATGTGCCTAGGAATATAGAAGGCATTCTGCAGAAGTAGCTCTGGGCTTGGGTCCCCCGCAGATACATTTCAGCTGCCTCTGTCAGTTGAAGTCTATTCTCTAACATGTTATACATATTCCAATTCCTGTTAAAAAAATATTTTTAAAAAAAAAATCTAACAGCTCATTAAACTGAACAACCTTCTCTTATCCCCAGAGCCTGGCCCATTTCTGGACCCTGGCACATAAGAAATTGAAATGCCGAATTCAGCCGCTAACACGCAGTAGCTGAAATACTTTGGCACTTTGCAGTTTTTCACTACTTGACGCCCCTTGTCAAAACATTAAGGGGGATGTAGAGCAGCAGCATGTCATTATGTAACATTTTTACACATCATATTTATAAAGAGTCAAACACATTTTATTCTTGATCTAGAACTCTGCTAATTAGATGCCACTGACAGTTTGACTGCAGACTTTGAGTCTGAGCACTGTCGTGCTGTTCCTGCTTGGCATTTATAGTTGGCTACTCCATGGAAGCTTGGGCCATTCTGCTCAGGTTTTCAAGGCAAGACAGAAGCATTGAAACTTTTCACCACTTGTTCATCCTCTCTTGCTTGTTAATTAATGTCTGTGCAGTGCTTCGAGTGTGTGCTGTCAGAATTCTGTCTTTTATTTCCCTAGTGAAAAAGCCTAGAAAACACAATCGTGGATGCCTCACAAACCATCCTAGATGGGGAAAAGAGATTAAATCACCTGAGACTACAACCTTTTCAGAAGTGCATTTATCAAAATATTATCATACAATAGAGGTTATTGCTCTCGTGACTTTAGGTTAAAGAGATTTTTGTCATTTAGCCAGTTCAGGTTCAGCAAAAGTGCAACAATACAGGGCCCAGCAGCCAGAGCAAAGCCAATCCCAAAGCATGGAAAGGTAATGATCAAGTTATTGAACTTTTGAGCTAAAGGTGCATACATGACAGATCTTACTTTCTTTCCTCGAGGATGTAACTGTACCTGGATTACATCCCAGAACATCCTACTGGTAGCTGGAGTTTGTAATATACTTCTCTCAGCTCTGACCATGCTGCTACACGGCCCCTGTCCTGACCATATTCCTGAGCTCTGAATGAGTCAGGCACACCCTACAGACACTTTGGGGGCTCAGCAGCTCCATTACAACTGTTAAAGGTATCCATTGTACTCACATTCTCCAAATATTAACCTTTTAAAATTACTAGTTTTCCATACAGACTAAATGCCACGTGTCTACAGGAAAGGATTAAGCCCCCTGTAATGATATTAAATAGGAATTTATCTGCCTGTACCCAAATTCATCATATCTCCTTCCCAGAACTGCATGCCTCTAAATTCACTATGCATTTTCTATTGAAATTTTTCTGGATGCCAAAAAATCAGGCACAGTAAGGTAGAGAAAAAGCTCTTTTCCAACAAAAATAACACTGCAATGCAGATTAGAAGAGGCAACAAAGATAGGAGGGATCATAACAGAGAAGGTCTCCATGAGAGAAGGTCTCTGAAAAATGACATTAATTCCTGGCTTTCCTGTTTGTCATCTATTCACAATGATAACTGTATCTATTGCATTCCCTAAATTACATGGTCATCTGAAGGTGGCAAAAGCTTTTGCAACTGTTTAATTCATCAGTTATCTAAAACTCTTTGTGTCAAGGCTCAGTGAAAACAACGGTAAAATAATTTATCCTTTTCTGGTGATTTCAAAGTAACAAATACTCTTTCATGCTTCTTCCTACCAGCCAGGTACTCATGCAACTTCTGAGATGGTCTATCATTTATTGAATGCCTAAATGCACATCTCTTTGATAAACATGGAGACAAATATACAGAGATATGGTTAGAATTTGTTATTTAGAGAAACTCTTCCAATCCATGGAAACACATTTACNCAGACTATAGGATTATGTTGAGAGCTCAAGTTTATCTAATATTTATAAAGAACTGGATGCTTTTTTAGAAGTGTAAAATCATGGCTTTACATAAGGGCAAACTATACCTTTATCAGCCCAGCAATCTTAACCTTGATCTCCTCATTTGAAGAGCTGTGGAAAAGGGGGTATGTGGGGAAAACACGAGCTCAGTTAGACAGGAAAATGTTTGTCTCTTGATTTTATTCTCCTTGGTCTTTGGAAACAAAAATTACTTTACATTTACTCACAATAAAGCAAGATCTTGCTCAGGTGTGAAATTCTCCCCACAGAAATCTTCCATGGCAGTAGTAAATAATGCAGCACAAGGTAATGACAATGACACATTAGAGCTTCGTTTGAATGCACGCTGTGTTTTGTGTGTGATGCAGAATTCAATGGACAGCAATTTGAAGGGGGGGAAGAGGCTTGTTTGTGTTCACATTACATAATCCACTTGTCTTTGTTGTTCCCATTCTAAGCATTTTGTCCAAAGATGTTCTGCTTCTCCTAAAGTGCATTCAGCCTTATCTGGAGCTCAGAAGCCTGAGGCTTTGTTACAATTGTTATTTATAACTTAACTATTAAAAAAAAAAAAAATTTGAACAGGAAAACACTTCTTCAGTCATAAATAAATAGCTCATTTGTACCTGGGGAGGAGAAGAATAGCTTTCAAAGAGCTTTCATTTCAGTTGCAGAATCATGACTTCCAGGTAAAAGCAATTGGAAGAAGGCTCTCTAAAACAAGACTTGTGACATTTGTTGTTGAAAGCACATTGCTAAGATTTCCACAATTGCTCTGAGATTTGAATACCTTTGTGGGTTTTTAGGTGTCCCACTTGGAATTAATCTGAAAGGAGCCCTTATAATACTAAGCATTTCCATCTCCCTGAAAACCAAACGTCCCTGTCAACCATCTAGAAATGGAAGAACACAAAATTCTTGCCTAAAAGAAAATGAGTGGCAGCTGCAGATGGAGAAGCATATTCATGTGGGATAATTTAAGCCTTTGAAATACAATGGAGCTAAAGAAAAGAAATCTTGAACTATCCAAGTAACAATTTTTGACCTATTATCACTATTGATTTTGTGCTCAGAAGCTAATTTCAGATAAGGGCCTAACTATGTTTATGTTTGTGATGACAGCTATGACTGTGTTTGGTATCAGATATATTGGTATGAAACCAAAACACTGATACTGTTTTTTCCAGATATAAGGATAAGATATAACCACATAACTATCCAGCATCATAGGGCTTAGATTGGAAGGGACCTTAAAGACCATCTGGTTCCCAATCCCTGACATGGGGATTGGACATTTCCAAGGATGGGGCAACCGGACATCCCATGAGTATAACCCCTTCAAGTATGATGTTCAATGATAGAGAAATATCACAGTTGAAATGGGGAAGTTTTTTGTGTTTGCAAGACCTCGCATGTTAGCTCCAGACAGAGAGGAAAACTGTTCAAAAGGGTTTAACTTTCAAAAGCCAGGAATAAACCCTAAATTCTGTTCGCCCCAGCATGTGCAGGTTTTGCAAAGACATATCTCCATTTCATTTCAGCAGAAGTTTTTTGGTGTTTGTGAAGAGAAGAAGGAAGAGAAGGATCATCATCAAAGGATTATTCCATCATCAGTGGAATTGAATTAGAACCACACATAAACAAGGGGTTTTTACTACATTTTTGTTGAGACTGGTTTTGTGCTAAATTACCTGCTTTGCTGATCTCTCAAATCATCATCATGTTACATTTGAACATTTCCAAACCTCTTAAATAAACAGAGATATTTTCCCTCACTTTTCTGTCATTAATCTTGAAGAATAGTTCCAGAATATTTCCCCGGCATACAAGTTTTCTAAGCAGAAGCAGAGAAACATCCTGAACTCTCGGAACCTCATCCTGAGATGCAGCGTTTCTCTACTTTTGAATTCTTTTCAGTAGGTGTTGAGATCTTTTATACTAAATTGCATTTTACATGTTCAAAACTTCAAAAGAAGTTGTAACTATAATTGATACATGATAAGTTTGACAGTTTGTGTCATTATATGAGTTTCACCCAGCAGCCTTCTGAAGCAAAAAATAATTAAAAAGTCTGTTTTTCTAAGGAAAGGAAGCATATGGCTTTAATGATCAAATGACTTCTTAATGACGTGCTCTAATCCATAAAGTCATAGTTCATATCCCAATATTTGGCATTTTAAAGTGGATTACATGTAACTATTCTGACTCTCATATTTCAGATATTATGTTTAAATGTACCTTTTGTAGCAATAGGATTATATTCTGTGGTTATATACTCTCTCTTATATTTGTATTAAATTACAAATAGGGAAACATCTTACAATTACTTACTCAACACTTTAAATCTTGTTGCCTCTCAGTGGATATCAATAGAATGGGGACCTGTCCCAACTTACCACTTTTGCAAAGTTTTTTTTTTATCAAGCCAAATAAGAGAAAAGCCTGGGGATAGCAAAGAACAGACCTTGGAGCAAATTTTGGAGAGCCTGGGAAAAGGAGATACTCTGAGTATCAATTAGATGATTCATTTCATGCTGAAATTTTGGTCACCAACATGTGATTTAGTTGATCTGGGCTTCAGATGCTAAAATATGTAGGCAGGTTTTGTTTGTTTGTTTGTTTGTTTTTGGTGGGGTCTGTGTGAGACCTACAAGGAGAAGCCAAGAAAAGAATAATTGATTAAAAAACCCAAATTATATTAGATATGTAAATACCAAAAGAACTATCCTTTAGAGTCATATATGCCAATGTAGAATCAAATAGAGGACAAATATGACCACTAAATCATTGGGAATATTTTTGGAATGTGTCATGCAAAACCAATTCAGAGAGTTCCTTTTACCATCTCTCCCATATTCCTTGCTGAAACATGAACAGCGCTGCCTAATTTGCCTCCTTCTTCCTTCCAGCCTTCATTTTTATAGGCCACCCTTCTGAAAACAGCAGAAAGTTTTATCAATTCTAAATACAGAGGAAGTCTTCTATGCAGTCACCCTGTTGGACAGGTAACATCGACTTTGTACCAAGATCCATCCAAAGGTCAGAGTTATGGAGAAATCAGGAATGGACACAGCATCAGAACTTCTCCATAAATATTACATTGTATAAACACTCTACAGCTACAAAACAAAAATCCGATTTTTTTTCAGGCATAACCCCAGCCTTCACACAAACCTGCTCTTCACCTAAACTCATCGCAGTGTCACTTGGCTGTTACTCTCACCTTGGAGGTCTTATTCCTTGTTGGTATGAATGAATCAGAATTTAAAATCAAATGCTTATATAAACAGAGCTCAAGATAAATTCTGCATGTACATTTTAATCTTTCAATCAATGATTTGTGTCCCAAAGCACCAGTGAGTGTGATATCTGTTTTACAAAGTTCTTCTTTCAACAGTTCTGAGTCATGAGGAAGAAGAATGTTCTCCTCATGCACAAGTGAAACTCAGGAGCGATGGAGCCTGCCAGGCACAGTATATCCCATGGGATTAAGCAGCATTTCTGCACTATTTACCACTTCATCAATTTCACAACTCTGCTTACCTTTCCATGTGCTTGAAGGCAAAGTAT
This sequence comes from Hylia prasina, assembly GCA_013397195.1. Classification (NCBI taxonomy): domain Eukaryota; kingdom Metazoa; phylum Chordata; class Aves; order Passeriformes; family Sylviidae; genus Hylia; species Hylia prasina. Next base: position 800,880 of record VYXD01012677.1, read on the forward strand.
ACAAGAGGAATAAAACCCACATTCTGTGAAGAGCAGTTCTCCATCCAGTCTGCTCTGCAGCCCATGAGCCTTAGGTTAGGTACTTCCACCTCACTTGGCCAGACAGTTCTGCTCCTGTAGGAGTACTCAGACCTTGTCAAACCTCCCTGAGTAACTCAAAATAGAGATTTGTGAATTACAGTTCAAGAGAAATAAAAGTACCAACTTCACACATTCTCAGTCTTGCAGTAGACAGCAAGAGGAGAGAGAAGACATATTTGGATGCCAGTGTCTTAATTTAGGTCAGGTAGCAGGTTGAAGGCAAGCTTGGGACAAGCAGGAAGGTGCAAGAGATAGGTGGAAGAAAGCAGGAACAGGATTCTAGGCAGGCAGGAAGAGCTGAGTAATCAGAGATAGGAATGGTTTATAGAGGAATATTGCTGAGGTGTGCAGCATGCTGGAAGAATGGATTTCTTGGGCTGCAACAGCATTTGATGGCTTAATAACATGAGTCAATTATCGTTATTATGGCTTCAATAGTGGGTTCTTCGAGCCTTACCGCTTGGGTGCCAACATTACCAGTCATTTACTAAGTTTTCTCTAGAAATATTCATCTCAGGTATTTCAGATCCATGAAAACATTGCTGCCTCCTCTCTTTCATAATGGTGTTTGCATTCATATGGCAGATCTTTCCAAATTCCATGAGGGACAATGTGCCAAGGAGAGTGTTTGTGGGATTGTGGGTTTGAGGGAGGTCAATAACTAAGATCCTCACCACAGCCAGCATGTCAGTGCTGGATTCCCCTCACAGGGTGTGTCCCTGGTAGTTCACAGACACCATTTCTGGGCTCTAAGCCTGATTCCCAAGATCCATGACACTGAATTTGTTGTCCTGAGACATTGTGGATGCCCCATTCCTGGAAATGTTCGAGTCTAGCTTGGAGAGAGCTCTGAGCAACCTGGTGTATTGGAAGGTTTCTCTTCCAACACGAGGGGGATGAAACAAGATGATCTTTAAGGTTCCTTCCCACACAAATCATCCTTTGATTCTGTGACTTGCTACGTGCTTGTCAATGCATCAGTCACCTTTCACAGTGACAACTTTTCAGTGACCATACTCATGGCACCTTCAGCAACAGCTTTCCTGAGAGAACATTTCATGTTGATCCCCGTGAAGTAGTTTCACATGTGGCACCATTAATGGCTCAGTCCTCTTGAAGGAATATTTTCTTAATTCTCTAAGCTGCATGATCTACCCTGATTGCACAGCCTCAAAACTTTTCCTTTTTTACTGGGGTTTAAAGCTACCTTTTCCAGACTTCCTATTTTTCAGCCAGACCTGAAGAGAAAGGAAAACCAGAGCACCACTGGGAGAACTTGCTCTGTCATTGTGAAAATATGACAGATCCTCAAATTACAGTGGGGATAGTTGAAGCACTGTGGAGGAAGGCCCATGTTACAGCTCTAGTAAATTAAACGTACTTTTGTAGCTTTTGTATCTTACACAACCCAGCAGGAATGACATGAGGAGAGATGACAGGCAAGCACATGCCTCAGCTAAGGAGAGGGGAAAGCAGGTGAGGAAGCAGGAGGTGGTGATAGAGCATAAATAGCTTCACAAGGCATCCCCAGACAATCAAGTTGACAGAAGGAGTGGGAGTTTGCAGAGAAAATTTCTGCAGTCTCATTAGATTGGGAGCAGGCTGATGAGAGCTCTAAATAACAGGTGCTTTACTTAACAAGGGAGAGAGAACATGAAAATTAAATGAAAAAAAAAAAATTATTAGGGCTGAAGTTTCACCAGGAGTGTCAGAGGCTGAGGATATAACAGGGAGGAATGGTGCTCTGCCTCTTTCTGCGCCTTTGGGTGTCTGTAGGCTCATGGGCAGGAGCTCAAAACGTCTCCTGTGAGTACCAGCCACCCTGCAGAGTTCTGCCCATTTTTGCAAGGAACTAAGATTTCCACAGCTGTGGAGTCTTTGTGACTCTTCTGAGGAAGTCCTGATATTTCTTCTTCACCTTCCAAAAATATTCAGAAAACTCATTCACAAAAAAAAAAAAAAGTTATACCACTCCCAGGAACAGAACACCATCTACCATCAAATTCAATATAAAAAATTTGTTCTTTGAAAAGTAAGACCTGCCTATGAGGATTTTAGCTCTATGAACCAATGAATTCCTTATCCAGTTTACAAAGGGGTTATTTACAGACACAGCATAGCACAGGTATCCAGCAATTACACAAGTTGTCTATCCATCACCAGCTTCTTTACTTTTCTCTTAGCATGTTAATTTCTCATGGCAGTCTTTTTTTTCTTTTTTTTTTCCTCTTCATATTTCATTTTAATACAAAAATAGTAAAGGAATGTTAATGTTCTCTTGTCTTCACTGGTCAAAATGAGATGGATACATCACCATCTTAAATTTGCTAGTGGCATTTTTTCAAAATTTCAAGCTAAATCTGAAAGGATTTGAAAATTTCTCCACTTGTTTTTCAACACTGCCTGGTAACTGCCTTACCAAGAAGTGGGAATTCACTTTTGCAGGAAACACTTTGTTCAGTAACAACTGGCAAACTTGCAATTAGTTACATCTGGCCTTGCTAATTGGTCACTGTACCAAAAAATCTTGAAGGCGAAGGAAGGAAACTGGAGGCTGCTTCCCATCTCAGAGGCAGGAGGTGATTACAAAGTTGACAAGAATTGTTTATTTTTGTCCAGCTAGCATTCAGCTCCCACACCTACCAGGACTCTGAAGAAACCAAGACTTGCTGCTTCATTCTGCAGCAAGTTACAACTTTGTGCCTGAATTTTTGTTTGTGGAGGGAAGAAGAATTTAGGGATAATTTTTCACTCAGTGGGTTTTTCTGATACAAACATATACGCCTATCGACCCATTTCAAAGTTCACCACAGGGAAGTGCTTTAAAATCCTGAAATTATTTAACCTTTTTTTTTTTTCTTGTTACTCTTTCACATGCTTGCCTGAGGGTAGCACAATTTCACTTGCCTTCTGCAGTCTGGTTTTGTCCATGGTACAAGACACACAGGAATGTGGTGATTCATCTCCTCTGACTTTGGATCCTACTGCTCAGTTGCTTTGGCTACCTGTGGCTTTCTTCATAATCACTTCAGAGGCTGGAGGGCTTTGAGGTACAATTCATTTGACCTATTTTAGACATTGGCTTTAGCATGAGATAAATTGCACTCCAGAAGTTCTCACTTCTCTCCCAAGTGAGCCTCAGGTGACCAGCACAACCCCAGCTGCCCATGCTGTAGCTGCCTGCAGCTGTGTTAAATCAGTCCCACCCATGAATTTCACTCAGGGCCTCCATCCACTGAAATCCATGGTGAAACTCCCTTAGGCTTTGGGAACAGTTCTGCCCCATTTCATCTTTGAGAAGAAATGGATGTGCTTGCAGATGTTTTAAACACATGGTGGGCTTTTACTTTCCCAAGATTTAGGACAGGACCTTAAAGACTCATTAAATATATGTATTGAGTTGCTCCTGTTCACTGATCTGTTTGAAATGAAAATTAAGTTAGTGCTATAGGGTTGGAGATGTAACATTCTTCTGCAGGTTTGAAACTGTAGAGGTAATTGTCTTATTAAAATATTTGCTCTTTTGCTCCCTACAAGGTTTTTGATGGCCTGGAAGTCAGTGTAGAGCATCATACTAGCCGTTAGCACTTTGATTTCCACAATGCCTGCCTTTATTTAATAGGCCTGAAATATTGATTAACATTTACAGATTCAATTCCAAGCACTTGCCAGGGGTTACAGAGAGCCAGAGAGAGCTGGTTGTGCCAGTCAAAGTCTGAGGTGTAATGAAATCCCCTACTGTGCCTGTCAGCTTATCCAGTGTACAGGTCATTTCCCACAAGGTCTGTCGTGTTGAAAGAAGCAGTTTTCACATGAAACATTTCATAGGGAAAGGGAAAATATGTCTCCAGTATTGTATGCTTTATCCCTTTGTCTAATATTGAATGGCCTCATTGCTTCACACAATTTTTGCCCCCAAAGCTTTCTAAGTCAATAGAAGAAGAATGTTTCAGGTGGACAAAAGTCAAGACTCGCAGTGTAAATGCTTTATTACTGTTGTCAAGGAATTTCACAGTAACTAAGGCTAGAGATAGACAAGCCCCAGAAGGACTGGAATCTCAATCCATTTCAGTTAAGTATTGAATGATTCTTTTATTCTTCCAAATATTACAAAGCTCCCTTTGAAAGATACTTACATCTTTCTTCCAATAATGTCCTCTTTCTTAATTTGTTCCAAGACCACATCTTTCCTTCATATTCAAACTCTCTCACCTATTTCAATCCAAGTCCAAATAGAATATATTCTATTCCACCCAAGTCTACACCTGATTTTCTCTTTTTTAAGATCAGAGTGCTTTTGTCTTCTTATCCCCTATAGAGAATAGAAAGAATTTGCAGAGAAAGGTTTTATGTTTCCAGTTTTGCTCCTGCTACTAAATGTTAAATATCTGATTTTAAAAAAGGTTCTTTTAAAGAAAGTTGTCCTATTCTTTAAGTGACTAGGATTTAATTTTAGATTGACTATAACAATGGTCTTTAGGCCAAAAAAGTCAATGGCCTTGACCTTACATGTGATATGTTTATCACATAAACATATCAAATCAGTCCCACCCATGTGGGTGTCTCAAGTTAAAAATTTCTCAATGAGGAGTACTGTTGTTTGCCCTTAGTTTCTGACAAGGAGGGGGACACAGGTACCTGAGCTGGCCAATGCTTCCAGTGCTGTGACCTGACCTCAAGATGATGGCTTTGATTTACAATTTTAAAGTAGACTTTGGCTGGTTTCTCCATCAGCTCGAGTTGTAATGGCACATTTGACGCTGATGAACAGCTGGATAAAACCACCAACAGATTCAAAAATATTTTCTTCAGTTTTTGCTGAGTATATTGAAAGGAGAGGGAAAACATCCACCTGAGAATGATGCATTGGATATTTTAGATGTCATTGGTACTGGCTCAGTAGGGATCAAGCCCACTGCTTTAATTGAACACTTCTAACAATCTAAATGTAGTGGAAATTGAAAAAGGCAAAGGAGTTTCCCATCAAAAAATGGTTGATAAGCAAAATACCGCTATTTGGCATTCCACAGAAAGTGCACATTTTCTCCTTCAAGTATGTTTTAATTTATTTATATGTTATTTACAAGAAGCTTTGCACTCAGATAAGTGGCAACCATGCAGTCATGATAAACAATTTGCTACCAAAGATTGGTTTCCCATCTCCAGGAATGAGCTTCAGTGAAACTTATGTACAAGTTTCTCTTGGTCTGCAATATACACCCATTTCTGTTGCTAAAAATTAAATATGGTCTGTATAAACCTGCTTTAGTCATTATACTTCAATTTCTGTATTCCCCACTGAGAACAAGGTGTCTTTAACAAGAGCGATGCTGGAAATGGGAATGAAAGTGACTTTTTTCTGGTAGCCAGCATTCTCAAGGTTAACATATAGAATTCTAATGATCCATAAGTGATTCCTAGAGTGGGATCCCATTTAAGATTATATAATATATATTTAAGTATTCATATGTGAGCTGAGTATTTAATCTCCTGATAGGTATAGATGACAATCATTGTATCCAGAAAACTGTTCATGAAGAGTAAAGTTCAACTGTTTAAGCTTTCTGAAACTTAAATATCTGGGACATTATGCCTAAGGCATTCTGACTGGACTGGCAAATATAAAATAGGATTTGTGGGAGTTGACATCACTGTGAAGCAGAAGCTAAAGGCCAAGCAAGATACTTCTCAGAATCTGAAATTATGCAAGACTGTATTTAGGTAACTGGATGCTGTCCTAGATAAATGTTTCAGGGTGATTTGACAGTCTGAGCACCACAAATATCATAGTTTCCAGTCATGGAGACATCCTAGAGGATTTGTAACCTGTACATAGCTTGGACAAACATGACACGCTCCTTGTAGAAGATATAAGCCCTGTGCAGGGAAAAGCCAAGTGGGGTCCATAAAGGAACCTCAAATGACAATTGACAGATTCATTTAGGCAAATTAACTAAGGTCTAGAATCCATTGAATTTTCAATACATGTTCTTTGACTGTACTGAGAGCTTAGACGTGTAGACACCTGCAGGAAAACTATTTAGGACTTCCATTTTTATAATATCAATGTCTGAGATTGCTCAGAATACTCCATCTGATGTACTTTAGGACCTTATTGGCAATAAGAAGTGGGTTTTTTTCCACACACAATCAATTATGTTGGAAGAGACCTCTGAGATCATGGAGTCCAATCTGTGATTGGTCATCACCTTGTCACCCAGAGAGTGCCACATCCAGGCTTTCCTTGGAGTTTCCTCGTTTCTTAAACAACTCCAGGGGTGGTGATTCCACCACCTCCCTGGGCAGCCCATTAATCATCCTTTCTGTGAAGAAATTCTTCCTGATGTGCAGCCTAAATCTTTCCTGGCACAGATTATTATCCACAAGTTATGGATCCACAAGACAATACTGGGCAGATATCAACTGGCCACAACTCAGATTATCTCCTACTGTCTTCCAAGGTGGCTAAAACTCTCCTTTTCATTTCTACTTCCTAATTCTCTCCTCTTTGTAAATCCCAAAATTAGTTACCTTAGAAAACTGCTCAGTGGAGGGTGCAGTTTCACCTCCTCTTGATGGAAGACATTGACCCAGAGAATCAGGGACTCTGAAATCCTTTTCAGATTAATAATATTTCTTTGAATGACCACTTACTTTGACCAGGGTGGCCGATATTTCAGTAATGATATTGATTTTCTCTGTACCAAGTAGTTAAACATGAATTAGTAGATGTGTGACATAGATTTTACTTCCTCTTGGACAGGCCAATGAGTAGCATGATGGAAGTCTCCTTTTTTTTTCTGTAGCCCATTGAAAATTCCATTCATGCAAGTGGAGGAAAGCAACAAGCACTTGAGAAGAGGTGATTTCAGCATGCTGAGCTGCATGGATGTACCTGCCCCTAACTGGGTGGCCAGGCTGATTCAGATTAGGGAAGAAGAAAAGTGAATTTTAGCATCTAATAGCCTGTGCTTGCAACTGAAAGACAAGACTCAAATACTCTCACATTTCTGACTCAGGACTTTGTTTTAAAAGGAAAACGCTGCGTTTCTATATGAGGCAAACCTTTATTTGACTTTTAAGAAGGGGAAAAAAGTATCTCAGTTCAGATGAACTCAAACATTGTGGGTTTTTCTGAAAAGAGGTAAACAGAAAAAGCAATATCTAGCAGACCCCTAATGAAAAGAAGGTAAACTCAGATGAAATTGAATTTCAGCAGAAGATCTGTGCCTAATTCTCTTCTCATTTTAACAATCTGGGTCACAGCTATAGTGTCTCCTGGGATTACCATGCCTTGGTTTCTAGTGGTGTCTTTCCAGTGTGTCTTTGACACCTTTTCATACCCAGCTGCATTCCTCAGAGCAGCTTTTCAGCTACTTTTCAGCTTTTCTAACTCTAGCTACAAACCTTTATTTTTAAAACTATTGTCACAATTTCTGCTTTCTTACATTTCCCTTTGTTTGGAAAGAAAGGTCTGTTGACTCTAATTCATCTTGACCAGGCTCCAGAGCTTGAAACCTTTTTTTATTCGTTTTCTTTAAGAAAATGCAATGTTTCCTCTTTACATTGCATTTCTTGTTTCTAACCATTTCGTCACTGTACTGTCCATATGAATGTATCCCCTTCAGTTAAATAATTGTCTTTTCAGAGCTACTTTGTAGTATTAAAGAAATCTGTAATACTTTCATCATGTTGACATAATAACAACCCAAGATATCCCTGACTGCAGAATGCTGAGGGCATGAATTCTAACATTTTGCTGTAGGCTAAATTGCAAAAAAAAAAAGGTTTTAGCAGCTGTGATTGACCCTATCTGGTATAAATCAAATATGATGTATTTAGATTGGTGTCTTTTAATTAGAAATACACAGGACTGGGGACAGCCCTGAACACGATCAGGTGGAATCTGTGCTGCAACCCAGAAATAAAGTTTTCATTTACATTTTCTGATCTCTAATTGTGACACCGTTTATGAAGGTCTCCAGTTTCTCTTTTCCTCATGCTGGTCACACTTTCAGCTCCCTTTATCTCTCTGCCCCTTTAGCAAAATGGTGCACTGACTTCTTCCTGAAGACACAAAGTCTTCTCTTTTTTTTGTGTTTTTGACATAATCTTTTTAGCAGCCCCCTTATTCTCTGCATTTTCTTCATCTAATCACCACCTTTCTTTGATTAACTGTAACTAAAACTTACAGGTGTTTTGGGGGATTGGTTTTGATGGAGGTTTTTTTTAAGTTTTAGTGTAATCTAGCAAGAGATTTAGAAACACAGATCACACCAGCTTCTGTGGTGGCGTTCTGTTCCTACATTTAGTAAAGGTGCATTTAAAAATCTCATTCTTGGTGCCTCAAATAGCTCTTACACCATTGAAACTTAAATGGAAGTGAAGTTTTAAAACAAATGCTGAACATCCACAGGTTCCTTTGGTTTTAGTGGTTATTGCAGGTGCTTTATCACTTCTAAAATTTGCACACTTTTACTCAATTTGGAAAGGCCAGCACATTTGCAAAAGTGCACTCTCCACCCTGCAGAGTTTTGTGTTTCAGTAAATGTGTTACCAAGGGAAAAACAAGATGCAGACCTTGAGATTAGTGCTTAATTTCTGCCTTTTAGTACAGGAGCCCTTCTTCTAATGCTTCATGGTAAATTCAATCATTGACCAATTCCTAAAGCAAAAACAGGGAATTTCTGTATTCAGGAGCAGGCACAGGTTGAGATTTCTTTTGAGATGACTAATGGTCACTTTACAATGTGTGAGTGGGACACAGTCAAGGTGTTTAACAAGCAGGGTAAAGGCACCCACGTTCACTTTGAAAAGCCCTCTTGTGGCTTTTCCATTGGCTTCCATCAAATTCCATTAAACAATGAATCTTGGCAGGGATTTTAAAAACCAGAATAAGCTCCTGTGGGTTCAAATTCACAAAAAAAAAAACATCAAGGCATTGACATCTAACTAAGAGCTGCTTCTTTAGAAACTCAAGAATCATTTAAATGTATTGTCATTTAGTTATCAAGTTTCCTACACAGCCAGGAATCTAATCTAAAATTCAAACATTTCCATGAGTTATTTTCACAGATCAACCCTTTTTTTAAATTATTATTATTATTATTATTATTATTTATTTTTATTTTTATTTCTCTGACATGCATCTTAAAGCATATAGATTTTTGGACATACGTATTTTCAAAGCCAAGCAAAAAGTCTGAAAGCAATTTGCAGGGTAAAAATGAAACAAAGAAAATCCCCAAAGGGTTCTTTCCTAGTGGTAAATCTGGGCCTATTTTATAGCTGAGGTAAGAAAATCCTTCCTTGAAAAGACATTTTCTAATTGAACATGAGATAAACAGATCTTTGGGCTAGTTCTTTATTTTTCTCCTCTTATCTTAACAAAAGATTATTCACATTATCAAAATTCTATTAAAGGGTTTTTATTGAAGAAAAATGTTGGACTTATTGAAATTAATAATGTAACCTCCTTGAGCACCAGTTCACAACTAAAGGAAGGTCAGAAGCTCAGGATTACTGAAAGACTGCCTAAAGATTAAAAATAACTTAAACATAACTTGTGTGGGACATTTTAGCTCATTTTTAGCATGTTGAGACTCCAATAACTCATATTTTCCAAGAGGAAACTGGATTCCAAAGGGCCAAGAAACTTAGTTTTCTTGAAATGAAAATTGAGGACCAGAAGGTATGTAAAAAACAAACCCAAATAAAACAGAAAAATGTTATGGCACTGAGGATGAAATCTTGAGATATGACAATACTGTGATATGGGCATTTGTGACTACAGCTGCAGAGGAATGGTCTTATCTTTAGTTCAGAACAAGGACTGAAGATCTCTGAGAGAAGGTAGTGTCACAAAAAAAAAAAACAAAAACAAAAAACAACAACAACAAAAAAACACCCAAGCAAACAAACAAAAAACCAACCAAACAAACCAAACCAAAACAAATAGCTTACAAATATGATTCTTTCACCTCCATTGAAATTCCTGCACACCTTGAAATGTGACATTTGTGCTGTTTCTTTAAAGCTATATCTTAAAAAAAAAATATTGCAGTGAAGGAGATTCTGAAGAAAATGTGTAATTTAAACAAAAACAAGTGATTTCTTTAGAACTAAATAAAAAGCTGAAAAGTCCCCAAATTATTTCCTCAATACTAGGCAATATATGAATGAAAATTTAAATTTTTAGACCTTCATATCTGTTACATATTTGTTTTACTCAGATATTCCAATGATGTGAAGCTTTTGAGTGTTAAAGGAAGCCAAAATTTCTTTACCAAGTGATATTTTGTAGTCAAGAATTTACTATTTTTGAGGACAGTTTATTTTTACTTGTTGCTTAAAAACGTTGCTTTTCCTAAGAATTTAGGAAAAATAATAAAACTTCTGAAAAAAGTGAACTTTTTTTTAATCCAGATTTTTCCTAATTCTAAACTAGAGATTTGAGGAAACATAAAAGAGAAAGAACAAAGGATTGGAAGTGGGGGAGGAATTAGAAAATGATGCTAAAAATTTCATAATTTCTATACTAAGTCCACTTAATTCTATCTTTGTCCTCCCCTTTTCAGACTTTTTTTTCCTTCTACTCATAGCTGGAAAGTATCTTGGCCCAAATTATAGATCATTTATATTGTATTAATAGTCACCATTCCTTATTTTGACAAAACACTGATAAAAGTTGTTTGCTGAAGAAATATGTTAATATTAATGAGTGAATAATGAGTTCACTTAAGACTTTCATTATCTGTACATTCATAAGTTTGAAAGATGAATACAATAGCTGAGCAAAAAAATATTGCTAATTATGGTCTCAGCTCCATCACCAGAGCAGCACAGCTTTTCCTAGAGATGCACTAAAAGGAGAAATCAAAATATCAGCCTTGGACTTAAGAGTAGAGCTGAAGCCCCACCTCAGATTCATTTATTAGCTCTAGCTTTACTTCTCAACCTGCCATACCTTTCTAAATATTTGTTGAAAGAACACTTGGGAGCTCTCGTGTTTGTTACAAAAGACTGGCCATATTTATTCCAGTAAGGGAAAACATTGCCCTCACTGTAAACAAGAAGCAGCTGGACTGTGCTGATGAGCTCCAGTGAGAGCAGAGTTTATGCACATTTTTTTCTAGGTAGGCATTTGTGTATTGTCTGCTTCTCCAGCAGAGTTTTGTTTTGTCTTGGAGTTGATACTCCACACCAAAATACACGTTAATAGACTTCCCATGGGCTCTTGCAAAAAAAAAAAAAGTGATTGCAGAACATATCAAAACAGTCACAAAATTACTAAGCTGCCCTAAAATTGGTCTGAGAACTTGTTGAGGAGCAAAGAACAGCTGGAATGGGCAAGAGGTGGCCACCAAGGGCTGAGAGATCTCCCTTACTGGAGCCTGGGATTGTTTGTTTCTAGGAGCAAAGTCCACCCTAGGAATATTTTCTTATCATCTCACTCATGCTCTGAGAATTGAATCACACAAATTTTTTTACAGGAAGTAAGAAACAAAACCAAAACAAAGCCTTCCACAAAAGGGTTTTAGTGTACATTTGAGGACAAAATTAATAAGAACAACTCAGCCTTCTTTTCTTCAAGGTTTTGATTGAGTCTATTAAGGCCTCTTCATTATAAAACTTCCAGTGTTGTTCACAGTGGGAAACATGATTCCAAAGTAACTTGTCTGTCAGATTTGTTCTGGTTTAGCAACAGGAAGATTGAATCTTAAAATTAATGTAGGAAGTAGAACAGTGGGAATGGCTGAAAGATGCTTTTCCTATTACAAGTTTATGCTTGTGAAATGTAAACCTTGATGTATCTTTGCTTTTTTTGGACATATGTAATTGCTGGATCAGCTGGAAACTTGAGTTAGCCCAGCTCAGGTCTGACTTGCTCTCTTAAAATCTCTATCCATCATCTGTAAAAAGGAGATTTGTACAACTATTGCCCTAACTTTTATGCCTTAGTTAAGTGCCAAGCGATTTGTATCCATCTAATATTCTATGGAGTATTCGGAAATGAAGATAGATAGATAGATAGATAGATAGATAGATAGATAGATAGATAGATAGACAGATCTCCAAATAAGTAATTTTAATTTCATTAATGTGATATAGGCAGATTTTTCCCAGTGGGCCACATGACTATTCCAGGAGACAAGTTGAGTCACCAAACAGGATTCTGACCATAGGGATGTTTATGTGTGATTTCCAGCCTGGGTGAAATGTTCTAATTTAAGCCCTGTGAATGCCTTCCAGTGTGATCACCTGTTAGGTAGAACATGCAGATTTGAGGCATTTTGTTTTAAAGGATATTTTTTACCTTTTCTTTTCTGAGCTGAAGATAATCTGAAGGTATTTCAAGATAAAGGCATTTATATTCCAAGGAACAAAACAAAGAGATACTGTAATGGCATATGTGAGCTACATTTACCCTGAGGCACTTACCATAAAGTTCAGGGTGTTTTTTTTGTTGCATCATTCTGACAGCTGTGAATGGAAAAGTGAACATATTGCTATTGTCACTGGGAACTACCATTTACATCTTTGGATACATGAGGGAAAGGGAAAGGTACCAGCATCTGTGAGCACACACAGAGCACATAGATCCAGAGAGCTCCCTTGGATTAATTTTGTTTGGAATTCAAGAGGGACAAAACAGTTAAAACAACTGCTGATTCTTTTTCTAATAGGGAGAAGAGGGAGGGAATGAAGTTGGGAGAAGTAAAGTAAAGAGGAACGCATGGTGAGAGAGAGAGGGAGGGAGGGAAGTAGGCAAGCTGGCAGGTGAATATGCAGAAAGGAGAGACAAATAGGGGAAATTCTATAAAAGGAAAAGAAAATGAAAGAATGAAAGAAAAATGGAACAAAAAAAGAAAAGGAAGGAAGGAAGGAAGGAAGGAAGGAAGGAANAAAGAAAGAAAGAAAGAAAGAAAGAAAGAAAGAAAGAAAGAAAGAAAGAAAGAAAGAAAGAAAGAAAGAAAGAAAGAAAGAAAGAAAGAAAGAAAGAAAGAAAGAAAGAAAGAAAGAAAAGCTAAGATGACAGCGGATGACATCCTACATATTTCTGGAGAGGTACATATGGTATATTTGATGTGCAGAGACAATTTAAAATGACCTTCTACAAATGTCTTAGTGCACAAAACAAGAAAAAGCCATCATTTTAAATGTCTTTAAAGGTTCATTATGCTTTCTCTAGTCTCTGCGGAGCATCTTTAAGCAAAAGCATGGTAAATAATATATCAATTTTCTATCGCCACCTATGAGTGAAAATGTAGAACTGCAAATTATTCTTCTGTACATAACAAAGAGTTGTAGTTCAAATATTTCCAGACATATATATTATATGTCTGAGGCAAAACCCACCGCAATAAAAACTTTGGAAGAGGTAAGCCAATTTTTCAGCATATTTAGGTTTTATTAATTTGTTTAATTTTATTAATATTGTACTTTTTGGGACTTATTCCAGTTGTTCTACTATCTTGTCCTAAGTGAAGCCAGAATTTGTGTGTTCTGTCGTCCAGGAAAAAGACACTTCTGGTATGGATGGTGCATGACACATAAAAACAAGGGTAGTCTCAACCTCCTGTATCTACATAGAATTTCTAGATTATGAGCTCTCAGATATAGTAGTGATTTACTGGCAACAGGTGCAAGAGGAGAGGAGGAAACAAGAGAGAAACACAGATAAGACTTTGTTTAAGCCAGCAACAGGGTCAAAGTGGAATAGACCAGAAAATCTGAGTGAATGTAAGCCAGTGAGGTATACAGTGGTTGAACAATGGAGCTGAAAGGAGAGTCAGGAGGAGCAGGATGACAGGATTAGGGAGGAAATGGGTATGGCTGCTGAAAGAGTGTGACTCCTGAGGTCACAGGGTAGGAAGGAATGAGTCCTTTGAGATGGAAGCAGCAGGACTTGAGGAAGAGTAAAGCAAAGTGAGGACAACACAGAATGTGTTGAGACACTCCTTTAGGATCCAGGAGCTCTGGATATCATATTTAGCTGAACCACAATCTTCCTATGTGATTGGAAAAAGAAGGGGGAAAAAAAAAAAATAATGACTCTTGGCCCAATTGGTGGTAAGAGTCCTGGTGGGATTCATTAGGTGAATGAAACACTGCAGCACAGAGATCTTTCAGTGAGTCTCCCCAGGCTCCTGAATAGTCATTGAGGAAAAGCCACATGTAGGCTGTGAATCATCTGCATGCATTTGCCTGGATGAATTGCATTTAAAAGGTGCCTATTTTGCTCCATTGTCTTTGAAGGGAGTCAAGGGTGCCCAGATCACCTGGAAACTTCTGGAGCAGTCATTCAGCTGCCTCCACTTGTGAATGGAGAGAAATGGGCATTTCCAGTGTGTGATTCATTGCAGCTATCGCGAGCACTTGTCTAAATTGCCTTATGGAATTGCCTTTTATTCCGTTATTTTAAGAAAAACTCAGCCTGTTATTCCTGAGTGACTAACAGGCTTTGATAACTCACACTTCCAGGCCTAAAGTTAGGTGAGATGAATCCCAGTCATGAAATATGAAATCCCCATGAATTCCTTCCTGCCACTCAGCTAGCTGACAAAGGCTAAGACCAGCTAGGCTGAAGATTTACATTACAACTGTCCTGGCTGCCTCAGGTACATGGATTACTTATTGATGCTGTGAGTGTGTCTCTTGGACACACCTCAATGCAAAACAGAGAGGACTCTAAAATCTCAGCATTTTGGCAGCTCACTGAGTCTCCAGCCCACAGCATCCCTGTGCCCGTGTTCTCGGGGCAGAACTGTCTCATCTCACTATAAGGGTTAACACATGGAAGTTGCTTACAGGGATGTAGGAAGGTATGAAGGCAGAGGTCATAAATAAAACAACCCAGTGTAAAATGTTGAGGAGCTCCAGTGAAGGACAAAGTGAAGTTGAAGCAGCAACATTACAAAATTACCATAATAAAGTCCAATTTAGGCATATGGTGAATTCTGAAATGTTTTCCTATGTTTGAGCTGGATCTGCCACAAAATATCTGTGTGATCCTCAGTAAGGCAAAAAAAAATTTTGGGAAAATCAGGCCTTCTTTGCTTATAGAACGTAAGCCAGAATAGAACTTCCATTTAATGCAATTTTTATCTGTCCTTTTTAACACTGAAGGTACAGAAAAAGTTTCCAAAAGGCAAAAAGCTTTGACTTTGAATGGAAAGACAGTATGTTTCGATTGGATATCAGTGAGAAATCTTTACTGTGAGGGTGGTGAGACTCTGGCACAGGTTGCCCACTCAAGCTGTGGCTGCCCTATCCTTGGAAGTGCTCAAGGCCAGATTGAATGGGGCTTGGAGCAACATGGGACAGTGGGCATCCCTGCCCATGGCAATTGTCTTGGTACTAGATAATTTTTTAAGTCCCTTCCAACCCAAATCCTTCAATTTTCTCATCTAAGGCTGCATCCAGGGCCAATCATTTTGCATTGCTTTGCACTATTTGAATGGAAGCACAAAATATAACTTTTTTAATGTAATCCCATAAAGGAATCACTGAGTGGCTCCATCTGGAAGGGACCTTGGGAGGAGAAGTGGTCCAATCTCCCTGCTCAAGCAGGGCCATCTATAGCCAGTGGCCCAGGACCATGTCCAGAGATGAAAATGCAAAACAACGGGTAGGAGATTCCATGACCACTCTGGGCAACCTCTGCCAGTGCTTGGTCACTCTCTCAGTTGAAAAATGATTCCTTAACACCCAGAGGAAAATTCCTGTGTTTTGGTTTAGTACCCATTGCCTCTGGTCCTCCCACTGGGCACCAAATGACAAATAGTGCTGAAACAAATACATATCTTGAGATGGTTGTTTTCTTTACACAGGAAATATGTCAGTTATCTGAATAATTTTTACTTTCTTACATTATGATTTTCATGTGGAATTAATATTTATTTGAAACTTAATGAATATTCCCAGAATATTAAGGGAAAGAACATTTTTGAAAGCCTGTGTAGAGTGTATGAAATATTTATAATTTCATATTGATTTTTGTAGCTTTGCTGGTAAATATTTTAATTAAAGAATT
>VYXD01012677.1:817441-899240 GCA_013397195.1 Hylia prasina
AAAAGTTTTTTCAGCTTTCTAAAAATCTCTTTTTTGATGATCCCTAATACTTACGATCAGTTGTGAGAGACGTATCAGGCGATAAAAACAGAAAGATGTGAGCAATAAAAGAAAGTCTGGTGCATTCTCCAGATGCTCATTTTAAAATGCAGTAGTAGCATATTTAGGACCAAATTTTAAAAAATCATTTAAACACCAGAGTTTTAATTTTCATTATCTGCTTCTCTGTCCAAATGTTTAAGAATTTGGGATATAAGTTTGAAATTATTTTCAGAGATCTAGAACTCATGCACTGTGAGAAGAAAACTTTTAAATTAAATCTATTGGACAATCAAAAATTTATCATTCTAGTAGCTATTTTTACTATTAAAAAAGTAAAAAAATCTGTTACTTAAACCATTTTTGGCATTAGATATACTGTTAGAAATGTTCAATTAAAACTTGTGCAAGTCTCAGAGTATTTCTACTTCACTGAAGATATAATGGAATATATTTAATTTGAGTGAAAGGATGTTAAAGATATAATAAAAGACTTTGACAGGTTTTTCAGAGAGCAAATGAAATTTAAATATGCAGATTATACAGGCAGAAAAAAAATGTTCTCTGAGATCTGATTAATACACTTCAGTTCAGCAAATATGGCTTTACCACTAATCCAGGTAAAATAAAAGCAATATATTTAATAATTAATCTACAGTCTAAGATGGTTGTCCTCAGATTTTTTGAGGATAAAACAGAATATGGAAAAATTCATACAAAACAGATGTAATGCCAATGAAGCCTAAAATGAAAAAATGAAAACATGACCCTGTAACCAAAGGACAAGTATTAGTCATTTGAATAGTTAAAATTGCTCATACCATGTTTTTCTTTTACTCCCTGTACAGCGTTAGATATCTGCTGTATGCAGTATTTGCTGTGAATTGTATTTAAATCTTAATCCCTAATTTAATAAAGCCCCCCAAATTAAGGGACTGACTTTCAAACTGAAAGTACAATTTAAAATTCTAATGTTTCTTTGTTTAGCTTGGTACCAAAAAAACCCCCAAAAGTATATAGGGGAAAACAGGCTTGGAAAATGGATGCAAGTCACTCCAAAAATTGTTTTAACCAATTAAATGCTGAGTACTAATTGGTGGCACTGACTCTCTAGGATGAGGGTTCACTTGCAGTCTTTGAAACAGACTAGAATTCAAAATAAAGTTACGATGAAGCTGACAATCCAAGTTTTGAAAGATAAATCACAAAAACCATTAAACTTCCATTTTAAAATGACACAAGGTCTGGTTTTCTGAGGTGGTTACATGCCTACAGCAGTATAATACTCTTAGCTAAAATCTTTAAAAACCCCACAGCTCATATCTCCTAAGAAATTGGTTGTGTCCCTAATTTTCTCCTAGAGACACATGAAACATAAACATTTAATTGTTTTCATTAATAGAACTTGATCTCTTAGAAACTTTTGGTTGCTTTGAAATATTACTTCAAACTCTCAGCTGACATGAATTTAATGATATGATGCTACTGTTGCTCATGAGGCTCAAAATTTGCTTTTCTTTTTATTCCAACACGCCTAGCTCCAGGAGTCCTGTAATGCAAGAATCAATTTTTATTTAGTAAAAGATTAGCTTCTGCTTCTTGCCATCCACAAAAAAAAGATGAAAATGCAAAACAACACCTAAAGCAAGATGGAAAACAAAGAGAATTATTTCTGCAGTTCTGAAAATCTGGGGGTTTTTTTACATTGGACCTTGTTTTTAAGAAGGGGAGAGGCTCATCATTTATCAAAAGTTGAGGTAATTGATACTAAGCTCCCCAATGTTCAAAGAGAAACCCACTGGTTGTTACATTGAATACCAAGGGGATCAGCATTATTGTGTCAATAAGGAATACAGAGTGAATCAAACAGAATGTCTGCATGCTATAAATACCTTGAAATTGGCAGAAATGTCATTCCAAAAAAGGGAGACCCAGTTTTGCAGAAGTGAAATAAACAATTTTGCATGAATAGCCCAAAGGGAGATATGGGTTACAAAACCATCTCTCTCTGCTGCTTTCTCTTGGCTTTTCAGCTGGCTGGTGTTTTCTCTCTCCTTTTCTCTCTCAGCTCTGACTCAGTCAGGCAACTCACTTATTAAGTAAACAGCCTTCAGAGCAGCTTGTCTGAGGAATACAGTTCCATTAAGTAAAAATACGGAGCAAGAAGCTCTTGAGAAGCGATGATCAGAGATCTAAGAATGCAAATTAACTAATGCACTTTCTGATTTAAATATGTTATTGTTATTAGCACCATTATTCATCTTCCAGTAGCTTCAGAACAAACGTCTTGCTGCACTAAACTTTCAGAGGCATAAACATCTATTCTGCCCTAAATAACTTCCAGTTTAATTGAATGTTAGTAACATAAAACACTTATCAGGAAATGAGGCTGACTCATAGAGTCAACTCACTGTGTGACATGTGGGTTCCAACCTATTTTTTCAGTTGAAAAATAATGTTCTTTGTGTTGATCTTGGGGTCTCTCAGAGGCTGGTTGTTTTTTAACACACCCTCCTGCAGTGCTAGCTGCCAAAACACTTGTAATTCTCCATTCAGCATTCAGCTGAATGATGTTGTTTCCTAAAGGTCTTCAAAGTGTTTCTGCCCAAGAGAAGGGAAGGCCTACAAACCCCTGTGAGTTCTGCTGCAAAGGCCCGTGTTGTTGCACAAAATGTGAAATGGGAACAACCGTGGGGCTGCAATGGCTTTAAAATGCCATAGGGAAGGTTTAAATTGGATATTAGCAAGAAATTCTTTGTGGTGAGGGTGATGAAACACTGCAACAGATTGTCCAAAGCAGCTGTGGCTGCCCCATCTTTGGAAATGTTCAAGGCCAGGTTGGATGGCACTTGGAGCAACTTGAGATTGTGGATGGTGTCTCTGACCATGACAGGGAGTGGACCTGGATGATCTCTAGGGTCTCTGTCAATCCAAACCATTCTTTGATTCTTTGATTGTCTGTCAGTGGTCCCCTGCAGCAGCCAAAGAAGCTTTCCCAGGTCTCACTCAGCCCTTGACTCACAGCCCTGTGCTGGAATCTATTGTCTTCGACAATCAACGTTAACACATTCCTCTTATTGTCCAAGGCCAATGAAGCACTTTGGAAACTGAAAGCATTTAAAAACATGCCTGGAGCATCGCTTTAGAAACAAGCAGACGCACAATATCCCTGTGAGGCAGAACAATGCTATTATACTAATTTCACAGATGGATAAACTTGAACGCAGTAAGGTAAGGTCTAGATCCTGTTTGGTGCTGTGCTTTGATATTTTAGGGGACTAAGCAGCACAGAGAGACTTTTCTTCCCTAGCAGGAAAGCTGAAAGGCAATCCATACAAGGAAATAAAAGAGTGCAACTGCAAATGAATTTACACACACAACCTGCACATGGAAGAGTGTGGCTCACCTGCTGCAGGGTTTCTCTTCTCTGCTGAGCTGCACAGGTAACAAGGATAACAATGAATATTTTCCTGAAAAGCTGGTTACTTTTTTTTAAAAACAGCAGTGAAATGAGTCCCATCTGCCTCAAAACACTTCCATGTTCTCCAAGCTGGCGAGAGTTCAAGGCAGATGTTGCCTCTGCTCTACTCCTTTCACCCTCACCTCACCAGCAGGGCAGGGTTTGCCCAGGATAACCTTCCTCAAGCCCTTGGAGAGCACCCAGGTGTCCTCATGGCCATGCTCAGGTCTCTGCTCAGCCCTTCCCCTCAACGTAAATGCTGATTTTCCTGCATGTTCCCTGGAAGGGGCTGCACTCAGGCAGGGTGACAGACCTTTCTGCATCTGCTGGGCAAGAGCATGGCTGAGTTTAATCTCACTTTTTCACTTTGCACTACATGAAATTTTTAATTGTCTAGTTGAGAGAGGATGGCAGCTGACAATTGCTTTGTTCAGACTCACAGAGCTGATAATTCTCTGTTCATGAAACTGGGGCTGTTAATGATTCGTAAACTGATACTTCCTCACACCTGATTGTGCACAGTAGACTTCACAATTTGAGCTTGTCATTTTCATTTTTCAGGGGGGAAAAACTACAACAAAACCTCTCCTTTTCATGGTAGACTTCTCTATAAGTGTGTAATTACATCCTGATGTTCTCTGTGATTTGTACCTTGTTCAGCCCATTGAAGTCAATTTTAATACACTTCCATAATTTTTTTTATTTTGCTAGGGAAAAAAATGCATTTTTTCCCCACGTGACACTGTGGGAGTACTGTTTTCTTATATATTAAGGATATTATTTAAATACATAAAAGATGTTCCAAAGAGCATCTCCATCAGAGGGAAGCTGTAACCATTCCTATCCTGATATTTACCTCAGGAAGAAGAGACTTATCACTTCTGCAAGCGACTGACTGTGGAAGCATCTCCATATCCATCCCAGGTCTTCACCACAGAAGTCTCCTACAAGGATCCTTCCACATCTTGCAAAGCTTTAATACTCAGACCTTCAATGTCAGTGTAAGGGCTGTTTGCAAATTCATATAGGAATAAACTCTTACAAATCGTGTATCAGCTGACTGTTGTGGCTTTGGCTACATCCATTAAGTGGCTGAAGGATAAAGCATTCTGAGTATCTTGTTTTGAACATTTATTTTAGGACACATTATTGTTCACAAAGGTGGGGGTTTTTTTGGTAATGCAAGACGAAATATTAAAAGCAGACTGTTGATTTTAGGTGTCTACATTTTTTAGTTGGCTGTGAAGTCCTATGATCTGAAAAGCAGAATATGTTCAAGCATCTTTGTTTAGAGAATTCAAATTGATAATAATTTTAAAACAAGCTCTTCTATAATTGCATTATAGACAACTGCAACCAGAACCACCTTAGAGACATATTTTCTAAACAATTTCTTAGATGAATACCTAGCCTCAAATTACCAGATTAACACTTGTTCCATGACTGCAGAATGAAGACAGCTCAAAATCTACCTTGGATTTGCAGCTTGTAGTATCAGGGAACCAGACACAAAAGGTGGTTTCAAGTGACAAAGTAAAGAATATCAAATGCTCCGTAGTTAGTTAAATAAATAGATAGATAGATAGATAGATAGATAGATAGATAGATAGATAGATAGATAGATAGATGATAGATAGATAAACAGATGTTTTGTATATAATGATATTTATGTGTGAATAAAACTGTAGTCTTTGCAATTATCCAAGATGTCCTGATGCAGAAATAAATACAGAAAAATTGTTGTCTATAAGGAGCCAGATAAGCCTAGAGAAAAGGCTCTTTGCAATCCCTTAATTGCATATTTACCTGACTTCCTTTCTCGAGTTTAGGCGCATGGCAAAATAGAAAGGGAGAGATCTTTTCTCAGTGGCCTTAAACATATGCAGCCCAGCTTGTCACCTGCCAAAATTGGGAGTTTCAATTCTCCTAGACTTAGAAAATCTGCTATACACATTTTCCATTTCCTAAGGCACTTTTCTAACTACAAGGCCATAAATTTGGGATTCAGGTGCCCGAATAAACAAGAATCATGAAGTCAGCACACAGTGTGGAGCCTGATTTTTTAACATGGTTGTTAAGAAATGTCTTCTGGGAGGGACGGAATTGAATTGTACCCACTGATAATGAAATAATTTATGTGTTATAAGCAAGAACATTCTCATGTGGAAGACTTCCCCACTTTCATATAAGATTGAGGTTAAAATGTTCTTGTACCTATGTGGTTTAGGTTCCTTACATAGAAAACAATCAAAAAGCAGATGTAAGTGTATGCATTTCTCTCCTGTTTTAGGAAACAAACAGGGAACTTCTTAAGTCTCAGTCAAAATTCCTTGTCATAAGTCATCCAAACCCTGAGAGAACTTTCTTTCTCTCTTGCACAATGATTCAGTCATATATTTGCTGAGCCTCAGTGTTATTCTCCATGCCCTGAAAGAGAAACATTGAAAGAAAAAAAGAGAAAAAAAAATCAGTATGGTGAGATCATGAACAATCTCTGTGGTACATAATCTGAAATTCATGTGACCATCATTATCATTAGCAAATCTGTATTAAATGCATAATTCATGCTCCCTTCTCTGTCAATTTAATGCTTTTAGAAATCAGTCATGCAAATACCATTCAGATGATTTGATTTAGCGAATCTGATCTCCTCTGTTCTAGAGGTAAACTGAAGAGTGATTTAAAAATCATAAGGACTGTAATCCCCATTTCTCACTGAATGCATTTCATTACACAGATGTAGTCAAATACTTTGGGATGTTTAATTCTTCCTAAACTTACCCCAGTTATTAAAAGCACAGCAATATTCCAGAGCAATTTTCCAAAGTTCTACAGCCAAACTCTTGTTTGCTGTGGTTGTTACACAACAAGGAAACACACAGAACGTTATCTCAATTTAAGGAACTCAGATTTATCTCACCTAGCTCCATCCATCTGAAAGTTAGACATCCGCCCTGGTTATCCGGGATCTCTCAACAACCAAAGGAGAGAGACACATCACAAGAGCATGATTCATCCCTCCTATATTAAACACCTATCTCACTCTGGAAGCTGATGCAATTTTTCCGAACTGTTAAAATTTGATGTCTTATTTCCAATATGAATCTGTCTAGTTTCAGCTCCCAGCTACTGGATCCTGACATGCTAGATTAGTGAGTTATTTACTGTAAAAAATACCTTCTCTCTGTGCATGAAGAGTGCAAATAATCTACTCTTGAAAGAACTAAATAGATGGAGATCCCTAGTTTCTTACTATATGACATTGTGGTTGCCCTTCAAATAAGTCTTGAGAGATAATATTTCTTATCAACCCAACCGACACAGCTGGAAAAAAATAGACAGGTTTCTGGGCACATCAGCTCTTCTTTAGGTCTTACTGAGTTCAAAGCTTCTCTATGAAAAGCAAATTTATTTTCGGTTTTGAAAAACCATTTAACTTGACAAATTAAAGCCTTGCAAGAGAAGAAGCACTTCTTACACATAATTGGCACTCTAAGGTTTTAATTCTATGAAAAGCACCACAATAGTGAGACAATTCGTCTTCTATTACCAGGAGTCTCTTTCCAGTGTGTACTCAGCAAATTCTGTACATAAATGTGATGATTTAAGATCACACTCCTGAAGTTGGCGGGAATCAATGGGATTGTTTCCACTAAATGACTTTCATTTAGGCCTTTTGGTTCAATTCTCTACTCACACAGGATGAAAACTTCTATGGGCATTGAGCAGCAGTCATTAGGAGCTGTGGTGTGCTTGTAGGAATAGAGTTCACATAAATGGTGAGAGAAAGCACACTGTTAATTTGCATTTTACTTTAAAACTCAAAGTGTATTCTAGCAACCCATGACCCTATTATCAAAGGCTAGAAGAAGATAATGAGATTCTAAATAAGGCTCTGAATAAATGAAGGTTTTCTCTCAATTATGAATGGATACATGCTTACTATGATAGAGGTGTTCTCATGTCACTTTTCTGAGGTCTTTGTCAAAACTTTCCCTTTGTCAAATGAAGGTCGAGGGGACATTTTTATTTTCACAATTACAAGCTCACTGTGGAAAAAAGGTCCCTAACAAAAAATCTAATCCCCAAGCAAAGATATTCCAGCAACCAGAGGAGACAACTTTAGAACATTTGGCATTTTCACCCTCTTGGAAATATGGAATCATTACTCCATCTTTAGTTTCCTAATAGATCTTAAGTAAATGAATAACATTAACACAGATAATCCCAGGATACAAGAAAGTAATGGGGAAAAGAAGAAAATAAGGCTGTAGCTGTAAAAAAAAACAACCCAAAAAACAAAAAAAACCCCACAAACAAACAAAAAACAACACCACAAACCACAAAGGTCTTTTTTCTTCGTATTTAACTGCAGACACAAAATTTATTTCATTTTCTGAAAAAAAATTATCACTGGTTTTCCTTTTTTCTTTTATTCCTTAGATTTCACAGGTTGATTTTAAAACAAAAAAATACCTATTTCAGTAAAGCACACAGGAAAACAAAATTTCAGTGGTAGCAAACTTTCTGATATGAGATTTAGGAGTTATTCCAAAAGCCTTCCCCAAGGCCATTTTTCTCTGATATATGCATTATATCTGAGATATAATGACAAACAAAAACAATGTGCTATTGTTAATTTAATTACAGTAATCAATACTTTAAGATACATTTTTGATAGGAAAAATGTTGCAAATGATTCAGGCTATCAGTTTAGTTATGCTGGACAATGCACAATATCTGATGCTTCACAAAATGTCAATTATGCCATCAATAATACTTCTGTCCAAATATCCAAGTAAAAAAAATAAATTGGATATAAAGCAGGAATATAATTCTGTCCCTATAAAACATAAAAGCATGAGATATCTTTCCTCCTTTGTGGTGGCACAAATGATATTATTGGCACTGCTTCGTTATTTCTTGAATCTACATTGGGTTTTCCCTGGGGCACAGCAACTGAGACATGCTTGATTCTCTTTATGTGTCCTGTAACTTGTCAACACGCTGATGCAATTAGGAATTTTCCTTCCTGGTGGTCCATGTGTGTGCCCTGAGTGATTAATTTTATTTAAAGATGGACCAGATTTAACATTCTTCCTGGAGACGAGTGCCATGAACTGCAGGTCAATTCAAATCAGAACCCAGGCACAATTAGTTTGGTATATTTAGGGGTCTTTTTTGAACCAGCTCTCAAGTGAAATTTCCGTGTTGTTTCGCAAACAGTTGAAAATGGAAATTGGCTGGTGGATTAAAATAGAAATTCATAAGCTTCTTATGAAGTATCCCTGCTATGAATAAGGGTTGTGCTGAAAAATCAAACTATTCCTATTATACACAGTAGACATCTTTCCACCTGAATGCTCTTATCTTTTTTTGATCATATAAGACAAACAAGAAAGATTCTCTGGATTTAGAAACAAGACTAACCCCTTCAAATCCACCAATTTGAAGAGGGAAAGAACAAGTCATTCATTTTCTATCCATTTTTTATTTAAAACTGTAACATTTATATCTCTAGTGAAATATGCAGGTTTGTTTCATTGGCAGTTACAAAGCCCTTTTGTGCTGTTATCTTATTCTTTATATTCATGTATCTTTCTTTTAGAAAGGTAACAAATGACAGATTTTTAAACTGTCTCAAATCCTTTAGAACTCCTACACTTTCAAGAACTTCAGTCACTCTAAGCTGTAAAAATTGGGAACTGTGATAGATATTTTAAGTGCACTATTGCAACCTGAATTTCTGATTTTTAATAAAAGTCCTTATTCTCAGATGAAAATGACTATGGCTGAATACTGTAGTCAGAAATCTATCTCATTAGTTTCACAAAAATTAGGTGAGACTGCTTAATCAGATTTTTAATTTTGAAACATGAAAACAAAATCAAAACCAAATCTAAGCTTCAGTTATTCACATTAATCATTGAAATTCCAACTCAGATTTTTATGTAGTCATTATTAAACATGTAGCTTTTTTCTTAGTTCTACAGCTGAAGATCAACAACTTGTGAGCCCTTTCCTGTGACGTTTGAATCCTGTCTGCCATACATTCAGTAGGAATTTTCCTTCTGACAACAAGAAGCTGCAAGGGAACAAATAACACAGTGTTTCAGTTTGCAACAGTCTGTGATCACCATTACTCACTCAAAGACAACCCCCCAGGTTATGTGATGTCTGAGGAAAATGTTTAGAAATCCCCAGAGTGTCATATTTTTATAATGGATATTCATGCAATTATTCATGTTCTGTCAGATGTATTCTCACTCACAGTGGTTTTGCCACTTGTAGTAATTTCTGTCTGCGGTCCCTGACGTGACTGATTGAGCCAAGACCCTGATTTTCCCAGGAATGCCCCAAGCTCAGAAGCAGTTGCAAATTCACCAAACTATGTTTGGCCAGAAGAGAAGATGAACACAGAGAGGTGAAGTGATTCCCCTGTGGGCACGGGCTGTGTGACTGCACCGTGTGAGGCACAGAGCTGGGCAGGGAACCCTCAGGCCCCTTTTGGGGTGTCAGGGCCAGTGTGTGCTCCATTCACATCAGCCGCCTTGCTCA
Source organism: Hylia prasina (assembly GCA_013397195.1). Classification (NCBI taxonomy): domain Eukaryota; kingdom Metazoa; phylum Chordata; class Aves; order Passeriformes; family Sylviidae; genus Hylia; species Hylia prasina. Next base: position 827,499 of record VYXD01012677.1, read on the forward strand.
AAGGGAATAGAGGAGAGAAAAATCACCTCTTAAAAGTTGGTTGGATCTACTATACAGATTTGAGGACACCAACAGGGGGATGTCCTCAAGATAATGAACACAGATGAAGGGAAAGAAGATATAAAGGAAAAAGAGCAATGCCCAGTGCAAAAAACACTGACCACATCAAATGTAGCAAGAATCAGAGAATCATTGAGGTTATAAAACGCCTCTAAGGTCATCAAGTCCAAACACTAACCCGGCAGTGCCAGAGGTTCAGGCAAAACTGATTCAGAAATACTTAACACATCCCAATAAATCTGATATCCCCAAAACCCAAGAAAATGGCAAACCAATCTCATCTCACCACAAGAAAAAAAACACATCTGAAAAGCAAAGGATCATTATTTTCCAGTGGGATGCTGATACAATATTCTGCAATATTAATTTCTAACAAATTAGATTTTTTTTAAAATCTACATGTGTAAGAATTATTTTTTTACAAAAAATTTTCTGTACTGAATTATTTACTGATTGTAGAACTTCTGTTTTTTCATTTGGAAAATATCTTCTTTAAATATTTAGAAAAAAGTATCTATAAACAGCATGCAGTTTTAATTACAATTTATATGCTTGCATTTTAATTGCCTTTTAAACTAATTTAGCTTGTTCTTAGAGTTAATTAAACTCATTGGGGGGAAAATGTTCCTTAATTCAGTTGTGAAAATGGAGCAGATGTGGAGATGTATTTGTGATTATGTCTATCAGTCTGAACTTATAGGAATCCTTTTAATCTTAAACTCTTTAACAGACCTTAAAACTAAGTGTTTCCCATATGATCAAGGTGCCCTGTGCATTTTCTGCTCTCAACATTAAAATTATACGTACATTATTTTTATATACAGCACATTATTTTTAAATTAGTTTTTCCCTTCCAAAATTCACTGAAGCTGGATATGACAGTATACTAGAATTTTGGGTCTTGGGGACTATCCACTGTAATTTTCCAAACATTTAAGTAATTCAAATTCAAAATCAGGGTTTGATTTGAACAATTGTGACTTTTGCAATGAGCTTCTGGCAGGACAGGGAGCATTTTGGCAGTGAGAAGAGGGAATGCATGTTCTCAAGAGAGAAAAATATTAGAAATACGTATCAGTTGAATTAGAGGTCACTGTGGCGCTGCAATTTAATCCTTGACATAGCTTTGAATCATCCGAACTGATATTTACAGTAATTCTGTTGTTGGAGAACTCATCATAGACTGACTGCAATTCCTACTGCAAGTCTGTTAGTCCATGTTGAACTTGACATTAAACTAGTTTACAGCTGGTTCAGGTGCTTTTACTCCAGGCATAATTACAGTTGTCAACCCTGAAAATTAAATTGTTTGTTTAAAAAATAATATAGGAAAAAAAATTTCCCAAATATCGATTCGTGAAGGAAAGTTCATTCCAGCCAAATAGCCCTACCAGGTTCCAGCTTTGATTCCTACCTTGCTGTGGCTGTAGGATGTGCATAGTGTCAACTATCAAAAAAATAGAAACTCACAGCCCATTTTCCCTGAAGTGACCTGTTCTTATTATTTTCCTAAAAGAATTTTATCTGCTAATCAAACTAAACTATATCTTCACTCTCCAGACTGTCCATGAAAATGATCCAGTCAAGATTTCTGGTGGCAGTGATGGTACCTGCTACATATTAACCAATCAGGTCACTGCAGACAATTGATCTTGTGATAGACACAGAACATTAAAACCATAAAATAAAGCCAAACCTTCAAAAGGACCATTAAAATGATCAGAAGTGACTACCCAACAATGCTTGTTAGCCCAGATCTTGAATGGTGTTTAACCAACATAAGCAAACAAAGGAGGATTTATTGTGAAGGTTGAGGGAGAACAATAGCCAGCATTTCAGTCACCTCAGAACAGAGTGCAAGACACCTAGAAATTCAGAAGGTAGGAAAAAAAAAAAAATTAGATAAAGAAAACCAGCCCTTTCATCCTGACTATATCCAGCATCCGCGGGTCAGTGGTTCCGTGGTCACTGACACAGCCTTACAAGTTTTATAAAGAAAGCCTCGGTTAGCCTATGGTTCTGTTATTGCGGCAGAAACAAGCTCACTGCTGGTTTGTTAACTTGTTTTGATTCTGCTCTACTCTTGTTTCATTGACGTACACCAGGCTGACATCCAGAGACACTCTTCTTGGGCAGTCATGTGTGTCGGGCCCGGTACGCTCGCTGTCAGCTTGATAGAACCACTAAATGACTGTGCGCTGATCCAGAAGCAACCGTTCCTCACACTGTGCAACTTGTTGGAGCTTTTATGCATACTATATAGTGTGTGACAGCTACTTTTGTGCGTGTGTAGCTGCTCATTATATACACATTTAAATTCTTTTGCAGTAGTGCCTGCATGTATTTCACTTACAGATAAACTTTATGTTTTTCTCTTTTTGTCGCGAGTCTTTATTTCTCATGCTCTCTGGATTTGAAAGGATTTTTTTTTTTTTAAATGAGCTTTTTCTTTACTGACCATCCGTGTTTGTGAGAGCTATTTCATTAACTGGTGCAGACCTTGTGGAATTAATCCATTCTTTCACACCCAAAAACAAATTGAAGCCACCTCAACATAAAACCGAGATTGTATTTTTTAGATTACTGAGCACAGAGATGTGTGCATGCCCTGCTGGAGGAGCTGTACATTTCCACAGGAAATGTTCTTTTTTACCTTGTTGTTGGCTCATTAGTCTTTCTTCCCCAGTGCTGCATCTCAAATCCATAGGGAGAACCTCTATGGGATGTAGCTCTCTCTGAGGCAGCTAAACATGAGTAGGAGATTGATATGGGATCTGTGGGATCCACTTAACCTAAAAGGAAGCAGGGACCACATATTCCCTTGCCTGAATAAAAAACTGTCACCTGTCATGGATCATCCCAGCCACACTATGCACATGAATAACAAATCACAGTTCCAAATACTGACCTGTTACAAAGCTTTCTCTAGGTGTTTAGCTGCATTGTGAACATTCCCCAAATGGATTAGCACACTTGGTGTCCTGGTGGCTCCTAGAATGTAAACCTAAGGCTGTGTGTGGCACTGTGAAGGTCAGTTACCCAGTGTCAGAACAACAATTTCCCCTGGGTAGTGTCTATTTAGCAACGGTGGTCTCCAAGAATTACTGATGAAAACTTCTCATATATCTTCATCAAAAAAATAGGTGTTACTGTACTGCCAGACATATCCTTCTAGGAGTTTAGCATCACATTCAATTATCTAGAATCCCTCTACAGTCAATTAATCTATTAATATAATCTCATTTGGGGGCTGTTCTATGCAGGGCCAGGAGCTGGACTTCCTTGACCCTTGTGGATCTCTTCCAACTCACAATATTCTATGATTCTAATTTAAGCAACTTCTTCGGTGTGAGAAGATTTTTTTTTTTTTTTGTACCTCTACAGGGATTTTTTCATGTCGATTTACATTTCATAGTAAACTCAACTCAGAATTGTAGATTAAATGCTCCCTGTTCACATTTTAACCAAGTTCTCAAGTCTTCACTACCCATTCCAAGATTTGTAGCTCCACCAGCTCATCTGTGATCAGCACAATAAAGTCATTTCCTCAGGTCTCCAAACAGTGTTAATGGTCTGAATATAGTAGTCCAAGGTGCCTCCATTTTGTCATCATTGCAGAATTCTTTTGAATCTTCTGGCATCCACATTTACCCTTGGAAGAAAAGACTGTCTTAACCTTGTTAATACGCGAGTCCCAGAGCACGAGCTGTCATGACTATGCAAGCAGTGAAATAACCACGGGGTCTCTGTAGAGTTTTAGATTATTCCCTATTTGCACATAGGTTAACTGTGATATGAAAGAAGAGAGGAAAAAATTATGCTGTACTGATTCCTAAAAAAGAGCTGGTAAGAGTCAGCACAGAATGTCACTCTTTATTGAAAAGCAAGTAATATAATTTTCTTCTGTCATCCTTTAGTGACTTCAGTGACGTTTTCATTTTTCCTTCTTTTCAACTTTTTGCTGGTCACACAAGTTATGAGCCAAGTCAGCAGCTCATGAAGTGCAATGGTTAGACCATGGCAAAAGGCAAACTTAAGGGGAGGGTTTAATCTCATCTGACTTCATACACTTATATCACTGAGCTATACATTTATTCTCATTTCTAGCAAGTGAGGAAAAACTTGTGGTTTTCACGGGTTTATTTTAATCCTAAAACATGTTTTCTAACAATCCATATAAACATGTTCCTAAAATGCAGATTTGTGTGTGAATATTAAATGAAGTCTGGGCTTCTAGTTCAGTTGTAGGTATAAGGCATTCTAAATTAGGGAAGATTAATTCACCTTAAATAAGGTAGAAGCAGAACAGGAGCAGCACAAATCAAGCCTTGTAAATCATTCAGAGAATAAACAGAAGGCTTTGCTACATATCATCTCTGTGTGAACGGAGATAACCTAATGTCATTTGAACAGAAAATACCTGAACTAGCATTTTCAACAAGCTCATATTGCATAATGTATCCCGAGTCACATAGGAAATGTCAATATGTTTTCTCTCTCCATTAACTTTAGAAGGCAATTAGAGGACTAGTTTACACTAGACAGATCACTTTTTGAAAGCTAGAAGTAAAAGAGATTAATTCTACCCTATCTGTTTGCTCTGTGGATTTATTTTTTCCCCAAATCAGGCTTGTGCTGTCAGGCAGTGTGTAGTCTGGCTAGATCTATATCTCTGACTGACACTTTTAAGAGCATGTGGACAGCACAGTGTTCAAAAGGCCCAGGTTCCCCTGCATGTGCAAGTGACTGGATCGTTAGAGCAGCCCTAATTCTGCACATTGTCTTTGTCCTGACAGCTCAGCACAGAGCTGGGATCAAAGCCACTTCAGAATCGTCTGAGAGCCATCTGGAGACACCAGAACAGGGAGTTGTGCTCAGCAATACCATTTCTCAGCTTTGCCTTTCCTTACAGTGAGCTGTGGATATGGCATTTTCACTTTTGCAACCAAAATTTTTGATTGATTGCATGGTAGGATAAAAAAACATTTTTCATTTGAGGGGTTTCAATCAGCAAAAGGTAAATATCTAAGCACAAAATACATCTTATGCCTTTAATCTCTTCTGGATAATCCATCTGCATTGCCACCATTTGATGTGTGATAGCACAGCACCTTGAACACTGTGTTGTACCTCAAATCCTAGGGTCAGATTTGGGCCCTTCATGACAAGGGAGACATGGAGGGGCTGGAGCCTCTCCAGAAAAGGGCAAAAGCTGGGGAAGTTCCTGCTGTTTGTCTCTTTCTTGAATGGATAACAGGCAATCTTGATTAGTAACAATTTTCCAGTAGATCAGTAATGGAAGAGTCATATCTCCATATTCGAAATCAAGTGGGTTTTATTAGTTTTGGAGAGGAGAAACACATATTTGTATTTTAGCCACAGTGGATGTCAATATTTGTCAGAACGTGTTCCAAAGCCCATATAAAGGATTTGCATATGGAATACTGCTAGGATATTTTGTGTTATGATGGAGATTAGCTACAGTATATCAATTGCAATCCCAAATTAACCATTTATCAAGAAGAAAATATCTTAATCCAGAAAGGGAATCTGTGTAAGGGAAAGAGAATAAAAAAGGTTGTTTAATAAAAGAATGAAATAAACTCACTTCCTCCTAACACAAACTTAGTTTTATTTTGCAACAGCCTGTTCATTTTAAGAAGTTGGTTCCAATGTTCCCATGCTAAATCAGACCACTTGTGATTTCTACTGAATACAGACAAAAGCAATTTTTTACAGTTTATCATCACAATATTGATTCTGTCATATTTTCTCTGATACAAGATTGATGTGGATGTTGGAAACTGCTAAAGGGAATTCAAGATTATGTTATATTCCAGGGAGTGGTTCATAATATCTAGTGAAAATAACATTTTATGTTGTAGTGAATTTAAAAACTTAGTTTGTCTTTTAAAGTGTAAAGTGATCCATATATATGTGTATTTAGATAGAAACAGTTCCTTTGATTAATTTAAAGAATGATAAATTAAATAACATGACACAGACAATTGGGGAAAGAATACCAATATGAAGTTAATTAAATAAATTTGGAAAAAAATAGCATCAAAATGATGAGCCGATGAGGATATTATAGTAGTTCATATACCCTCTACTACTAAATGCAGATGAGTATCAAAATGCTACAGAAATATTAATTCTGATCAACATGGTTTTCCAATTCTTAGGTATGTAAAATTACTTAAAAGGCTTAAATATTGTTTTCAAGCATTATTTGTTTCTTTCAACTTTGTCTGCAATAGTTGTGGCTATAAGTGTCATCACTGAAAAATTCTTATAGGTCACACACTGTTTTAATACTGTTTATTGAATTAGCACATTGCATGGGAATTGAATTAATACATTTATCATTAAGATACAACCATTTTAATATTTCTACTCTATAAAAATAAGACTATCCTGTATCATCTTTAATTTGCTGCAGTTCATCAGAGTTGTGCTAAAATTATTCTAAAAAGAAAGTTTCCAAAAGAAAGCAAACAAAAATAAGCCAAAGTTAATATTGTAAAAAGCATAGGTAATAAACTCTTCACAAGTCTAGATTTTTTTGTAAAGTAACAGCTAGTGCACATCTTAGGTATATGCAAATGTTTATTTCCATGGAAATACAAGTCAAATAAAATTCTTTATCTGGTGCAACTGGAAAAGAAATTTTCTTCCAGTGTTTAGAAACTTTCTCAGTAGCTCCACAGCTATAGATGTCTTCCATCAGTGAAGTTGGCTTCCCAGCCTATGGGTTTTGTCCTTCCCCAGACCCTTTTTGCTTGATTTGTTGGTAATGGTGCAAGTGATCCTTTTTTACTTACAGACATTCTTACCCTAAAAGTACACGCTGCAAATGCCTTGCTCCATATACATCCTGTGTGCTTTCCAGTGTTTAGCTAATGCCCCAAGAGCACAATCATATTTATGGTTGAAGGAGAAAGATAACCAGGAATGAATGAGCTGCCCACAGGAACAACCTTAACTGATTACACTCCAAAATTGGCCATTTCTGTTCTATTTAAAATCAGATGAGAAGCAGGCAGGCGTTGGTGTGCTAAATGAAGAATGGAAGCAATATTCTCAGGAAATTGGGGCATGAGGCTCAAAATAAGAATCTTCCATTCCCAAGTCTTCTGCTGGCCAGTCCTTCTCTTTCTGGTTTGGAAAACAGAACTATTGAATGTCCTGAATTGAAAGAGACTCACAAGGATCATTGATCCAGCTCTTGGGCCTGTGCAGCATGCCCCAGGAGTCACACCCTGTGCCTGAGAGTGTTGTCCAAATGCTTCTTGAATTCTGTCAGGGTTGGTGCTGAGACCACTGCCCTGGGGAGCCTTTCCAGTGCACAAACACCCTCTGGGTGAAAAACCTTTACTAATATCTAAACTAACTCTCTTCTGAGAGAGCTTCATGCCATCACAGTTCTACTCCATTCATACAAATGAGGATCTCTATCTTAAAACTCCTTTAAATTTATTTAATTAAATAAAAAACCTGAAGTTGTATATGAGAAAGATATGTTATTAGCATATACGTTATTTTAAACTTCAAATGTGGTGGAATCTTAAACAGGAATTTCTTAGTTTTAAACAGAAATGCACAGCACATTAAAGGCCTGAAATCTTTCAGAAAGTTTATCAGAATTATATCAATGCAATGAATGATGAACACAAAACATCGTGCAAAAGGTTCTAGTCATCATCTGGCTCCAAGATCAAATTTCTCTCACTGAAAAAGTAATGAATGAGAAAAATTTCTTGTCCACACACTCTCTCAGAAAACTGAGTGCATGCAGTGCCTTTAAACTATACAATGCTGGTGGAGTGACAGATCTTGAAAGCCCATCTGCCCCAGTATTTCAGCTCCTGACACTTTTGTTTTGTGGGAGTCTATTCATAAATTTTTATTTGCTGACGCTTTCCATCATAAATGTTTAAAAGTAAAAGTGCATAATCATTTTCCCTTAAAAAAAGCCCGATCGAAATCTAACTGAAGTCAATGGGAGCTTTTCTTCCTTTGACATCAATAGGCTTTGGATCAGATCCGTACAATGCAATTTAGTGCAGCAGTTAAACATGTGCTAAAGTTCCATGGACTACAGAGAGGCTTTAGACACATTCTCAACAAATGCCCTCAATATCCAGCTGTCGTGGGAAGAGAGCATTTGTTTGGTGGTTTTGGGAAAGAAGGATGAAGGCAAGAAGTGGAGGATAATTGAAGTTGACACAGTATCATAAAAACTTTTAATTAGAAACTAGAGAGTTCCTTACAGTATTCACAAAAACCGAGAAGGTCACAGATATAAGTGGGCCAGTAGGAAAGTTTCTAAATTGCATAAACATCTTATTTTTACATAGACCTTTTTCTCTTAAAAAAATACAAACTGGAATGTTCCGTAACTAATGTTTGGTTCTGTGCCCATGTAACAGGCCCAGGGATCTTAGAGAGCAGAATACAAACTGTCAGCCTGAGTAAATCTTTGGAAGTGGGCCTGACAGGGTAAATGGGTAATAGAACACTAGGAGTTGGATGCTGTTATGTACAATACAACCTAAGCAGGTGTGTAAATAAAATTCCCTTAAGAGCAGTAAAAATCACCTAACTCGATGGTAAAGGTATAACCCTTAAAATCTCTTTTGCTGTGATCTGAGCTGTCACAGGTTTTTTTGGGTTTCTTTTTGCAGCCAGCATTTACCTGGTCATGTATCTCTTTGCAGAAAAATCAGGAAATATGGATGTATAATTATTACATAGTCGGAGTCAGGGCCAATACTGTAGATCCCCAAGACTCACCATTGCACCATCAGAGTGGGAACTGGGTACACTCAGTCCCTGCACAATTTGGATATCCATTCTGACTCTCCAACACATCAGAAGTAGGTGCTCAGATGGGCTTTCCAGTGGAAAACACTGATGTTTAAATTGTGTTTCTACTGCATCACTTCTGCTGAAGAGAACTTTCAACCTTCCCTGTGCATACTGCAGATCCACATTTTCATCTTTATATGATATTCCAGCAAATATTCCAGAATATTTGCTTATTCACTACAGGAATTTAAGTTCTTTGGGCTTTGAACCTTGCTTTTTTCACTGCTTGGGTTTATAATGTTGAGTGATCTCATTTATACAAAAAGTTATGTGCAAAGGGAAATTGCTATTGTTTAGACACAACTGCACCAACAAGTTATGCAGAAAAGTAAAATGCTGAAATAGACACCAAAGAGGGGTTGTTTTGAAGTATCTAATAAATTGGTGTTTATTAAAGTTAAAACTCAAGAAATTTAATTCCGTTTCCTTCCTTTAGTATTTTAATTAAAGAAATCTCAATCTGTCCCTGGAAATCCCAAGCAGGAAAAAAAAATTCAATCTTTTCTATGGACAACTTTAAAGTAAACCAGGAAAAAAACCCTACTAACAGTCTTTAAAAAGGGAAATATTAAAAAATATGTGACTAATAACAAAAAGGGTCTTCTGTGAATCTTACATCACTTCTGCCTTTAACACAAAGGCACATTAATGAGTACACAAGCATGAACAAAAATATTGTGGGCTGTATTTGCCTTCCGCTTAGGCCATGGAAAATGAAAGCAAAGCATCTGACTCCAAGCTAGTTCTTTCTAAACCTGAAAATGGAACTTAAAAAGTTCACCACTACTTCTTTCACCACTACAGCCCCTCCTTTTTATTGGTATTTTTCTTACTTTTTCCCCCAAAATCATTGGATCTTACATTGAATTAAGGAGACAATCCAGATACAGTAAGAAAATACTGCTCTCTGGAAGGATTGAGTCACTGGAAGTTGGAAACTTAATTCCTGCTGAAAGGGAAAAAAAAAAGAAAAACCTTTTGACAGTTTATTAGTTCCATGAAAAGGTATCAAGGGTCACCAACTCTTCCTGTTCTGCTAAAATATTTATAAGAGAGAGTTCTGGAGAGATGTGCTCATATGATAAGTTTTTGGATTATTCCTGAAGGTGCCTATGGCAAAGGACCTTTCTGCCCTGTTGTGGTTTAACCCCAGCCAGGCCAGACACACAAAGCTGCTCACTCAAGTCCCTCAGCACTGAGGTGGGGGAGAAAATTTCAAGGGTAAAAGTGATAAACCCCATGGTTTGAAGTACAGACAGTTTAATAGATAAAGCAAAAGCTGTGCACAAGCAAAACAAAACAAGGAATTCATTGGCCATTTTCCATGGGCAGTGGGTGTTCAGCCATCCCCAGGAAAATGGGGCTCCATCAAATGTAACAGTGACTTGGGAAGGCAAATGCCATCCGTAGAAATGCCCCCCTGTGTCACAATCTGCTAATGCAAGCTGGGGTTGTGATGGTTCCAGTGATCTCAGAGCACAAAGGACACAGCAAGGGACAACAACAATTTACTCTCAACAGTAGTACACTTTATTAAGTGCACACAACACAATATAAAATAGAGGGGGAGAGAGAGAGAGAAAGAGAGAATTTGGGGTGTCTCTCGCTGGCAACAGGGAAAACAGAATCCTCGTGGTGCACACTGACCAATAGATGCATCTTCCTGTGGGGTGTACACGAAACGGGTCTCTGTCTTTTGGGGTTTTACAGCCTTTTTCAAAGCAGGGGTCAACTGGCCAAAATGTGGGGCATTGTGGTGAGGGGCAGGTGCAGCCGTTGTTTGGCCCAGGCTGGTCCAAGCTCTCTCGCTGGTTTCAGCAACAAGTTGGTACTTGCCCAGCTGGAACCTGGTCCATTGTTGCACACCAGTCTTTGGCCAGCACCTGCAGACAGAACTTGGTGAACATCCCACCTTGGCCAAGCCAGAAAGCCCCTCCTGTTTCCCCAAGGGTCTTGGTCTTTGCCCTTGGCGACGGTCGTGAGGCAGATGAGAGATTTTCAGACCGTCTCTTACACCCTGCCCCTGTTCCTCTCCACCCCTTTCTTTCTTTTCTCCCAAGATTTATGAACTGCACATGATCCTATATGGTCTGGGATATCCCTGGGATCAGCTGGTCCAGCTGTGTCCCCTCCCATCTCCTAGTGTATCCCCAACCTCCTCTCTGGTGGAATGGGGTGAGGAGCAGGAAAGGCCATGACTCTGTGTAAGCTCTGCCCAGTAATAATGAAAACACCACTATATTATCAACATCATTTCAACACAAATCCAAACCACTGCCCCAGAACAGCTGCTGTAAAGAAAATTAACTCTACATCAGCCAAAACCAGCACAGCCCCTGTGACCTAATGAAACACTGGGAATGTCACTTTCCCTTCCAGTGTCCTCAGTCTCCAGTGGACCAAACACAGACTGGAACCTTTGGGATTTTTTAACAGCTCTATCACAGGATTTGGAAATGCTGTGCTTTCTCCTAGGGCTTTTCAAACAGAATGTGTATTATCTGTGCAGCCTGAAATGAAAAGACTATTTCCTTCAGACCTTGATGAAGGCAGTTGATGGGAAGAAAAATGCAAGGATAAACCATTGATACAGAAGGCTATGAAGCACCCTGACACAGTCTTCTTCTTCTTCAAAAGTAATAAATATTCATTAACCATTAGTGAAATGCATTCACAATCTAGTCGGCTTTTTTTTCTCACAAAGCTACAGTAAAAGAACTCAGGATGTAATTTAGCTTATTAATATTCTTTATTTGTATTACAGTAGTAATCAAGGCCCAGTAATCACCCCACTCTCACTGTGCTCTGACAAATGACCTTTATTTGGCTGCCACTGCAAAATATATCTGTAGCTGAGAGCAGCAGATGACCTAGTACAACTTCAGAACAAATACATGTGGGAGCTGCTGCAAATTCATACTTTCTCTAGGAGTGAAGCTCAACACTGATGATGAGAATGCAGGACACCAATTTCATGTTATAGAAAATATTTTAAGTCCCCAGTCACCTCTATTTTTTCTTTTCCTCTTCTCTGCACTGTGATAAGAACCACATTTTTACAGATTATCCCTAAATACAAGTCTGTCTATCCCAAAAGCAGAGGAGGTCATATTCATGGATATTCACTTTGCCTGAAGAGTTTTTCACTTCATGTTACTGCAAATTATGCCAAGCAGTGACTTAACCTCTGCTCCCCAGAGCTTAGACCACTGCCTGAAACTCTCAGTTACTGTGTTTTTTCTTCCTCCTCTTCTACTCGCTCTTTTCTCATTTCTTCTCTCCCACATCCCACTCAACAACAAAAAATTCTATGGAGATTAATTAAGTGATTTCTGTGCTTTTCCTAATTGTTATTGCTGAGAAACTGAGCAGAGGCCTGAGGAAGTACACGGGCTGGTGGCTGAGGCAGGAAAACAGGTTTCAAGGGATTCAATTGAGTTTCTGGCTAACTGGAAATCTCCTAAGTGTCACTGCTCATTTGTTGTTCTCTGTCCTTTTTCACTGTCTGTAAAAGGAAAACAGGGGAATGTCTTTCCTCCCAAAAGTTTCTTTATTGATTTATGATGACATTTATTATCTTTTCAGTTGCAGACATTGTTTATTCTCTCTCTTGGAATTAAAGTCAAGTTATAAGTCCCCAGTAAACGAAACAAAGTAAATGGGGAAGATCATAATCTTAATCATGTGACTGTCCTTATTTAACTTGAGGAGGATTTGGGAATCTACTACAGCCAAAATTGTATTAGATTATCCATGATTCTTAGCATTGAATAATTCTGATCTTGCTGATTTGTAGTGTAAAATGGGGTTAAGGTTAATGCCAAATATGTAGAAAGGAGCAAGTGGAACAGAGAAAGACTGATTTCAGGAAACACAAACAAAAAGGGGGTTCAGCTCCCCCAATATGGAGGTTTGATGCCATTTAAGATGCCCTAAGGTGATTCAGTTTAGTCTCCAGCTGTCACCTCCTAAATACACTGTGCAGTTCAGCTCACCTAAAACTAGACACACGAAGGCAGGTCAGATGAACATTTAATTTTCTAGGCTGTCATATTGGCTTTATCTGCTCCAAAAGTGATGCAAACAGACCCATGTTAGCAACATTTAGAGACCAACAAGTAGATGCTTGCATTAACCTGGACATGGATTTCACCCCAAATGTTGGAATAGATGCATGTCAAGTATGAAGGGCTTAAAAATGGTTCCTGTCATGGAGAGGAGCTCACCAGAAAATTTGATTCTGCTCCAACATGTCCTGTCCCTCCCAGTGACCTGAACCAAACTCTGAGTTTATAATGGCATCTGAAGCCAGGTGAGCTTCCAATAGCTCTAGGCTTGCTCATGTCATGCTGCTCTGCTAATTGCTTAAGCAGCTGTACTTTTATATCTTCCATCCTTTCTGAAAAGGTAATCTAATTGAACTGGGATTTTTACACAAAGAAACTAAGAAAACAATAAATTTCATTTTCAGAGAGGAGCAGACAGGTGCAGGAACAACAGACAACAGCAAACACATAAACAAACTCTCTTCCACCATTTTTGAATGATAAAGAGTAACAAAAACCCCACTGATCCTGGCATAGGGAGCAAGGCTGTGATTAACCATTGAATTATTCATTGTTACTCTTGTTATGTAGAGATTATGTGAAGGTTAAGTAAAAGTAGAAGAAATAAAAAAGCAGAATAGAATCAACATAAAATATTTGATGTATTAAAGTGATTAAATGTTTTGGTAAGCAGCATGCATTGTTCATGGCAGGAGTCCTCACATTTCAGTCCAAATTTAAGATGGATTTTGAGTAATGAGACTGTGGAATTTGGGAATGAACTCAGAGAGCAGCTCTGACACCGACTCATAGCTGACATTAATCAACAGCACACTCAAGATTTGCCACAAAGCCCATTTCTATGAACATTAAATGAACACAGTTTACAACTAAAATGAAATATATTTTCAAATAACTTTTTTTTTTTCTATAGCACCCAGTGCCCTATAAACAAAAGAATGTCTGATGGAAATAGGAGAAAAACTCAGTATACAGCCTAGAAGAATCCCCTGTTTCTGGATGTTTGTTGTAGTCATCTACTGGGCTTGATGCGTTGCTGAATTTTTCAACTATTTAAGCTGCACAGCACCACTGATTTCAGTAGCTTTACTGCAGTGTGTTTCTAGCGTAAAATGGCAAATCAATTTGCCTATTCAATATGCCTAAGTTGCTTATTCTTCTTTACCCCTCAAACTGGGTATATCTTCAGTTATTACTGTCTGTTTATAGTATTTTAGACAGCCAGTAATAATGTAAACACATTTCTTGCCAAAAATCAGAAAAAAATAAAAAATCCAAGGGCGGGCCAGGTAGATTCTGCAACTCAGCCTCTAAAACTGACCTTTCTCAGGACTGACTCTTTTCCAGGTCATCTGTACATCATGTCAGAATCTTAAAAATATTCTAAAATACCTAACATAATGCTTATTATCTCTTGCTGGCTTTGGAAGTAGGCATCATTTTTAGGTGGAGAGATGGTTTTGTGGCTTTGGGTTTTTTTGGGTTTTTTTTTTGCATGTAATTATCTTGACTCATTACAAGTTGGAAGAGACAGTGAGGGATGTGAGTTCAACAGTCAGAATCTGTTCAGATTGCACTTGGACAGTAAAGTACCTGTTCCTGCAAATTGACTAGATTAAGGGCTCAATTTCCATTTTAACCAAGAACATGGAGTATTTATTTGTGGAAATACCCTTTGGCTTATCAGAAAGAAGGTTAACAGGTGGCTTGATCTGAGAGTACCTAAAGAGCAGCTAGAAGAGAGCTCTTAAATCAAGTGGCCAGACATGAGCCAAGATCCAACAGCTAGAAACTGAAGATAAAATTAAATAGGAAATAAATGCCGATTTTTTTCCTGAGGGTAATTAGCTGTTATTTGCTGTTGGTTATTAGATTACAGGAAGAAGTTGGAAAGGGCCTTTGGAGAGCATCTTGTCCAACACTGCTGCTCAAAAAGAGTCTTTTTCAGCAGCTTGTTCAGGGCTAAATCCAGATGGGTCTTGAATATCCTCAAGGACAGGCAATCGTAACATGGGCAATCTGTTGGGCATTTGGCCGCCCATACAAGAAACCTGATATTCCTAAATTTCCTGAATGGAATTTTCTCTATTTGAATTTGTGCTCTCTGCCTGTTGTCCTGAGCCTGTTCTCTGTCTTTCCTACTCCCACATCAGGTATTTCTACACTTTGGTAAAATGCTTCTAAACCTTCTCTTCCCGACTGAAGCTCTCTCACCCTCTCTTCATTTGCATCACTTCAAATTTTGCCATCAAGAATGAAGGTCTCTCCAATAATCTCTCCTAAGCACTAGGATGTGCTCTAGTTCAACCAAAAATATCAAGCTTAAATGCATGGGTTATAAAGGGATATTTGTCATGTAGGAAGTCAGATAACCAGAGTAACACATTCTACCATTAAAATCTTCAGACTAACACCTTTGCCTTTCAAAAAGAACAACCTGTATTGAAGGTACAGATGATTTTTCTTTCTGCCTCTGAGAACTCTAATTTTCAGTCATCAGAATAGAATTATAAAACCTGAATAATTTTCTGAATAAAAAATCCCACACAGTTTATTTTTTTTGACCAATTATTTAAAGACCTGTTGGGCTGTGGTGTACCCATAGTGTTCTCCTGGTCTACAAGCACTTGAGAATGTTGTTACAGGCACTTGTTTCCCTCCTGGAGACAATGGCATTTTGGATTTAGTGGATCAGCAAAAAGGCAGTGACATGGCAGGAAACCTGAGACAATTATTGCTTTTACCACCCTTTAGCAATGTGGCTGCAGCAGGGCTGAGCAGCTTGAGATGCTTTACCAAATTATTTTCAAAATGTGGTTATTTTTTTAACGTAACTTATTTCTTCGCTTGAATGGATCTATCACTTTTCTTGGCACAGGGTTAATGCTGTTACATTTCTGATCCTCTGGAGGGAATTTTTCTTAGGTTTTTTTTAAGCCTTTCATTGGAAATCAATTTCTAGATTTAGTTCATCGGTACATTTTTGCTTAATCTGTTACCTACCCCTCAAACATTGCATTCCTCTGAAAATGGCCTGGGATTAATACAAGAACTGGATCACAGAGCTGCTTGCATAAATCCGCTTCAGATAGATAGAAACTGGGGCATTCAGTGGGAAAACCTCTTTGGATGGTGTTTAACTGGAGCTCTCTGGATGTGAGAAGGTGGACATCATTCCAGGGAAGGCCATGAATGGATGAAGTCTCACTCTTCCTCACTCAGATAATTCACCAACTTTGGCCTTCTCAGCTTTTTTCCAAGGGGTGGTGAAACCAGCTGTGGGGTCTGGGCGCTCCAGGGCTGTCCCAAATGGGGACACAGCCCAGATACCAGAGGGCAAGGAGCAGTAGGATGTGCTGGTTCCCACAGTCCTTGTGCTGTTCAGGCATTCTGTCTCTGGATGTTCCCTGCCTATCTCCAGGCTCGCTCTGGTTGGCAGCTGGCATTATTTTTCCCTGTAGCTTTGAGTTGTCTCAGTGCAAAGGGATCTTGAGGGCCTTTGTCTTTGCACTGTTAGAAATTAACACGTTGGGAAATGAATTACACCTCCCGCCAGCTAAATAAAAACACAGACTGATCTGAGAAAGTAATTTATTGATCTTTCTTCTGTTAAAGCGATTTCAGGGTGCAAAATACTAACTCAGCTAAATCAATATCCTTTCACTACCAAGCTGACTTCAGGACTGTGGGGGTATTTTGAAGACTGGGATTAAATTTCAAGACATTCTCCTCAGGCACCACCTTAGTTAAAGCTGCAGGACAAGTTTTGGGTAAACAGGGTTCTAACAATGATGTGTGGATCTTCCACAACAAATCCATTGGGATATCAATGACGTGTGAAGACAAAGCAAGGTATATTGCTGAAAATTAAAATTGCTTCTAATTACAAAGAAATTTTAAATCCCTCATGAGTTATTAAACCAATCTGATTAAAAACTTTTCCTTATCTGAGCCCTCAGCTGCTATATATCAGCACAGCTTTACTGAATTTAGTGGTGTCTCATTGGAAATCTTGTCCTGTTTTTGACAGCAAGTTCTAAACATATCTTTGTATTAAATGTCAGATAGATATTAATTAATGTAAAATTTGCATTTTAAAATATGATTTTATATGAATCTGAAAAAGTCTTTTTAAAATATTTTTTTAAGTTTTATTATTTTAGCTATAGTAAGGGACAGTTGTGTATCAGCTATGATTCATATCTTGCAGTGATGAGCAAGACTGTAAAATGTGAAGTAATACTGCAGTATTCAACTGGAAATCAGTCCAACTACAAGTGAGGGAATTCAAGAAGTAAGTTGTTGCAGTGTTTTTCTCCCCAGCAAATTATCCTACTATGCCTGAAAGAATTAAGAAGAGCAATCTAATCACCCTTTCTATGTTATTCTTTCCTACTTCATGATTTTAAAATTCTCTGCTTTTTCTGTTTTGTTTTTCTTTTTTTCTTCCTTTTCTTCCCTGCAAGGAAAATTTAATGAGGCATATTTGCTTGTTTCCATGGTATTTCAAAGAAAGATTACTTTTGCTGAAAGCAAAGAAATATATAGAATAAAGCAGGGAATTAATGTCTTGTCCTTAGTAACACATATAAACCTTACTTTCAGAATTAATTACATAGAATTATTTTTTCTTGCAATAAGTGAAGACGTGCCAATCTTTTTTTATTTTTTTTTTATTTTTATTTTGCTGTAAGCTCTAATGTCACAGAAAAAAAGATATTTTCTAGTCAGTTTGGTCTATTCTTTGGGCAGTTAGACATAAACACGTATGGCTTTAAAGAGCTTTTAAAAACAGACTTTGCTATTTGAAATATTTCATAATTAAGTGACAAACAGTATTCTGTTTGCACTACTCACACAGCACAGGGTGATATTATGGAAATTTCATTTATTCATTGATGAAATAGAAATTTATGTCTGTGAATAACACCTGGCCAAGAAGGAGAAGAATGTCCTTGGGGACCTCCCAAGCAGACCCAAATCCATAATTGCTCTTGTACCCTCTAAATTCACTGTGCCTGGTATAACAATGTTTGCACAAGTGCAGACAGGAAAATGCAGTTATCATCAAATCCAGCTTTATTAAAATCTCTTGCTCATGGTCAGAAAAAAATTAGCCTTCATTATTCTTATGTTGGTAATTATTTGTTTAATTTTTAAAGGGCCTGAAAGTTCAAAGGATGGGTGGGATGTCACCCTGCTGCCCCTGAAGTCAGTGCAAAAATACCTAATAATTTCAGAGATCCAAATTCAAAAACACGTAAAATTCTGAAATTAAGACAGTTGTCACCAACAGAACTTGAAGCAAGAATTACATTTATGGCAACACCTTATGGTAAATATAGACAGGTGATGTGAGAATAAAACAGAAGTTCTTCGAGAACCTATGACCTGCATAACCATGAGCAAACCACTAAAGATTGGATCTGACACTTAAAATTACATACCTGAGATAGGAAGTCCATCGTTCTCTCTGGTCAACAGAAAAAGATCAGCAGCTTCAGAGGACAATTGAATGCTCCTGAGACAAGAACCTGCCTCATGACCAGGAGTCTAATTTAGGTGCCTAAAGCTAGACGGGATGAACCAGGAAGAGCAAATACACAAAATAAATAGTAGCAGTTGGGACAAAACTGCTGAAAGCTTTGCAAATCCTCTTGGAATCTAATGTGCTTTATTTCTTACCTTCAAATTGAGCTGGAGTTACTACAGCGTCTCCAGGGATTTGTTAGTACAACGTGCTTTTAGCACAAAGCAAAGAAAACCCATCTACTCAAAGAAGGTGGCTTGTTGTTTGGGGTTTTTTTTATTATTATTATTTCATTGCATTGCTAGGAATAACGTTTTCTAAAGCTCTCATTTGAGGTTTTGTTAAACCTCTTCAAACTCTCTTTGAGCTACACAAAGTCACCTTTGTGGGTCCTTTCTTTGTTTGGGTTTCAGTGGGGGATCTGCCTGTCTTTGTGTAGATCCCAGCTTCACCTGTTAATTATCCAGTTGCAATAAAAAATGTTAATTCCATCCAGTCACTGCTGATCAACTAGATCTAATCCTTAACAATTTTAATAGAATCACTGTGAATCAGACAAGAACACTTGCCTGCAAATTCAGTTGGAGGGTATGCTTATACTAATAAAAAGCCATAGGTCATAATATTGCCAGCCAAAGTATCTGATTTTACAGAGTATTGTTATTTCAATATTATCAAATGAAAAAATAAGGGCCATCTGCTCAGTATTTTAATGAAAACATACACACATTTCTTCCTACCTATGTTTAAAAAACAATCGCTTCATCTGACATTTATCCATTTCCATAATCTTATAAAAATACTGTTTTTTTCCCCAATTCTAATTTTATCTAACAGGCAAGCTGGAATTGTCTTCATTTTATATGTGGGAGATTATTGCCCAGAAATCTTAAGTCACAGAGGTTTTCCAGTACAGAAATCTGGTCTCTCTTAAATTCCTCTATACTGCTTCACAGCTTGAGTTCAAATCAACTTCCACAGTTAATCTAATTAATCTAGAATTTAGAACTTGAGCATAAACAACCATTCTGAAGTAAAAGACAAAGAAAATAATATGCCATTCTTGCGTTTGCCCCATTTTCTGAGTAACATTTCCTTACTTTTTAAGGAAAAAATCTCTGTTCAGCTAAAGTGTTAAAATATTATCCTACATATACTTCCAGCAAGCAACTTCTCGGCATGGGTTAGGCTCTACTTGGAAAACTATTGTCATCCAGGAGACAACCTGTAGTTTTAAATGACTAGGCTGTCAGTTCTTTAGCTCTCTGCACTTGCTTTTTCTGCTTTAGTGAATAGTAACAATTACACGACAAACAGCATGTTATTTCCAACTGTGGGTTTTTGACAGAAATCTTTGTGATACAAATATTGCAAACTTCCATTCATTTGCACGATTAAATTCTATGCAGATTTTTAAAGCCTTGAGAAGACTTTAATAAAGCTCACAGTCTTCAGAATTTGGAAGAAAACAGCAGAATCTTTTCAAAAGTATATTTATTAAAATGGAATGCTTTAAACAGCGCAGATTTCAGTATGGTTTTTACCAGTATTGCTAGATTTTTGTTGAGATTTGCAAACAGTATATTTCATACCCTGGAAAGGGTATTGTCAGTGATAAGGATTAAATATTAAACAATTCTGTCCCAGAAAACATTTATAAATTATATTTTTTCTGAATTTAACACTGAGCATGCAACCTTATATCTAGTAAATAAACATGGAAATATTATAATTGAGTAAAGCTTGAATGTCATTTATGAAGGCTGCTAGAAGCCATAGACCCTACTCCGATTTGGCAGGAAGCACTTTTAAAAATTCACCACGAGCATTTAATTTTTGAAGGACAAGTAGGGACTTAAATCATTCATCAGTGTCAGGTTTGAGAGATGTGCACTTGGATTCTTTTCCTCCCCGTTCTGCCTTCTCTCCCAGCTGGAACATGAGATGCGCTTCAGGTGTCACTTCCCCCAGTGCCCTGACTGAGCTCCATGGGAGCCCCCATCACCCCGGGCTGCCATTCCCGGGATGTCAGTCCCTCCCCGGCATTTGGTGACATCCTAATTGCCCGCTGCCAGTGCTGGTGGTGTAAACATCTGAGGAACGAGGCTGCGCTGGGGATTTTGGTGAGGTTTTGTGTTTCTACAAAGGAGAAATTGTGCTCTTAGCATGGGGTCGTATCCCCAACCTGCAAAGAAGTCCAAGCCCCAGATTTGTTTTGTAACCCTGCTCAGTTTTTATTGTATCTGCCTAAATTTCTCTCACTGTGCAGTCACCCTACCTCAGAATTCATCCTTTTATTTTTTTTTCTAATAATGTATTTTTTCCATTTCCAAAGTCATTTTGAACAGTTCTAGTCTTCACACTCATGACAAAGTCTGCAGCTGTGGTTTTTACGAACTGAAGTCTTTTACTTTGTGTTCTTTATGCAATGCAATTAATGAACGTAACAACAAGCAAAATGCATTTTTCATCAGGATTAGTGGGCTTTTTTGGGTGGTTTTTTTTGGGTTTTTTTTGGGGGGGTTTGGGGGTGTTTGTTTGTTTGTTTGTTTGTTTTTTCCTTTTATCAGTATATATTTAAGCAATGAAGAGAACTCTCTGTACCTATTGAGGCTGTTTGATTTCCACTGATAATTTTTAACTGAATCCTGGTCTTTTCCATATACGCTCTTCTATCAACAGATACTTGATCTATTTTATAGTACCTGCACACTAATTAATGGTCTTATTTGAAGAATGAAACATTTGCTATCCTGATCACCTTTAGTGATGGTTTCCTAGCAACCATGCCACCTAAAATGTTGACCCTTATAAGATGTCCTTTATGATTCGAGGGGTTAATGTTTTGTATACTTTCTAAAACAAAATTAATTCCTTTACATATATATGATTCAGTTTCTGTAAAATTTCTTTATTAATTTTCTCAATGTCTTTTTAAGTGTAAAGTGATAGATTCAGAAAAATATCCCAAAATTCAACATCAATTCAATTGTAAAAAAAAAAAAAGTTGTTGCACTCTGAAAAATAAGTCAGTTATTTCAGTTACTATTTCTTTTATTCCAGTTTCCATTAAAAAAAAAATCTATGATGGCATCTCAATAAAAATCCAATGTTTTAGTCCAAAAAAAATCCCTTTAATTTGAAATTAATGTTCCCACCACAAAAGTTAGTTTATTCTGGGCTGGAACTGAAAATTTGCAACACCATCTGAAGTGTCATTGTGCTTAAAGTTGAAATATTTTGCAGCAATATTTTGGCTGCCTGGAATTTTTAGATTATGGATGTAATTTTCTCCCATTTATTTATGTTTTGTCAATTCTTTTCTTACTGGAAATCCTTGGTAAAATTCAAAGAATCTTAAAGAATTATTTTTTTTAGAATTTTTGTTTTCCCCACAGAGCAAATAACAGAAAAAGAGGAGGAAAGACAGAGAAAGAAAAAGGGAAAAATAAAGAAAAAAAGGAATGTGAAAAATGCTCAAGTCCTAAATTGTATTAATAAAATTGAAAGGATTTCTAGATTGTTTGGGGTTTAGGTTCTTTCTAAATAATTTGTGGATATAATAAGATTGTTATTTCCAATGTTTTCATTGTAATTAAAAATTTGACTACCTTTAAACATTGGCTAAAACTCTCAGACCCCTGGCTGGTTATTTAGGTAAAGCTATCTTACCTGTGTGGGGCCAGGATCATGCATAGACACAAGTAAAATAGATTTTTGAGAGTGCACTGCATTGCAAATCCCAAAATGTTTGGGTTTTTTACCTCATCAGTGCTATGGGGACAATTTATTAATACACATTAACAAAACTCAGAAACAATCCTTGAGTCATAGCGCAAGGTTTCATTCAAAGTGTCATTCAAACTCCCATAGTGTATAGGGGAAAGGGGTCATTTCAGGAGAAACTGGAAAATTGAGTAGTCCCCGCAGCAAACAAATTTTGTCCATTTAATTTCCCTGTCAATGGAAAAACATCAACCAGGTCTAGTTTGATGTTAGCAGAATGGCTTTCTCAAACATTAAAATTCCTTCTCCTACCCATCATTGCAAATATTTTCTGTTATTTGTATGGGTTCAGCTTCTTAGTCCATTATTATTCTCAATTTTTTCATTAAAATTGCTACTTGAAGGTTGGCCTGCTTACAGTGGCTCTGCCCCTCCCTCCCCCTTTTTATAGTGTTTACTTTCCATTACTAATGACTGTGCCCCTACTTAGGCAATGATAGCAACACAGTAAAAATCATCTTCCAAAGAGCTCCCACTTCAAACCAGCAGAAAAAAGGGGTACTTAGCTCTGATTACAGAAAATCTCTCTGCTTTCATAGAGTCAAGTGAGCTCCTGCATAAAGCCTTTTGATAACTTCACAGGAAGAGCAGGACATGATGTACATCTCCCACCTGGGAGGCTGAAGGGGCAAACCTGTGGTTTCCTTGTGTGACAGAACCAAGCAGGATCCAAGGAAACTGTGGGGCAGGGGAGGAATGATTCCTCGTTGATCCAAACCTCAGAGAGGCCCTGACCAGAAAATTGCCTCACTGAGAACATGAAAACCTGAAATCTGCTTGTGTCTGTAGAGTTCCCAACTGCCAAGAGTTGGGGCAGGTGCCATTAAGGAGGATCTAGAATGGTTATTTCGGAAAAGACCTTTAAAACCACAAACTCAAACCATAAACTCAGCACTGCCATGGCTACCGCTGAACCAGGTTCCTAAGTGTCACACCTGCATGTATTTTATGTGCTTCATTGCCTGGCCCCCATTCTCCCAGTTTCACTGTCTGCTAACTCTTCCCTCTTTCATTTGAATAAAATCTTCTCTGGGTTTATACTGCAGATTTCTTGATATTGGGTGCAGTCCTGTTCACAAGACAACTACCTGTGTTCTCAGAGGTAGAGGTTCCACCTGAAGAGTTCTAGTCTATGGGAGAATTCAGGTGCCTTACTTTATCTCTGTATTTCTCGGTGGTTTTGTGAACCCTTTGGTACTGTGCCTATCTGTGGTTCTTTTGCATTTATATCTCTAGCAAAAGGACACAGAAAAGAATAGACATTTTATATTTTAATTAATGGAAATACGCTTATGGTGCATAATCGAGCTGCTGGGTAAAATTAGATAAATGGACCTTATTTGGAGACAGAGCAGAGATCAAGAGATTAGGCAACCAGATTAGACTAGAAAACATCCATCAATTATCAGTTACTAAAATTAGCTTTGTCAAATGTCAATATGAACCTCTTTTCCCTTTAGATCTAGTGCTAGTGAGATAGACTTCTAAGATTAATCATCTTTGAACGCTTTTTTGTTGTTATTGTTGGGTAAATTTCCATTTGATTGTTTGATACACTAGCTAGAGTTTAATTCCAGCAATTTTTTTCTGCAAAACAGGTGCTGTTTATTGCTCTGTCTTCCTTTCCCAAGCTGCTGTTAATTACTCAGTCAATGAGAAATATTAGTTTAAAAAGTTAAAAAACCTTCATCAAATAATTGTGGATAAGACACCAGAACTTTGCCGAGTACATCCGAGTGCATCCGTTCATTGGCTCACATTCTTGACTCTTACTGCAGAGATCTATATTTATGCTTGTTCCCTGTTTTCTTAGAAATCTATAAATTGTTTCCATATCTGTCAGTCTAACAAATGTTTTAGCCAATGCACCAAAGGGAAACTTGACCAGTAGGAATTTAATGGTGAGTAGATATTGAAATGCACAGCAAGGAATACATTAACTATTTCTTTTTAATAGTGGCAGTCTTTTTAACAGTTAACAGTGTTACCTGTTTTAAGTAACATACAGAGTTAGATCTGAAAGGAAAGAATTGATATCTTTGTAATCACAGACTATTCACAAAGAAATAAAAAATTGGGATACTGAGGATACCAATGGTTACCTCTGCAATTGACTGCATCATTTTGAGATCTTTCACGTTAACATATTCCCAAAATCAAGTACTAGCATGCACACTAATATGCAGAAAGATCAATATTTTATCTCCTACAACGACTATGATTGCAAATCTGTGCGTGTGAATACAGAGTCGCTGCATTTAAATGCCAAAAATACTGAACTAGTACCAAGAAACCTCATATT
Organism: Hylia prasina; assembly: GCA_013397195.1. NCBI lineage: Eukaryota > Metazoa > Chordata > Aves > Passeriformes > Sylviidae > Hylia > Hylia prasina. The sequence continues at coordinate 852,115 of VYXD01012677.1, forward strand.
CCTGTGAATTCCACTAAGAAAGGTTATTCCAGAGGAACCAGGTAAAGAAAATTCAAAATGCTCGTTATTTTTTTGAAGGGCATAAATCAAAATCTTTCCCACTTTTGGACTGATGCCTGATTAGAGTCACACTTAGATGAAACAGCCAATGGTTAATACTGCTGTGGCATGGGAAAAGAGGTAGGATCTTGCAATATATTCACTAAAACATACCCAATTTAAAAGAAATCTCAGCCCTGAATTCAGCAAAATCAGTAATGAAGATGAATCCCCAGTGGTGCAACCATATCTAAAAGTGATAAAACACATGCATTCTACATATAGAAAAAGGAAGGAATAACAGTAGTACACAGAGTTCTATTTTTAGCAAGATAATCTGAAGTAAAGCTAGAGCAAGTATGCCCATAGGTAGAATAATCAAACTTTCTTGTTGCTGTCTATACCTGGAGTGGAGGTTACTAGTTAAAATCCCTGCCTAGGAAAATCCTAAATTAAATGTGCTTTTTAAGAGCTGGAAAAATATCCATATATAAAATAGTGGTCAATATCACAAGTTTATCTCCCCCTTTCTGAAAAGCAGGGCAATAAGGAACTCCATGATGTTATGTTAAATCTGTTTTGCAAGCAATTCCCTCTGACAGCAAACTGTTTCTATCAAAGCCGCCCACTGTCTCACCAATATTATTATTCAATTTAGATGCTTTAATGAGCTGGACATTTTGCAGAACAAATAAATAATTAGTGGCCCAAAGATCTTGCCTAATAATTTTATGGGTGATGTAACAAGTGACAGCAAGTTACAGTAGTAGAGAAAGAGAGGGCTGAGCTTCGGACTTAAAAATTTGCTGTGATTATTCAGTCTGGGTTTATAAACTGATTGATGTGCAGGATGTGTCCTCTTTTTGCTTTTTATGAAACAAGGCAGAATTCTGAACAGTAGTTTTGCTATGTCTTTGGATCTGAGATTTTCATAGCCTCATTAAAAATCTGATAGTTCACATGCACAATATAAAGAAATGCTGTATGGCTGCCAAGTTTTCAAAATATATTCCAAAAAAAAACTACCAGAAGGAAACCATAGAAACATTGCTGGGTATAAAACAGTCAAATAAAAGTCCATAAATAAGTACTGAGAAAGAAAAAAAATATTCTGAATTTTTTACACGATTTTAAAATTAAGGAGCAATTTAAAGGAATATTGTTATACCACATTTTAAGGTGCTTTCCTTTACATTTCATCTGGTAAATGCAACTAATTTCTCTTCAAGATAACACATAAGGGTATCCACAAAATGTTGAAACATGGAAAGCTCAGGGGGACCTATATGGAGAAATCAATGCTCACTGAGTAAGGATATGAAGTTACATTGAAGTAGCTGCTCTGCACCAATTCTTAATGCAGACAGTGGCCTTTGCTACATCTCCCTTTATGTTCCTAAGGGAATTAAAATAGAATCATGGCTGTCTTAATTCCCCAATGTGGTGAATGGGTAGAAAGAAACAGGTCCAGAAGGAGAGGCAGATGTGAAATGGACTGTACTGTGCTGTTGAAATAGTTTTCTCTCTGTGCTGCCTTTATAGGGAGAAAATAAACTGAAATGTCTTCAAAGAAACATCTATTCCTTAAAATGGGAATAAATTATTTTTTTCACTAGGAAGCCTCAATTCTGCCAAGAGGGTGGGTTGCATCTCACCTGCTACTGAAGCTGGCTTTGATACAAGCCTTCTGGTACCAAGGACAGTAATTTTTCATCACACTTTTTCCTGTTACTTCATTCCAGTGTTGATGGTACCAGAGATCACAGTGCATATTCTCCACATGTAATTTCTGAATTTTATCTTTCCTGGTGGCCTCTGCCATGAGTGAGCACACAGGTTCCTGTCATGATAGTTGAACTGTATCTGTTTTATAGCATTAATTCTCATGTTTTCCTTACATTCTTCCAAGTTCCCTCAGCCTTAGAATGGGATTTACTTACACTCATGTAGCCTAATCATCTGAAAGTTAGACACTCACTCAAAGCCAGTCATGGAAGTGCTCTCTGTCCTCAAAGAGAGAGGCAGGCAGAACAAATCCTGAAATCATGCAGTACTGTAGGCAGAGTGTGCTTCATCTAGTCCAACCCCCTTGCCCAATGGAGCGTTAATTTTGACACTAGATAAATTTGACTGGAATATTTTCCAGATGAGCTATGAAAAATTCCAATGGAGATTCCATAAACTCATCCAACCTGTTCTAGTGCACAGCCATTCTTTCTGCAATTCTTTCTCCCCATGTACCCAAAAATGTCACTCTTTTTTTTTTTCACATCGTGTGCCACTGTCCTTTAGCACGGAGAGTCGCTTTTGTTCCAAGGGACTCTGGGAAACATCAGCACTCACATCTTGCTTTAGCAGAGTGAAGGTGATTTTCCAGTGAGCTGTGAAGGTTTTCTTTTTCTCTCCTTCACTTGGGCTAACATGACTATTGTGGTTTGTCATGAGTGTCTAGATTGTGGTTAGATGTGGAAATACAGTAATAGATGCTTTCACGCAAAGATGGAAGGTTGTGACACCAGTGTCAAACCAACTATTTCAGCATTCCCCAGCGATGCATCAAAATGTCAAAATAGTGACAGAAGTTGAAAAGCATCTCTAACAGGGGAGAACCCTGAACACACCTTCCAAAGAAAGAAAAAAGGAAGGCAGTTCAGTCATATTCTGAAACCGAGTGTCCTCTTAATAATACAGCACAGGTTCTAATAATCTCTAGTTTAGAAGGGCAATCAACTGGGCATGCAGTCAGAAGTAAACTGCATATTAATTTGTGGAAAAATCATCAGTAGATGCAAAATACCTGAGATTATTAACAATTATATAATTTAAGCAAAATTGAAGAGAGTTATGGAAGTAGCAAATATTCTGACAGACAAAAACAGAATTAAGTATCTGGGACAGTGAAGTAGAATTAAGAATTAAGAATTAAGAATCAAGAACCAAGAACATTTGCTAAAATCTTAATTTTCTTCTGGGGATCTAAAGCATCTGCGATTTTGCTGTGCTTTGTTTATGCTCTGATAGCACAGTTATGGCCCAACATGCCAGATGAAAACCATATAATAATAATTAATCCTTGCACTATGGAATTTGCAACACAATTAGCTGTGATGAGCGCAGAATTGAAGACTTGCTTTGGGGATATGTAATCTTACTTGGGACAAAAACAAGATTTGCCCCCAGTTACACTTACAGTCATTAAGACACAAAGAATCAAATAATCTGCTCAAGTTTGCAGAACAGATGCAGCAATTCCAGGAACTGATCAAATATTTCTCAGTCCTATAATGTGCTTCAAACAGACTGACATTTCCTATTTCTTCTTTTAATAACTATGTGAATAGTTCAGGGCAAGAAGCTGGATTTCTTTTCTGCTAAACATTTAAATGAAAAAAGCAGTCCTGAGACACTTATTCCCTGAGGAGATGTTTCCTACCTGGACTGCTGAGGTACCACAATGCATAGCTGAATAAACCAGGATGGCAAGCAGTGAATTCAGGGAGATTTTTTTAAGTCCTAACCCATGGCTGAAGCTGTTTTAAGCACATTTTGGGAATTCAAATCCCACCATCTATATTTCAGCCCATATTAACTTTCAGTTTAATGAGGGTCTGAATAACACCTCTTAGCTTTACTTAGTTTGCTTCACATGTCAGTATAGAAGTCAGAGAATTCTTTAACTAGAAATTAACTCAGTGTTCCTTATTGCTAAAATCAAAGTTATTTTTCTGTTTTCTTTAGTGTAACTCTTCCTAGAAGAAACAACAATCTGGGAAAACCTGCAAACGTAATAACTCCATTAATTAAGCCACTTTTAGTTGAATTTTTTGATGTAACAATGCTGGTTTTTTAAATAATTTCTTAGTGTTATATTCCAATTTATTAAGGTGACAGTTATGTAAATTAATAGCAATTAGTTCCATCAAACTTACATCATCATTTATTTATTATGGTCAAACACTGAGTTATATAACAACACTGCAACTCACTGCTGACCAAAATCAGTTCTAGTAAACAGTTCAAAACTCCCTTTTAAGTAGAATTATCACATCTTCATTCTCTTTTTTAACTAAGAAAAAAGGCTCATCACAGCCATGTTGTTAGCAGGATGATTTCTAAGCCAATTCATCACCATAATCCACTTATCCCAAGCAACCTTCTCAGGCCTACAGATTTTCTGGTGGCCTTTCTGGAAAACTGAAATATCTCAGGAAGGTGAGCGACTGTTTCAAACTAGTCTTGCCAAAGATAATGTAAATTCTTATAACATTCAGTAGGGGAGGGATGTTTAAGCAGGTACCAAGGCTTACCTGACACCACTGAAATGTCATAAAGGTACGTTTGTGTATTGATCCTTACAATGAGTTTTGCTAAACATGGAATAGAATTTTCAATCTGGAGCCCCTAAATTTTATTTTTTTGAGATATGACTTTGCCCAGTTCTCTGTGGAGAGATTCATATCTAAAATGCAAGTGTTGCTGGAAAATGCTATTGCATTAGGTGGTATTTGACTTACCCAGCCACACAGGAGAGGAATCAAACATCCTCTTCTTGTAAGAGCAAGGTTCTTTTGGACACATCAGGGGATGATTCGCTCTGCAACCATCTCCCATCACTGAAAATACCACAGGTTTACTTTAAAAGTAGGCCAAAATGCTTTGTCTATTTCACAGCCAAAAACTACTGTGAGATTAATTTTCTTCTATGCAGGTACAAAGTTCAAGTTGCTAAAATTAGCAATTGTTTCACCTGTGCCTCTTCTCTATGGTCCTATTGAAAGCAGTATTGTTTAGTGTTTCAGTGCCTGCTGCTTAAAATTCAATGTTCCCCATTGAATGTGTCAAAAAGCTTTAGCTAATTATTCTCATAGCAAGGATAATCTTACCAATTATGATTCTTTAAAAAGAATAGTGGAAACAAAGAAGTGGAGATAAGATTTAACAATGACAAGACAAACTGGGGAGGCAGGGGAATCTTAAGTGTTGAAAACCTACAGCGTCCTCTTTTTTTACAGGAAATAATAAAATTACAGCTTTTTGAAAGAGACAACTTTTCACCGTGCAACCTTGGGAATTGTGGGTTATTATGAAAGGTTCCTGTTGGTTTGGAATGAAGTTCATGGGTGTCCCTCCAGCCTCAAAATCTAGGGCTGTAGGATATAGCATAGAGTAAGATCCAATATTTGTGCTGTCAACTACGTGGGATTGACAAGCAGTGGACTTTAGGTGCACAGCCCTGAAGGCAGCAGTCCAAGACCTTATTTCTCAGATTTATGGATGGCTATGAAGAGAAGCAGGTGGCCACAGGACTGATTATGTCAAATATCTACCTCCAGTGATTGCCTCAGGAAGTCAAGAATTGCTAAAGGACCATTCAAACCATCTAGGTTAGACCTCCTTCTCTTTATTGGTGTGTTGTATACACAGGGTTTTGCATCCAGCTGGGATGCAGGCTGGATACATCCTTTCTAAGGAAAAGTATCAAAAAGAGCAGATCTGAAACTTGGTGAGGAAGAAAACAGTAGCCAAAATGACACCTGTGTCCCCAGCAAAGGTAAATAACCAAAAATTGGAAGAGATACATATATATCCACCTAGAGCTATTTCGCACATCAAAAAGATCACAGTAGGGTGTGGGACACCATTGGGAAGGAGAACTCTGTGATCCTGCTGAAAATTACTCTTTTTAATGGTAGAAAATTGAGGAACAAGGAGACAGTGAGGAATTTTGCTCCTTCAGACTCACTGCCAGAACAAACTGAGAATCTACTGCCTTTTCAACTCAGTCAGCAGTCTGCTCCTGCAGCTATTACCTCAGGAGCAGACAGGAAGCCCAAGTGTAATGACTTTTATCACTTACTTGAGGGTATTGTTAATCACTTCGATGTCTTTGCAACACATTTAGATTTCTCTAAATGTACTGACAACTTTGGACAGAAAATCACAAAGCCCTTGGTTCTGATCCAGATCACACAGACAGTCTGAACATGCCTACTGTCACTTAAAATTGAAGAACAGCATCACGCAATTGTCCTCTTGTGCCTGACAAATTCAAAGACACAGATTGAGTTCAAACAACTGTTGCCCTGTTCCACAAGCCCTGATAATGAAAACACCATGAAAGTTTTTGGCACAAAGGAAAACAAGTCAATACACACATCAGGACACTACAACAGATAAAATTTAGCTCTATTATAAGCAGGTATTCAAGCATTCTCAGAGAAATTGGATCTGTCTGCTGCTATTTCTGCCGTGCTTGCTTTCTGCTGCTCTCTTATCCGACTCCCCGACTGTTTATCAAACAGAGGACATCGTCTGGATGCTAAGGAGACATTTCACCATCAGGCTGAGGCATGGTGCTCTCTGAGATGTGTCACAGGAAAAGGGAGATGGGAAGAGCATAAGATCTTTACAACTCTCATTCTCTCCCATTTCAAAATTCTTTTCTGAAATGTATCCTCTCTATCTACCACGTAAGTTTTATATTGAGAAAAAATTATACCGAGGCCAGAGGAAGAAGTGCATGAAAAGAAAACCTGTGAACACAGAAGTTTAGAAAGACCTTGAGGAGGCTATCAGAAAGTTTGATTTTTGCTTAGCAAGATTTAACTGAAACATTGTTATGTGGGGCCACCTTACCTTTGCAGAGACTGTGTTTTTCCCACAGCACAGGGGAATAAATGCCTACTTAGAAACTGCTCCAGGCTGCCAATTACTGTAGGAATATTCCACATTCTCATACTGTTACTGGTGTTACTTTATTTCCAAAAGTTTGAGAAACTCAAGACATACTCAGTAAGACTTGGATTCCTCAACCAAAAATACAACTGCCTATTCTGTAACTTAGACACACAGGCCTTGGAGCAACAGGTTGTTATGCAGAAAGGTGTGTAGCAGGGAGGTGAGTGTGTCTTACACTGAAAAAATCAATGCTGTAGCAATGAATTCTGGATATTCAAAGGTACTGAAAACCACCTTAGGTTCCATGACCCTTCCCTGAAATTATTCCGTCCTTTTTGCAAATCTTTGATTTTTTTTTCCCTATGAATTCCATTTTTTTAATGGATTTCCTTTCCATAACAGAGGTGAAAAATGATACATTGTCTGTGAAACATCAGTTTGCCTTGAATTCTTTTTGAGATGGCTCTGTAAAGCAAAAGGGACCTCAAGAACACAGTGCAAGTTTTGAGAAACTATGAATGAGTTTAATCTAATTTCATGCCATATAAACTAACTAAATTTTTTGTGTGTTTTGTCTGTGCCAGTTGTCTGCAGTCTTTCTTTAGGAAATGAAAGGAATAACTGCTTCCAAAGGGCAAAAGAACCTTCTCATTGTGAACACTTAGATTAAGACACATGCTCTGGAATACCTCTCTGTCTCTTCATGGATTACAAAAGGAGCTTAGACCAACAAAACTTAGGATAACTAAATTTAAGCTCCTGTTGCAGCTAAATATAACAAGGACACTGTGAGACTAAGCCTAAAATCCCTTTCTGTAGTACAGCTGGTAAACAGGCCACCTGACAGGGAGGTTACACACAAGTTACAGGTACTTCCTCTTAAACACTTTTTTAAAGCACTGTTCTTTGTATTAACTGTAAAACAGCTCAAACCACCGCAAGCCACACATGGACAGTCCAGACAGATGGACGGTTTTGAATGGTTCAGTTGCTGTTAAGTTTATACAAGGACGTTAGTAAAAGCTCTTTGCAGGGCTCAGGAGTTATGACTTCAGGCAACTCTGGTGATAAAAAAACACCATGTTCAGCTCTTGGCTTCACTGAATGACTTTAGGCTTGCTCTTTCATACTGTTGTTTCATGGCCTGGTCTGGCACAGGACAGGGAATTAGGAAACTGGTGGGTTTTTTAATTCCTAATTCCTTTTCCAGGAAGCATTTGATTGTGCTGTGGTCAGGACATGGTTCTGCAGGAGAACAGCCCAAATGGCCTCCTGGGAGCATTCAGAGATTCTCCTCAGGGACCCAAGATTTTAAACAAAAGGTTTCAGCAAAGCTTTTATTTGTGCTGTAGCAAAACCTCTTGGATGAGTGTGTACTTGTCACACGGTAAAATCTTTGGATGGATGGCCAAGTCCAGGGAGTGGTGGACTGGATCTTGGAGGACTTCTCCCACCTTAGTAATTCTATTATTTTATAATTCTATTCTATGCTGTCCTATTCTATTCTATATTAGAGGGGAAATGGTTAGATTTCTCCTGTTCCCTAAATAAGAAGCAGCAGTCCATTCCCAGTGCTCCCTAAAAAACAGCAAAATAGGAGGAACTGCTATGGTGTGAGATGGGAATTTCAGGTCATTACTAATCTGGTTGACATGCAAAGTGCTGAAGTAGAAAATGAAAGCCCAACTGCACAAACCAGCCCCCTGAGACATTTGCTCTCCCAGGAACCATTATTTCGTCTGTACAGAGTATTGTTTCATAGAGAATATCGTGTTTCAGCAGAAAAGTCAAATGTGTCCTCTCATAACTCCATGTGGCTGTTAGCTTACTGCTGAGCTAATGCTTTGCCACATAAATAAAACTGCACAAAAAAGAGAGAGAAGACTTGCAAGGAAACATGGGGAAAAAATATAATTCATTGGCGCTCAGGGCTGAAAAGCTAGTGAGCTCCTTTCCTTTCCTTTTTTCTTCCCTTTACCCTTACAAGTTGATGTGTATCCAAACAGCTTGAAAAGTACTTTGAAATCCAACTTTAGTCAGCTATGATGAAGACATAAGAGGAACTGATTTTTCCTTTGTGATGCTTTGTTTTCTTCTCTTTTATTCACTCTTCGCTTCAGCAGTGGCTGCAGGAGAGGATCCAAGTGTTTTTTCTTGGAACTTTTTTTCTTTTTTTGGTGCAGTTAAGGATATATTTCTTGAGTTACACTGAGTCACTACATACTGCTTTTGTGGCAAGCTCAGCTAGTAAGCTAAGAGGGCTTGAACCAAAATGCAAAATTTCTTAAACACAGGCAATCTGTAACATCTTACCTAAGGAGTTTTTACTATGGTGAAAAACTGCCTCTTTGTGTGGAAAGATGTGAAATGCTATGTAGCTATTTTATTTTTGTTCAATTTCACAAATGTTCTAAGGCAACACTGGGGACCAGTCATTGGGCTCAAGGTCAACAGTGACACTCAGAGGGATCTAAAGATGTTGTAGGACAGGGCCAACAGGAACTTCATGAAGTTGAACAGGGGAAAAAATGCAAAACTCTGCATGTTAAATGAATCCTCACTGGAGAGCTGGGGAGCAGCTCTGCTGAAAAAGGACTTGGAGGAGCTGGTGGGCAAATAGCTAAATAAGGAACATCATCACACCCTGCCAGCAGTGTTCTGGATTGCTGGTGCAGGAGCAGAGCCAGGAGTTGGAGTAAAGTGATATTCCTCCCTAATCAGCAGCCACTAGCCCACAGCTACAATTGTGCATCTAGTCCTGGGACACCAAAAAAGAAAAGCATTGGTAAAAATTGTCATGAATTCAGTGGTAGGTCACCACTGAGTGGGGAGGGCAGGAACTGGGGTAATTCAGAAGATGCTGGGGGAGCTGGGCTTGTCTGGCCTGGAGAAGGAGCAGCTTCAGGAGGAGGTAGCAGCATCCTTACCCTTACCTAGAGTGAGGACAGCAAGAAGACAGAATTATTAAAATCCAGCTCAGCAAAGCACTTAAACTCACATTTAACTTTATGTTTGAGCTTCACTTATTCTTTGTAGGTTTTTATTCAATAAATATAGATATTTATGTACTTTTTTATTCTGATCTCTCTAATTCACTCATACATCTGTATATTTTTAATATATTGTAAAAACCTACTCAAAGCTGGACAAATATGTAACATCCTCCCTCTACTGAGGTATTTTGTAATATTAAAATGTGATTATCATTCATCCAATTTGTGGATTAGGTGTTATTTCATTTTATTTTTACTGCCATATACAGTATTACCAACCATTAGCACATAAGTAGGAAATGATGAAATTTTTATGGCTACTACATAAAATGAAATGGTACCAAAATTATTAGGTTTAACTCTGAACATTTAATAGAAATAAAGGGATTCAGTGCTGTGCTGTTCCTCTGGCAGGATGTGACATGAGTGCAGTGAACACAACACAATTTCATGTGTGGTGCACAACCTGGCCACAGGAGATCTTGTTCAGATTAGAACATGCTCCACTGCAGTAACTCATATTTGGGTTCACAAGCTGACTCCATGTGAGTATGTTTTAGCACATATTTCAGTTTCCATCCTGCTCTTTCAGCTTGGTTGTTGCTGGAGGAAACTTAGCTGTGCATCTGCTTTGGAGGAAACCCCACAGTCTGATGGCCCTGGGGCCAGGAAAGCTTCGACCAACAGGAAAGAGGCTCAAAAATGAAAAAAATCTGAAATATCTTCAGCCTGCATAAAGGAAAAGACCCACCAAAGCAGTCTCTATATCTGTTATATCATTCTCAGCTGAGAAAAAAAATCTTTGGAGTCCAGCAGAGAATTCATGGGTTTTAAAGTGTCAGTAACCAGAAGTGATTGTTCTTTCTTTATTGATTTTGGGATTGTGTTCTTTGTTCTTGTTTGGGGTACCCAAATAACAGCACAGTAAAGATGCTGCTGTGGTTGACATAAAAGCTAGGTAGAGTATCCTTGTGATCTGGTACATGATTCTGTCATCTTAGTAAAATATCACTATAAGATAAAACAGTCTTTTGAAACTGGACAACGAAGAGTTAGACCATTTTCTTTGCAAGAATGTCTTGTTTAAAGGCAAGGATAAAAAAAAAGTTTGAAAAAATAAGAAAAATTAATAAAAATGTCTAGCGAGATCCTCAGTAGTGTCAGTTGTCACATGACAAATGAATCCTGCAAAGCTGTATAAATTTACAATACCTGCAAATCTTGCACTCTTTTCTTAGAATAAGCCAAAATCAAAAAATACTTAAAATTAAAGAAAAGATAATGATGTACCTTAACATTGGAATGCTTAAAAAATCATACCCAGTATTAATACATATGCAAGTGAAAGGTTCTCAGAATATCGGTTAAATGCAACACTGAATAGTGTCTTCTAATACTAATTATTATTTTCACCATTATTGTCTTGATGTTCTAGGAGAAACTTAGAGTAGGACTAGCAAGCATTTTTAGATTACATTGATATGCAAATTAATTTTCCATGTAACATAATGCATTTTCACATGGCAATCTCCATCATTTAAGCTTTTCCATCAAAGAAAGAAAGAATACTCTATCCCTGAGGTATCCAATCAAAATTTGTGAACCATTTCAAATTTATTAATCGAGCACACACAGTGAAACCATTTACTGCACGTTGTATGAAGGGTGACTCCACTGTGCTTCATGGTCGGATTTTGTTTTATTGCTTTTTTTATTGCTTTTAATTTTTTTTCCTAATAATTCTTAATTACTTTTGCAATTAAATTTTTGACTATCATTAACCACTATTTTTTTCATACAATTATTCACTGCAATTTCAAGATCACATTCCTCAATGGCAAAAACTAATTTTAGCATTCAATGTGGAAAAGTTGAGACCAGTTTTTCATGTTTTCCTTTAACATTTACCTCTACACAGTTTTAGTTCCCTGCTGATCATCACACCTTGTACATCCTATTGCTGAAATGTACTGAGTTGTAGAGCAAGAGGTCAAGGCAAGGCTTTAGTTTAGTTGTTATCTGTATCTGGGCATTGGGATCTTATATATCCCAGAGATCTCTGTGAAGCACTTTCCTGTGTGATTTTCCTTCACAGAAACTAGAATATCAGAACCTCAGTACCTCTGGAACTGAACCTTTAATTCTTCATATCTGTGTTCTCCATGTATGAAACTTAATATTATTCCATGCCAGAGATAACAATTTTTCTCCTGAAGAACAGAGGCTGTAAAGAAAAATTCATTCATGCTTTTAGACACCTCAGGCAGGTTTTCACTTACCTAATTTTAACTGTCTACAAAGTAATTTTCTGTACCTGAACTAGGCGGAGGTTTTCCTGACTCTCAGAGACCTGGGAGAGAAATGGGCACTTAACTCATCCTGAGGTATCCATCCCCAATAAAACAGATGAAACATGTATTTTAAGCACCTGTTCTCTCTATGATTATAAAAGAATTTCAGGTGCATACTGGACCATAGAGTTCAGATCTAGACATATTCACAGATGGATAGCTACACACACTGAGATGAGCTTGACATCCTGAGTTTACAGGGATGACTGATGTTCCAGTTTCTACATAGGCAGCCTTTGGAAAGTTTATGTGATATTGATATATATCTCTGAGCTATAATCTAATCAATGTTTTAATATCCTCAATTTTCACTTTTAGAAAGGATATTTCCCCAAGCTATGTAAGCATGATTTTGTTTTAAATTAAGAATTTGGAGTCTGTTGTGAGCTGTAGAAACTGAGAGTAAAGTAACGTGATCACATATAACTTCATGACCCAAAGGGCACATGGTTATTTATTGACTAAATTCTGAATGAAATAGAACAAGTACAATGAGATGGTTTTATGATTGCATTTTCACCAAACTGTATGATTACTTCTGGATTCAATATAATTAATTAAAAGTAGCTCAAAGCACCAAGAGTAAGCAGAGTAACGCAGAGGAAGTAATAAAGAGCATCTCAGAATGGTAGTGCAGTCTAGGCCAGTGGAAACTCCTTGGTGCATACTTGAAGTAAGGAGTGGGAAGATAGTTTCAGATTTTTTTGAGTATTTAAAATTTCATAAGGAAACAGGAAATGTTGTATGTACAAAGAAAGGGCGATCAAACCTGTTTGGCCTTCATGTTAATTGCTAGCATACAATTGCCATCATTTTTGGCACAGCTAACCTAATAACAGTGAAAACTTTTATCTTTATTCAACACACATTGTAGAACTCAAACTTCTAGGGCAAAAGTGTGTGAAAATCTTTTGAGCTCCAAGAAGGGCTCAAGGACTGTTCTAAACAACTGAATCCTCCAATGGTCCTCCATTGCTTCCTTCCTTATTCCTACTCATGAATGCTGACAGCTGAAAGCAGCAACTTTTCTCCAGAAAATGTTGATTTAGTAGCTTGCTGAGAAAATATCCCTCTCCCCTTTTTTTTATTCTAGAAAGCTGGGATTCCAAGCTTTCTATCCTGCAGATTTCTAGACTCAGAGTTCCCCATGAATTGAAGGAAAGACAGAAGCTTGAACACTGCAGAAGTCACAGTTGCACTGCTGAACTCAAGGTCCACTCTTCCTGCCACAGCTTTCAGGATCTCATCAGCCCTTGGTTTTTCTGATCCCTTGCCACCTTTACTCAGACTCTCATTTCAGCTATAGCATTGAAAAGAGAGGAAGAGCCTGAAGTCACCACCAGCTTGAATGCCTCAACATCTCTCACACCTTGAGCTCTCACTGCTCTTAGAAAGGTGGGATTTGTAATGGAAGAAATCAAGCAGGCTACATTATTTTTAGCTAAAAGGAGTCATCCATTATGGCAAGACCATTGTCTCTTGGGACCATGCCTCTGCAACAAGTTCCTTGAGGATTTCAGGAGGAAAAAAAGGGAAGGAAACAGATATTGAGGGGTGAGAAGAGGAAGCCAATGTGATCATACAGTGCCTATCTTGATGCTGTATCATCTCTCAACTCTGCTTGTGTAGTTCATAGGGAAGAGTGCATAAACTCGCGGAAGTTAAATAATACTGTGTCATCTGTTATATAACTGTCAGTAGCAAAGGGAACAAAAAGTTTCTTTTTTGCATCCTATTTTATTCCTTCACGTTGCCTTCAGCAATTTTTTAAAAATTCGATGTTGCTACTTTTTGGTTAATGACTTCTGAAAAAATAAATATAAACTTTAATAGCTTGATAATTATTTAATAGTTATCTACATTCTAAGCCAGCAACAAGTTATTTTCAAATTTTTCTTTTTAGAAAAAAATTAATTTATACACATTACTGAAAGAGTGCTCTTGCAATATCTTGATTAAACTGCCTTCAAAATGTTGGTTTCACAAAGATTAAAGGAAACTCTCCCAGCTTATATAAGCTGTCACATCCTGTGGGCTGCTAACATTTTAGATTAGTTGAATCTCTAATATTAACATTTTCTCTAAACATTCCTGATTTTCCTAGTGAGTTTCACTGTTTTGATTTTTACTTATACAAATAGAGAAGCCCTAAGGGGTATAAACTGAGATGTCTTAAGCAGTCTCATTTTCCAATGGAAAACAGACAGTCCTCTGTCTTCTGAAAACTAGACATCTTTAAGATATCTGCTTATTTGGAGATGCATAAAATCTAAGCATGCAATATTCTATTTTTAATAAGGTTAAAAAAAATCTCTTCTTGTATATGTACTAGAAAGGATTTGTAAAGATCTCCATTTTAATATCACATCTCAAATAAACTTAATTCTAATTTTTTTCTGTGTATTTATAATGAGAGCCTGAGTAACACCTAAGAAATTATCTTTCAGTATTATTCTTTATTTTTAAAGCACAGGGAGAATAATGAGGGGGAGCAAAAGGGAGAAAGAATATATGAGAAATGTTCACTTGTTACATATATGTATGTATAGATCTATATATATTTAGCAAATATCTCCTCCGGTCATATTCACACAAGATAATGAGGTGATCCCACAGCACCTTTCCTTCAAAGCTGAAAGGAAGGTTACATTTTTGCACACTTAAAATAAATGTCTGATTTCTGTAACATTAAAAAAAATTAAAAAGGTGTTGCTCAAGGGAAGCCATCAGCGCTTGAGAGAGCCACAATCCCCACCATCTGCTTCCACAGAGACAGAGCAACTATTCACAGCTTTTGTTGCAGTCCTCAGGCTGCAATTGTACTGCAACTGAGGGTGGTCACAGTAGACCTGAGCAATTTTCTTTGCTGCTTATTCCCCTGCCTGCTGCCACCTCTCTTCCTTCCTCCTCTGCCCATTTTTTTACTGTAATAGGCAAAATCAGGACAGGGAAGGGATTGTATCTTTCTGATCTTTAGGCGACCTGCTGCCACCAACAGAAACATGAAATGCATGAAATGCACATTGTATTCTGAGTCTGTAGGTGATGTCCTCTAGGCTGAGATTCATTTCATTTAATTATAGTTATCTAAAATGTCCCCCAGTCTAAGGCAGCTATCTAGGCTCCTCCTTTAGATGATTAAAAAAGGCAGTTCCAAAGGTGATTCATCCTAAACTACAATTGGTATTAATCCCCAAACAAGTCCTGTGTAAAATTATTTCTCCTGTCTAATATCAAAAGAGCTCAGGCTCCAATTTGAAGCAGACACTAAGCAGACTTTGCCTGAGGAAACATACAGATCCAACGCAGGTCTCCTTACCTGAGGTGACTGTGCAGATTTCCTTTATATAAGCCAATAGAAAGAACAGGAACTTTTGAGTCCTCTCTTCCTAATCATGGAGTCATGGAATGTCTTGTGTTGGAAGGGACCTTGAAGCTCATCCAGTTCAAATCCCTTGCCCTGTGCAGGGACACCTTCTTCTAGACTAGGTTGCTCAGAGTTCCCTCCAACCTGGCCTCAAACACTTCCAGGGATGAGGAGTCCACAGCCTCGCTCAGATACAGAAAGATTGAGATATTGGGAGTATTTCTCTTCACTGATGGTAATGATCAACTTGTATCTAGACTCTTTTTTAACAGACTTATACAGTTAGAAAAGGTGAATTGTGTAACTTCCAGAAAGCTAAAATTTAGTGAGATTAATCTAGATTTTACCAACTGTCCCACACAACTAGAAATCATGTGAGCAGTGCCAGCACCTTCAAAAGATTGGTCCTCTTTGCCAGGCAGCCATTCACCTACACTATCACTTTCAGGTTTTGGGATGTGAAGGTTTCCATGTGTTCTCCAGAGCAGCATGCAGAGAGACAAAGTCTGAAATCACTCCTTCCTCTAACACACTAATGTAGAGACAACAAATCCTTTGAGGTTTCAGAGTTATTGAAAGAGAACAGATGAGAATTTAAACCTAGTGGAAAAATGTGTTTATGTTACTGCCAGGGAATGTTCATATGGCGCAATGTTAAATGTCCATGGCACTTAATTTTCATAGGCTATTTCTCTTATGGCAAAAATATTATATGAGCTACACATTTGCAAGGACACTTGTTCACCACAGTGTGCATTGAAATAACTGCTAGTTCATTATAACCTTTAAAGCATCTCAACTTCATTGGCATTTAAGTATTGGATTATCTCAATGAAGTCATTAAAGAGAGTTGAATGTATGAGAGGATAGTTCCTCAGTCTTATTTCATTGCAAATTTTATAGTTAATTACTGGGACAAAACACTAAATAAGAAGACAAATAGTACAAGTTAAAATTGAAGGTTCTCTGGCAGATATAGCTTTATAAAAAAGCAAAAGTTAAATGCTAAGAACTCATTCATAATAAAAAGCAATTTCCCAAGTATTATGTTCTATCTCCGTTATGGTTAAACACCATAAATTAGCAATGAGCATTCCAATTCAAATGACTTGTGTTCTTCAGTATTCTTAAAAATCAGTCGAATCAGAAGTCCGCTAGTGCTTCAATGGAAGTAATAGAAGACAATTTAATTGACAGAAATGTATTTTAGATAGTACTTCTTATCTTCAGGCAACACATTTTATTACCTAAAACTTCATTACAGTGCACAAAAAAGGAGAAAAAGAAACATATGTTTACTTGTAGTGAACCATACGTTTCAAATGATAACAGAATTGATTTCTTCCTGCAATTTTATCTTTACTGTATACATTATGACCTGTATGCTGAAATGTAAAAACCTAGAAATTTCTGGTACACTTCCGCATTTTCAGAAAAAAACAAATCATTTTCTCAGAAGAATGATATTTTTGCATTGCTGCAATGTGCATTGTTTTCCTAAGATCAAATCTAAAAGGAAAAAAACCCCACTATACTGTCTTCTGTAGTGTTTCTGTCAGATCTTGTGGCTGTGTCTTCCAAACAAAGAGACTTTGGTGTTTCAGGGGGAATCCTCCACACCAGGAAGGAAGGAGCAATGCTGGTTTTCAAGTGTAAGTACCATGCCAATTGACTGAAGTCAATTTCAAAATGTAACAGGTGACACTGTTGATTTTGATCCTATATTATCAGTGGGGAACAAAATACAGGTTCTGAATCTACTGACAAAAATGATCTGCAAATTTTTTTCAGCTGTTTCTGAGGGAAAAGAATGATGCCCAGTTTCTGAAACTGTGGGTTTTGAAACATCCTCAAGCACCTGACATCATTGGAAATAAGTATAGTTTGTAAGTAACACAGGATTAAATGCCATGCTAATGATTAGAAATAATTAAAAAACCCAGATCCACAATCTAACAGCAGCCCTTTCCCCATTATGACTTACAAACTGGAAGTGTCTGTGTGTTTCCATGAGCCATCAGAAGAGGCTGAGTCTAAAACGAATACTCCAGTTCTTAAAACTGTGAAATAATTAAAATCTGTTTGGGGGCCATGAACTGAAGTTTGAATGAAGAAATTGAAATGTCTTTTTCAGGTCTATATTCAACAGTCATAATTGCATCAACCATAGAAACACAGAATGGCTTGGATTGGAGGGGTCCATAAAGATAAGCAAGTTCCAACCTCCTGCCATGGGCAGAGACAACTTCCTCTATCCCAGATTGCTCCAAGTTTCATCCAACCTGGACTTGAACAGTTCCAGGTTTGGGGCATCCACAACTTCTCTGGGCAACCTGTGCCAGTGCATCACCACCCTCACAGTAAAGGCTTTTTCGGAATATCTAAAATTAGTCTACTTTCTTTGAATTTAAAGCCATTCCCCTTGTCCTATCACTACATGATCCTGCAAAAAGTCACTCTCCAGCCTTCTTGTAGGCACATTTTAGGTACTATAATATACTTAGGTGCTTTAAGCAGCAAAACTAAACAGATATAAACCTATAAAAGTCATGTCCTTCTTACCAGACCCTTTAAGGATCTGGATTTCAGTTCTTACACTTACGATGCAGGAAGACCACTGACAGTCACCTAGGCATTAATTGACTTTGACTCAGAACAGTAATTGTATTACAGTTATTAATACAATACATTACAATTTTTAATACACAATAATTGAATTGCAAACCATTTAATGGTTGGGCAGGGGTGCAGAGAAAACAAAGCGACCTTGATTGCTTGATTGGTCGGTCAGAAGCAAACAGCGCAGGCAACAAGGACACAGATATGTGACAAAGAATATAAAGCTTCTACACAACTATTGAAACCAGTGGCAGGAATCTGGGAGCACAGCAGACTGTCATCTATGTAGAAACCCTGGTTATGTTATTGTAGTTAAATATTAGTACAATCCATGGATTATATGCCTCTATGAAATACAGAACATGTGTAGAGAGGTATTTCTTTTATTGGATAGTTCCAAACTCCACTTGAACATACTGATCAGTTCTGGAAACCACCTGGAAAAAGACCCCAAAACACCAAAACAAAACCTAAATCAGCAGGCAAACAAACAGCAACAAAAACCCTTTACAAATCGTAGAAGATTTGAAAAAAACCTGAAGGTATAAAGAAAAGTATGAGAAAAATAATGAGAAATCGAATTCCTATATTGACTCCTGCATGGCTTTTGAGCTGGCTGACTCCAGAAGCAGTCTGAAGGCTGCTGTGCCCTGAGACAGAATTATATGCGTTATTAAGCATGTTGGCAATTTGGGTTGAATTCAGGTTGCTTACAAACACTGCCTGTTCCTGTGTGATTGCAGGACAACCCCCAATTCACAGTGAGCAGGAGCCACTCCAACACAACCCTGGGAGAAGGAGCAACATTTCCACTTTGAGTTTGCCTACAGGTTCAGATCTGTGTGGCTCAAATGCAATCTTATTACTAAATACTAGAGACTGCTTATCCTTTTGAGACAAAACTCCATCTCAAGCATGTCTAAAAAAAATGGGCTCAATGATCCCTTCCATTGGTGTCCAGTTAATGGACACCAATTGGTTACAACTTCCATTGGTTACAGTTAATGGAGGTTGGTCACTGAACCTGCAGACAGCATATCTAGGAGAAATGAACCCCACTGATAGTGAGCAGTGCAATTTCCTTTTTCTTCAGGAGGTCACTACTCTGTTCTTTCCCATAATATTAATCTGTGTTAATTCTTGTCCTTTTTTTTTTTTAATAAGAGGAATTTAAGTGAAAATAAAAAGGCGTCAATATGACTTTTTGTTTAAGATCCAAACTGTGTTTCATAGCGGTGGTTTTTTTTTTTTCTTTTCCTTAACATTTTAATGTAAATGTCTGGAAACATTTCTCGCATGGTCAATACATGTAAGTAGTGTGTTTTTATGCTCAATGCCCTGATTTTATCCTATTTGAAGAAATTTGCAGAGTATTATTACAGAGATGAAAGAGTAACATGGGTTGATAGATAAACAAACAAGCAACAATAAAACGCTGCCCTTGCAAAACACTGTACAAACATCAATTAATTCTATTTGCAGCAGTCCCGTGCAGCTGATAAATTCCCTTTCTGCAGATGGAAGTGCGACGGCATAAAAGTGGCAAAGAATTTTCACTGTGGCATGGCATTGATTCAGACAGAGGTTTGAGGCTTGCCTCTTTCCTTAAGTGTGCTTTCCCACAAGCACCAGAAGGCTCTGGAAGCTCTGAAAAATATTTTTCTTACAACAGAAACTAAGCTGTGTGATTTCTTTTCTCTCTCCTGTAAAGAAAACTCTCCCTGTGGAAGAGGTTCTTGGTTTCAGGCTCTTTAGCAGCTGAGCTGCAGCAGATCCCAGTCTGGCCCTTCTGGGTCCCCAGGAAGTCTTTTCTCCTTTCCCTACAAGTCTTGATGTGATGGTGTGGCACCTTCTTTCTCCCAGTAGGCAACAGCCTCCCTGTCTGTGCCTTCTCCCTGTATCCATAAGCCTTTCTTGCCATCCTCTGAGCTCTTATTTTCCTTGAAGAGCACAGCTTTCCCCCTTGAGGTCCTGTTTGGAGCCAGAACAAAGCCCAGAGGCAGCTTTGCCCTTTCTGCTTCGCCTCAGCCATTTTTAAGAATGTAACCTCTGATGGCCAACAGGGCACAAGCAGACGTGTAACCCAGACATGATCCATCATGCACAACCACAAACTGACTCTTAATTCTGCTAGTCCAGTCCATCTTGGGGAGGCTGAGATAAGGGAGGCTGTTCCTCAAAGAGCCCATAAGATTTTCTTTGTTGCTCATAAAGGGAGCCTTTCATATTGCTTTACACTGGATTTGGGTTTTCTGTGTGCAGCTTTTAACCAATGGAATCATTCATGATGACTTTTTAATTTATTGATTTAGAGAAAATCATCCCTTTCCTTCCAGAAATCAATGCTTAGTCTTCCCAAAACACAGTTGTGTTTTGATTGTGCTAAATTGGTAGTGTTAAAAGTTGCTGCATGGCTGCTTTGCCTTCTTGCTCTTCTGAATTTTTCCTATTAGAACATGAGCTGAATTTCCTTCTCAGTGGAATTACAGCCTCCTGAGAATAAAACCAGAGGCAACATGAATTCAGTATATACTAAGAGCTGCCCACTAAAGGAACAAGAAAGACTGGAGCTTCCAAAATACAACTCTCAAACTGAGCATCATCCTGGAACAATCCTGAGATGATCTACAAGTGTTAAAATTGTTTAAAGAAGTTAATGATAATTTGTTTTTGACACACCAGCAAAATATTTAAACAATTATTTACTTTTATAGAAGATATATTTTGGAAGCTATTTTATTTATATTGAAGAATGAACCTTCCTCGCTTGTACCATTTTTGCCACAGTGATGACAAAATGAGTTTGTCACATACCTGATTTTCTTACAGATCACTCCTCAAGCTTCTTGGGTAAGGCTTAAGCCTGGTGCTGTGCCACCCTGTGCAGGAAGCACTCTACTTCCAGGCTCTGGGAAGCTTAGCAGAGAGCAGGAATCAAGCCCAGCCTTCCTAAAACAATTTCCTTCCTGTTCTGCACCTGCTATTTGACCAACTCAAACTGACATTCAGCTACTAGCAAAACAAAAAGTGAACACTTTAGCAAGGAGGCATTTGAAATTGAAGTTGAGACTCTAGGTAGAGAAAAGCTTTGATGTCTTTATAGTATTTTCATATATATATATATTCATATATCTAGCACATGTATATATTCTCAAAACATTTGATTTTAAGAGGAAACCACTTATATGATGATTATTTTAAGAGGGTTGAGAGGTTTTCTGTAATTATGCTATGCTCACAGAAACATAGCATCCTCTTACACATCTGTTCATTACATATCTGTGTCTCTGTAGCTAATCATCTAGAAATTCATCACACGAAATATATAAACAAGGAAGTTCCATAACATTTACAGCCAATCAGAGAGGCTGGCAATGCATATTTGATCATTTCCCAATGTCAATATTTCTGTTAAAAGGCATTTTATTTCAATTTTTTTTCTCCTTATCTTGATACTAGAACTCCTCATTTATACAAGCATAAAAATTTTGAAGGTCTTGTCCATCCTAAACTATTCTGTGTTTCTAAGCTGGTGATGTGTGGCTAGATGAGCAGTGAGGTGGGATGAAAACTGGCTGAAAGGCAGGCCCAGGGAAGGGGGATCAGTGGCACAAAGTCCAGTTGGAAGCCAGTGTTCCCTGGGTGTCAACACAGGGTCCAGTCCTGCTTAACATTTTCATTACTGATTCAGTTGTAGAGCATCCCCTCAGCAAGTTTGCTGGTGATCAAAGAACCAGGAGGAGATGCTGATATGCCAGAGGGATGTGCTGCCATCCAGAGGGACCTTGAAGGCTGGAGAAATGACATGACAGGAACCTCGTGGAGTTCAACAAGTACAAAATCCTGCACCTGGGAAGGAGCTACCCCAGGCACCAGTACATGCTGCCCAGCTGGAAAGCAGATTGACAGAAAAGGACATGTGGATCCTGGTTGGAAACCAAGTTGAACTGGGGCCAGAAAGGTGCCCTTGCAGCAAAGATGATTAATGGTATCCTGGGCTGCATTTGATAAACTATTGCCAGCAGGTTGAGAGCAGTGATCCTTCCCGCCTCAGCACTGGTGAGGCCACACCTGCAGCTTCTTGTACTCTATAGATGTTAACCAAGATTCACTGATGTTCTCAGAAAAATCTCTCTTAAGCTTTGCAACTGATCTGTGATCGTGAGTTCAGCTAATGTTAGCTTTAAGTATTAAATGGAGGTATCCATATATCATGAATTTAGCCATCACATAGCCCTCTTGTTTTCAAAGTCAGGAGATATTCTTCATTAGAGAATTATCCAGATTTCATAGGGCCTAAATAAGACCTCGGATGAGCCTTTCTCTACATGAACCTTACAGTCTAAACCTGCTAAACTCTTGAATAAGATTCCTCAGTTGTAGACCTTAAATTAAACTGAACAAATCAGATAGATTTTGTTGTTTTACACTAGTGTCCTCCAGAACATGTAGATCAAGTTTTTAGTTTTGTTTGCTTTTCTCACAAAGCCTATTCACCACCCCTCATTACAATCTGCGCTGTGAAACTTTTGTCCTAATGAAAAATATTATTTAAAGTAATATATTATGTACAAATTAGGATTGGGCCCTATGAACAAAGCCATATATTTGCATTTGGATGAATGTATTTGTGCACAGTTTAATCTCCATGTGATTGTATTTGAGATTTCAGGGAGAGTACCTAATGCTTTCCCTCCAGTATTGTCATAAATAAATGAACTAGGAATAAAATACTGAACTGACTTGTACAATTGTTAAACTACTGCAACTGATGAAAAATACATAGCCCTAGAATACTGACAAATATCTTCAGCTCACAGCTGGCAAGGTCACAAAGCCTGAACTGAGCTGCAAAATTATGGGTATTTACCTCTCATTGAGTTTATATGGCCTAAATTCTTAAAGGAAAACAGCTTGCCTTTGGAGCCAGAATGTCAGCATAGTTTAGGGCAGGAAGACAAGCTCTTAAATTTGATCCGAAGTGGTTTTTGGCAACATTGTCCCTATTAACAAAACTAGCACTCAGCAGGTGGCAATTACTGCACTTTCAAGAGAAGCTCAGGAACGGAGGATGATTTGTCATAGAATGGCTTGGATTGGAACAGACCTTAAAGATCATCTAAATCAAATCCCCTGCCATGGACAGGGACACCTTCCACTAGACCAGATTGCTCAGACTCCCATCCAGCCTGGCCTTGGACACTTCCAGGGATGGGGCAGCCACATCTGGGCACTTTATGCCAGGGCCTCATACATGTTCTCTATTACACTGAGCAAACTGGGTGTGCAAGAGCACATTCCAGCTCAAGGGTGGGAGCTCAGAGGCAATAACTTCTCAGGCTATTCCAGTTTGATCTGCAATTGCTTGTCTACATTGTCATGAACCAGGATGTTTAGTTTGGTCATAAGTCCAGGCTGAAGGAGGCTGATCACATTGTATTTTTTATCCTGACACAGCTGCAGATTTAAGTGTAAAGAACACATGGGAGGATGTCCTACTTAAACCAGGGCATTATTTAGAAACAAGGCAGCACAGTCTGAATTATCTGAGTTGCTACAGCATCCAAGACCCTGTGATCTTAAGCAGATCATGTCCCCTGCATCTATTAATTACACTGCAGATTTGCCTGATTGCGTGACTGTCTAACAGATTCAGTGTCATAGCTCTAAATTCTGTTAATTACAATTCTGCCAGATGGGTGACAGAAAAGGGAACAAACTCCAAATTTCTGTAAAAAGTTAAAAGAAAAGAAATGTCATCCTGTTTTTCATGTAGCAAATGTTAAACCAGCTCCTGGGCTGTAAAAAACTGACCAGCTCTCTTGCTGGTGTTGGACTGACTCAAGCCCTCTGAAAATACTGCCCAATGTTAAAAGAACAGATGATTCATGCAGTTTTTATATTAAACATTAATATGATGTTCTCTAACATAGTTTAATAGGTACCTATTGAGTGCCAAGTTTCCGTCAGTGCCTAGTAAGTACACTGACTAATAATAATTAACAGATCCACTTGGAAAGCAGTAATTTTCATATATTCCCCCTGCAAGAGTTTTAACTGTTAATGAAAGTTAGATTAAGAATTGCTGTAAGATGGATCTATAATCCTTCAGCTTTTGGCTTTTTTTTTTTAATTTTTTTTGTATCCTCAGAACAGCAAAGAAATTATTATAAGAGAGCCCAGTTTACATCACAGGGGTAGCAAGGACCCCCAGGGAATATCCCAGGGCTGATTGAAGCAAGGATTTTCTCAGGTAAAGCAGCCCATGGTTCTTGCTAAACAAGTGGGAAATTGTGTTGATATTTAAGTTTGCAGCAATTTTTGTATTATTTTGTATTTTTTTGTCCTCGTTTTGTGTTCTGCAATGATGGAAATCAAAGGTAACACACCACTGCAGAGTACACAGGTGTCTGGGAGCACAAAGAGGATTTTTTCTGCAGTGTTGAGATCCTCAAGCTGGTAATCTTTGAGTCCGAGCAGTCTGGTAGAAGAACATTGTATAAAATGGAGAAAGAAATCTTCAGGCTGCTATTTTCTCTGCACTGAACATGGGGGTAAAGCCCTCTGAGCCACCACAGGAGCCTGCCATAAACCCGTTTGGGAGCTGGGCACCAGCCTTGCTCATCCTGCAGCATCCGAGGGCACATCCCCCTCCCACAGTTCCCATTTCTCACCTGCAGTATTCCTGGCAAAGTGAGCACTAAAGGAAAGTTTGTGTCTTTTATGTGAGGACAGGCATTAAAAACACAGCCCAGGGTCTGAATAACACTGACTCACACTGAGGGAACCCAGCCATGCTCTGCTGATACTGAATGTTTCACTTGCCCCAAACGAATGAACTAAATCACTGCTTTTGTGAGGACAGGGGAAAAAAAATTAAAAAAGGCCTAAAACATTGGTGGATTTTTATTTTTATTCTTTCTTTCATGCCTGCTAGTGGGAAGTCCTGACAGGCCAGGCTTTCCCTGAAACAATGAAAATGAATGGCTGAACACCTCACCGTTATTGGTGCCTTCATCCTTCGTGGGCTGCAAATGCAGCAGAACTGTGCATATTTAGTGTCTGCGAGGTGCCTGGGATAATGATCTTCCTCTGATGCAGTGTTATTGCTGTTTCTGGCAGGCCCTAGAAGAGCAGGCTAATTGCACAGTGTCAGATGGTAGGTGTGTTACTGGGTAAAACTCTAAGAGGCACATCAGCAGAGCTTTTTACAATATAATGGCACTGATTAGTCAGACTCGTAATATGGCCGGAAAAGTTTCACCACTCAACGATTTGCTTTAAGTTCAGGAGGTCTGAGTGTACACTAGGAATAAAATGAAGACTTTTGATTCTTATTATGACAGTGAAGGATTAAGAAATTGCAGGTTGAAGAGTCCAGTCCCTTCACTTTACTGATTTTACCCACTTTAACACCCATTCCTTGGAAAAATGCCATTTGTCATTTAGTTTTTCCCGGGCTGGTGATATCAAGGAGTCTTTCAACTCCAGTCAGAATCACCAGGAGTTTAACCCAATCATATTAGGGCTTGATCCTGAATGATGAAAAAAATTCACTTGCATAGGACATGTAAAGATGTGGCCCCTGGTTTTAAAAGTCTTATAGCAAAGCAGTGTCAATCCAGACTGCAGTGTTAAGAAAATGGTAAGAAAAGTTCTTATATTCTGTCTTACCCACTTGAATTAAACCAAGTTATTCCTCTCTCCAGAAACCAAGAGACTGATACTCCAAAAATCCCAAAAAGACATTTCTCTATTAACCTTGAATATATGAGGGAGGTGCTTAGATACTAGATGGCAGTATAAAACCTTAATAAAATTCATTTTAATAATGACATTTTAAATAATCATGCAGTACATTATCAATACACTTGCTAGGTTAGCAGAGGAATTAATTTAATTTCACCACCATCTTCTGTATTCCAGGTATTGAAGGTTTCTTTTAGAAGAGATACAAACTTTTTTCGTATAATATTCAGACGTTAATGAAACCGTCAGATAGACTCTACTTTCTCCCTAAATTTAGTCATTTCCATAATTGCAGTGAAGAAAAATAGTGTTATTTTATATCAATATTCAACAAGTATCTTCATTACAATCAGGAAAATTTTGTTACTGGTAAAGATAAACTCTTTAAATATAATTTCTCTCTGCATTGCTGCCATGAATGAGTGCAGTAGAGAGAAGAAATTGCCCCAGCAAATCTGATGCTGAAATATAGATTGTTGATAATTAGCAGTCTTATGTGCTGTTTCTCATTTGGGCCAATCCATTTTTATTTCACCAATTTGGGAAACGCATCACAAATCCAAGACTGATTGCAGAAACCTAAAGCTGAGAAATATATTGAATGCAACAGATGGTGGTTAAGTTAGATAATAGAACAGAGTGCTAAAGAGATTTATAGTCTGCTTTTTATTGCTCATTCTGGGGGATGTTGCCATTCTCCACTTATTCTCATAAGGCTTTTTCATGGCAATATCCATAGTTCATAGACTAATTCTTAGAGCATTGCTACATTTATCTAATCCAACCTCCCACATAACACAGGTCAGGGCATTTCATTAAGTGTTTCTTGCACCTAGAAACATACTTTTATAGCAGCTATCATAGCAATAGTAAACTGCCAACACCTTTCTGTCAATTTGTGCTCTGTTACAGCGAACTCTCACTGCCCCAGCCCAAAGTGCTACCCACTGCCATTTACTCTCAGCAGCTCATGGCTGCACTTTCACTCTCCCAGCCTGCTGGTTCTGAAGCTTTAGCAAGCAGAGACACGCAAAAGGGCAGAAATGGAACATGCATGATGCTAAGTTCAGATGAATACAGAGTAAGCAGTAGTAAGACAGGGTACATTAAGTAGGAAATACAAGTCAGGGAAGCAGCAGTTGAAGGGCTCTTGAGCTTTTCCCCAGGAAAGGTCCTTTAACCTTTGTGCATGGTGCATTTCAATCAGATGTCAAAGACTCTCTGTCTAAAGCTCTACTGAATATAAAACAAAACCCACTTGAAAATTAGATGAAAATAAGCACTGCTTGGTATTGATATTGTGGAGTGGGGTTTTTGTGTTATTTTTCTTATTATTTTCCCCAACGGAACAGAGCTTTTCAACTCATCTCTATTCCACAAGTAACGGCACTTGCTTTTATGCTCTCAACTTTTTTTCTTTTTTCTATGATATTTTGCTTCCTGGACTGTCCTGAACAAACTCATATCTACAAGGAATATTTGCTGACAGGGTAAGGCCACACATTCTTTTGCAAACACACCCACTCTTACTCCACTGCCCATAGGCAGATAACAAAGGTTTCATATAAAATCTTCTTCCCTTTGTTGGCACACCAGGCCTGTGGCACATCTGGTGGGACACATCAAGTCACCACAGCAGCACCTTCAAATCAGATGTGTGGTCTGTCTGCAAAGCCCTCTGCAAACACCTGCCCAAACCTGAATGTCATTTAGCAGAGCAAACCAGGCCCACTCACACCTGTCCTGGCCATCAAGCTCCTGTCTGCTGTAGACACTGCACCAAAAGGACCACAGAGATATGGGAGGGACTGAGTGTAGCAAGTGTCCCAAATGAGCTCCAAAAGAGCTTTCTGCAGCTTTGGTTGTGATCCCTACTTGCCAAGTTTACATGAAGGTTTTGTTGTTTTTATAATTTTCCACATTTTCCAAATCCATGAGTTGTCTTTCAGCTCTAAATCCAGGAAACAAACCTCATAGAGGGGTGGGCAGTTTTTCCATTACACTGCCTACAGCTCATCACACAGTGGATCCCTTATCACCATGTCCAGATGTTACTGGGAAAAAAATAATAAATGACAGAATTTATTTCATTTCTGAAGATTGTTGTGCTGAATGATTCCATATTCTCTCTCACTTCTGAGGCTGGGGGCCACTGTAATATCTCAGCATCCCAAAAGCATTCATCTAGTACCTGCATGAGGAAGAAATGTATTTTATTTTCCTAAAAATGTGAAAGGGTCTCAAAAAGTAGTGAATTTCCTGGTTCTTGTATCCATAAAAATCACCAAATGCAAACAAGCCACTTTTGTTATTCTTAAGTACAATAAAATCATTAGTGGAACGGTTATACTGAAGGAAAGTAGATGATTTCAAGACAAATTGGGTAACCAATAAGTAACATTCACCATTTTATTAGACATTATAGGTTAGGCATAAAACCCCTTGAGTCAAGCTGAAATAGCCCATTTCTGTCAATAGATTTATAATCTAACTCTTGATGGGCTGGATTTGACTTTTTTTCTTTTTTTTTTTTCTTTTTTTTTTTCTTTTTTTTACAGCTCAAAAACAGTACTGGTATCTTCCTTATTTCCCTGCATCTGTACCTAAACCTAGGATGATCCAAATGATCTGCACCAGGGTAATGCACATATTTCCACTAGTGTGCTTACCTCCAGTAAGTTTATTTTCTTATTTTACCCTCATTGTAAGAAATAGAAATGAAATAATTGCATATATTTTTTTCAGTTAAATGCTGTTAAACTTGTTGATGCATTCTTTTCTGGTTTGCCCAGAAAAAGGCAATTTACATAAAGCCCAAATGCTAAATGCACAACCAGGGCACATTTTTAATTGCTTTTAGTCATTTTTAGAAAAGTGAAGGAACCAGGAGTTTTCCTTTAGTTCCTTGTCTAGTCAGATTTCAGATTCCCAGTGTAAATTATAGTCTATTTGTATGCAACTGTGGGTTTCCTTTCTGAGCCTGGATGCTGTCTGTGTGAGCTTAAGCAGAACCACCCTCATGCTGTATCTGTTTTTTGGCATTTAGTGAGGAACAGAAAAGGACCAAACACTTCATTTTTTAAAGACTTGCTATTGACAGAAGGTTTGGGTCACAGTGGCAGAAGTGTTGTCCAAGCTCCTGATAAAAAGTTTTGTAATTGCAGAGTAGGCAACAAAAACTGATCCAAAAACGAGTGCTGTAGTGGGAGCTCTGGCTGCACTGCTTTATGTAACTGCAGGCTTAATCTAATACTAAAGGCATGACAAAATTCCAAAACTAGGAATGCAAGCAAGGCAAATTCAAATGAGACAGGGTAGGATTGTAACAATAATAAACTTAAACCATCAGAATTACTTATTACTTCATATGAAAAGTGATTTTTTTCCCTCCCTTTGGGTTCAGACATCATTATCTTTCGGAAAGACATCTAACTCAGCCAGAAATCATCAGTCAGGCTTAGCACAGGAATTACTGGGCATCATTTTGTGCTACCGAATCACAGAACCACTTAAGTTGGAAGAGACTGCTAAGACCATTGGGTGTAACCATTAACCCAGCACTACCAAATCCACCACTAAAACATGTCCCCAAGTGTCTACAGATCTCAAGCACCTCCAGGGATGGTGACTCCACCTCCTCCCTGGGCAGCCTGTTCCAGTGCTTGATAACTCTTTCCACAAAGAAATCTTTTCTGATATCCAACATAAACCTCTCCTTGTGCAATTTGAGTCCATTTCCTCTTGCCCCGTCCTTTATTACCTGGGAAAAGAGATTGATCCCCACCTGGCTACAGCCTCCCGTCAGGGAGCTGCAGAGGGCAATAAGGTCACTCCTGAGCCTCTTTTCCTCCAGGGTGAACATCCCCAGCTCACTCCGATCCTCCTCAAAGGACTCGTGCTCCAGACCTCTCATGGGACCTTTATGCAGCAGGTCAGGGGAGACAATGGGTTTTTTGAGCCATAGAAGTGGAATTTCACTATGGTGGTGCCAAAAGCTTGATGAAACCTATTAAACCCTTATGTTTAAGGCAGTGAATGTGACATGGGAGTGAAATCTAATTTCAGAAGAAAAAAATTACTTAACATATCTAAGCCATGGACCCAGTGTTTGGCTCTGCTCCCAGCTACTTCTGCCAGGGAGGAAACCTTGAGCCTTGAACCTGATTCTCTCTCACCCACTTCTGAGTAGGATGATGCCTCTTCTGTACATTCAGCATGGCTGCTGCAATGATTGCCTGTTAAACTGTGTTTTCCCGTGCAATTGGATACTACAAAGAGAGCCTCATGCAGCATTCAGTGACAAGCTGCTAATAGCTGCTGATTCTCCCTTCCACAGAAACATACATTAAAGAGGAGAAGATATTATCGGACTCGTGCTGAGATTTAGAAGTCTTCTGTGTGGGTGTGAGAAGAGAGAAATTGAAGGAAGAATGAGAGGGGTGATAAAGAACAGACACAATCTCTTCAAAATTATGGCCATTGAAAGAAAAAAAAATCCTGGATCAATCTTGGGACCACAAACTCTCCATCTGAACTTTGCCTCTTTTTGCCACTGAAAAAAATTCTCCTGATGGGAGATACCTTCTGATATTATTTGTCTGAGTCTAGACCTGGTCCCCAGCTTACTGGAAATCTATATTTCCTGCAGATTGCTTGCTTTATGCTTTTTATAAAGCACAGCTTTTTTCAAAAGGCTCGGCTCCCCCTGATGTCCGTGGGACATTTAGCATTTGACAATAATGGGAGTAAAATTGGACCAATGCTGAGAAAAATCTCTCTCCCATATGCCATAATGAAACCCCCCCGTGTGTTTGTGTGCTTTTTAAAGCATGTTAAGTGATTATGATGGGGCAGACACTTTTAATATATAAATCTCTAGAAAATGACAGAACATTTCTGAAGTCTCCTGAGTGGGTAGGAATCCTGAACCAACTGTTATTTCATATTTAATCCCATTCCCTTTCTCCCTGAAACTAGGCAATCCTGATTAGGCTCTACTTTTTAATAAAATAACAAATTCAAATAACAAATGCAAGTAGAGTAGTGTGCTCCATATAAAATTTACATTAGAGCTTTTCTGAGAAAAGCTTTAATGCTGTGCTTGAAGTAATTTTATTTTTACAGAGTGCTGCTCGTTAAAAGTTGTAAATCCCTTTCTGTGTTGCTGAGGATGTGTCTAGCTCCCAGTTAAATGGAAATGTATAATCCTTCTCACTCATTTGATTTTCTTAAGTCATGGTTCTCTCTCTGGGCTCAGTCCTGGAAGGTGACAGATACTCCCCAGTCAGGAAGACAGATACAAAATCAGACCTTCCTCCTTATCTGGGCAGTATTTCACTTTCCTGAACAAAAGCCATTCCTTCTCTCCTCCTGCCCATTTTCTACATCCTCAATAAAGGAACAGAGAAATGGGTCAGACCTGTTTCCCGTTCTCCCACCTCCATCCACCCCTGGAGCAGCAGAGCTGAAGCCGTGGGAGAAGCTGAGGGTGGTGTGCATGGTGCATTTTCTGTGGGTGAGAAGAAGACCATGAGGCAGATTGGACTTGGAGGATCACAGTCTCTTTCACAGCTTCTTCTCTCCCAGCCACCGGGCCAGTGGGTGGGGTGTGCCTAAAATAAGCCTGAAATCCAGTATTTCAGAGACATTCTATCAGCTATTGCTGTGGGACTTTGATGCCTAGATACTTCAAAACCCAAAAACCATTCCTGAAAATTGGTAGCATCTGGAACTTGCCATTATTTGTCCCTTCAAATTTTTACTGCAGAAATCGACAAATAATTAAACCAGAGTAAAGTCACAAAGGGAGTGTGACTCATGCTTTATTTGCCAAGATGTTGGAAATGCTGAAGGCCTCCTGCTGTCACATAGAGCCTCACAGAGGTTTTGCCAGTCCTGAACATTCCCAGGCTGGTGCTGAAGATTTGGGAAGGACAAAACACTTTGCCATTATCCACAGCTGGAGCCATGACCCATAAAAGAATCATCTCCAAGCTTCTGCAAGGATCAACTTCTTTCCAAGTTGTGTTTTGTCAGAAGTATAGGCAGGGCAAGGTGGTTTTTATCCTGTGAATTTTAGGTTAATGTGACAGAAACCAGAAGTCTGATTAGAATCTTATGTGAATTCCAGAAAAACAAAACTCCTTTAAAACGTGCCATTCTTGCTCAGTGGGACAAAACAACTTCGTTTTTCTCCTCAGTTCTTTTCTTAAAGGTAAATTAATTCAAGGCTATCACTTCCCTTCAGCATCCCCCACTTCACTGGAATTAGTCTTAATTTACTTTAAGGAAACACACAATATTAATCTTAATTAAAAGCCTTGGAGACCGACCTGTGTAGACTCATGGCACAGACACCTTGGACTTTTGTTGGAGACTCTTTTCTATGTCATTTGGGATCCAGGAATTTGTCTTTCAGCAAATGATGGCTCTGAGATTTTTCAGACCTATTGATCAGTTGTCAATGACTTCAGAGAATTTTGCTGACAGACTCTGACTTACACTTAGCTCTCTCCTTAAATCAACATTTGTTGTCAGAAGGAGGAAAACCACCCTGAGTCAACTGGCTCAAATAACCAGCTTATTTTGCACACACATTGTATTTGAACAAGTGAAATGAACAATTGTCTAAAGGTTCAACAAAACTGGCCTTTGAGTGGCATCAAGAATGAAACTGCCCACAGAATTTTAGGCAGAAAGGTTGAGAGGATTGGGATTGTTCAGTCTGGAGAAGAGAAGCCTCTGGAGTGACCCTATTATTGAAGCTTTTCAGTACCTGAAGGGGGTTTGCAAGAAAGCTGGAGAGGGATTGTTTACAAGAGCATGTGGTGATAGGACAAGGAAATGGATCTAAACTGAAATAGGGCAAGTTTAGATTGTGTAATAAGAAGAAATTCTTCACTGTGAGGATGATGCTGGACCCGGTTGCCTGAAAAGGTGTGAAACCCAAGTGGAAATCTGGTTTGCATTCATTTTGATGTCGTGAAACATCACAGTTTTCCATATTTGGATATTTGGAGAACACAAAACCAAATATGAGGCTTTCTACTTTACCTTATATATATTTATATATCTGTACCTATACATATTCATGTATATATGTATCCATTTCCCAAGATGTGGAAAGAAGTTTGCATGTGACTGACACAAATGTTATTTGCACTGCTGAATGATCCTCTATTTTAAAAAAAATGAAAACCACACTGCTGTCCATTCCATCACTTTTCATCTCACCCATCTTCAGTGAGTTAAAAACTACAACAGGCTGCTCTCCCCTGCTCCATTAAACTAAAGTGTGTTTAAATGGGCCTTTCAACACCTCTCCCTCCACAGTGAACACTCACACAGGCTTGAATATCAAACTCCAGTTGTTTGGGATCTTGGCAGTCATGCCCTGATCCTGAACCTTTGGCATCAGCTGAAGCAAATGGCTGTTACTGAGAGCATTGTTGACCTAAACATTTTCTGACAGCGGCTTCAACCTGCCCCTGTGATTGACACTTCCCAGAGAGCTGATGTGTCTGATGGGCTGTATCAGTTTCAGCTCTTTCGGTTTCAGATTCAGTAGCTGGTAAAATGAGTTCAGTTCTCACCGTGCATAATTCGGTAACTGCTGCATCAGCTTTAGCTTGCTCGGCATTTAATTTATTAGGAGAAGAGATGCGTTCCACACGCACAGATTGATTGTTGTTTCACCAGGTGATGTGTTTCAATCAGCAGGTGATATATGTCATTTACTACATTACACAGTTGCAGATGTTGAAATGTGGTTCGAAGGCATATGTACTTGATTTTGCAATACATTCTAATGCATTTTGACACGCTTCTCATTTAGTAATATATTCAGTCATTCAATCTATTGTGTATGTTTGTCAGGTGGGTTTTTCTGTATTGGGTTGTTCAGGTTGGTTTTTTATTTAAATGTGTGATTTATGCGTGTTTGTCTTTACACTGTGCTTAAATTTTTTATCCCAACTTCACTCTGCTTTGCTCATTTATATATCAGAAACATTTACACATGTAAATTGTTACCACATGTCAACCTCCACATACAAAGCATGATTAGTCAATTTGTAGAGATACGGACTAAACATTGCAAGATGCTTATGGCTTTGGGATTTGGATTTTGGTGGGATCTTAGGGCATTGCTCAACTAACATTGACTCATAATCTTCTTCACATGCTCACTACTTTTCTTCTTGTCATTCATACATTTCTAAATTTCTTTATGTGGATATAAGAAGAAAAACAATTGTGCTAAGTTTATTTTTTATTTCTAGAACTCCACATAAACTGACAAGGAGCTCACAGTCCTGAGATGCACTTTTAGGAAATGTCTTGATTTCTGTGTGTGCTGCAGCAAGATTTTCTGAATTTCCAAGCTAAGAACATTTCTACCACTCCCAAACAAAAGCACATTTTTGGACAAAAAGCATATTTTTTTCCTAGTAAAAAATGGGCCGTGATCCTAAAAATATGTTGGCAGGCTGCTGGCAGTAGGCGATGGACAAGTCTTTTCTCTGAGGAAAGATGAAGCATCAGACAAAGCAGCAGCATCACATCACATGCAGCAGCTGGGGTTCAAATGAGAGTCAGGCAACTTCAGTTCTGTCCTTTGTCATTTTGGAGTGGATGCTCTAAGATTGAGACATTTTACTTGAAAAATGAAGCTTTCAGCCTAACTATGCTTCAGCACTTTAACTTTACAAAACACTTCACAGAAAATATTCAGCCCTTAAAAGAACTTGCTTAAAAACTAAGAATGTTGGTGTTCCACACAGTCATTAAAGAATGCATGACATTCTCAAGAAAAGAAAAGATTCAGTGCAGAAATAAGGACAAAGTTTGTTCTCACCTTTGTGTGCTTCAGCTCCAAACTCCAAACCTTTAAATAAGTGCTGCAATTTGGAATATTCTCTAATGCTTTTGCTGGGAATGATTTTGCCAGCACATTCAAGGCACTTAAACTCTGCTTCTCCTCAGAACTGCTCTCTGGAGGAGGTTTTCTCACCCCAGTCAGTATAAAGACAGCCACAGTATACAAATCTCCTAACTTAGGTATCTACACTGTAAATATCCTCTCAGGGACTGTTGTTGCAGGATGTAGCATTAAAACCTGTTCCAATGCCTCAAAGAATTACTAAAATGTTGTCACAGGCAGGCAGCTATGTATTATTTTTCTGTCACTGAGCACCTTTACAGCATTACAAATATTCTAAGTGCTCAAACAACGTGCAAAGTAAATCCATTTTAAACAAAGCCAGTTAAACAGTAAAATGTTTGTCTTCTTTTTGCCTTTTCATATTTTCCCCAACATAGAAAATAATAATTTTCAAGGGTGTAAAATGCTGGAACAATAAGGGCAATTTTATAAGTTATTTTAACAGTTTAAAGAATGTTCTGCTTGGAGGATGAAGAGCATATATGTGTATATATAAATACATATATGCATTTGTGTATATATATAAATATATGGTGCTGGTGCTTTGGTTTTTTTCTCACACTACTTTTCTGACTCACAAAATGTTTCAGTTCATTGAATTTATTAAGGAAAAAATTGTGTGTTGCTGTTTCTGATCCAGTGATTAGCTGAACTTATCTCTTGAGGGCTGTGGGAGAGAAGAAATTCTTAGGCTTTGTTTTTGCAATGCTATCTCTGGACGTAGATCCAGGATATTGATATCAAGGGACCAACCTAAAGCTTATTGAAATCAATAGGAAGACTGACTGCAGTGATAATGGTAGTAGCCACAATTTTAGAAATTTCTTAAGCAACAGCTTTATACTGCAATGGGATTTGAGTAAATGCTGAAGCGTTTTGCTGCACTGAGATTTCGTCCTGGAGCTGGGGTTTATGTACCTGCATTTATCAAAGGTGGTGTGTCTGTGGGCTTGCAGGTGTAGTACATGTGCCCAAATGAGCAATCCACGTAGAGCTGCTGTGCCTTTATTACCCAGAGAAGATAGCCAAAAATCCATCCTCCACATAAAATAATGGGGAACTGCAAAAACTCGTTGGTTTTGCCAGCTGCATCCTCCCCTCCTTTTCAGGGAGATGGTTTTGTTGTTGCATTTGCCAGGCTGTCACTGGCTATTTCTCCAGCATGGGGAGATCCTGACATCAGCCATCAATATGTCGCATCTAAGTGATGTTGTGTACAACACTCACAGAGGATTTTCAAGCTCTGTAGTTGTCTGTTCTGCATAAGAACCTGCCGTGCCTTAACCCCAGCCAGAAGCCAAGCCCCATGCAGCCTCTGAAAGCCCTGCTCAGCAGTAACAAAAACTTCTCTGTAGTACCAACCCTGTGCTCAGCACAAATGCAAAATGTAGCCCCATACTAGCCACTGTGAAGGAAATTAACTCTACCCCAGCCAAAACCAGCACAGAACCTCTAGATGAGAGTAGGTCCGTAGCAGATTTACATAATGAGATGACCTGAATTACAAGAATCAAATTATTTTGAGGCTAACTTCCTATTTTTAAAACTTGATTTGGTTTGCTTTGGACCCCTAAGTTTCATGGAGAAAGTGGACAGATCTTATCCCTTTTCTAATCCAAATGGAATATCCAAACATTTCCCCATCCATAAGAATTGATTTCTGTTTAAAGTTTTTTCCCATGCCCTAGTAGAATGTAAGCCATAAAGAAAGGACTTTAAATATAAGGGAGAAATTATATCAGTAGGTTTTGGCGCAGAAAGGGTTCTTGTAAATGTTGAATAGCAAAAGGCTGCCAAGGTGCCCAAGAGGTCAGCACATGTTGCTCTCAAGCAAAACTAAAACAAAAAGGTGGAGAAGCTGGGTCCAAAGATTGCTTTAGATCTTTTTCATGTGAGTTGGGTTTGGTTTGGAACCACAAAGTCCTCGACACTGGTAATAGGGATAAAAATGTTATGTAACTATGGAGAGTGTTTTGAGGTAGCATTACTTGGAGTTTAGTTTGTGCTGTTCTTCTGTCCTGTATTTGTAGAAGGTGTTTTTGTTGCTGCTCTTTGCTAAATTACTGCGGTATCAAAGTTTCCTATCTCATTGCACCTCTTCCCATCTTTCAAAAAATACTACTTCAGTAACAAGCTGAAGGTAACTTGCTGTGTCTACTTTTCTATCATTTTACACTAAATAGCTTTTGTTTTATAGATAAAAAAAATCCAAATCCTTATTTGCTGGAACATTTTTTTTTATTATTTGTTTGTTTTTTTCCAATGGTTGGGGCACTACATTAATCCTGAATTACTTTTCTGAAATATTAACTGTGCAAAAAACTACATTTAAATAAAATAGCATTTTCCTGGAAATTACATGAAACTGTAAGAGGCTATAAGTTTATTTTAAAGATTGATAGGAATGATAGACAGACCCAAATACTTATCTACGCATGTCCAGATGGTACATTTTAGTGATCTGAGCTTGGAAATGGATGAGAAAAACTCGTGATTTTTAATCTTGGATCTGACACCACTTCCCTCCATGGCCTAAGGCAAACCACTTAACTTCTCCATGCCTCAGTTCACCATTTGCCTCTAACTTGGAGTCTTTAGCAGCAGCTGCTTTCACTTTCTCTGGTAATTAGGCAAGCAGTCTCTTGCTTGAGGCCTGGCATTAAAATCTACCCCTCCTGCTTAAAGAATAGTGGAGTCTTTTGATATCTGTCACGCTCATTTTTTTCTGGTTTTCACTACTTTTTTAAAGGTTTCTTCTGACAGCTCTTGCATGTGAAAATGCAATCAATGTGTTTAGGTTCCTAGGGATGTACCACCTGAGCAACACACGCTTGCATCTGCCACTCCTCCAGCCCAGGGTGGTTTGAGGAAACACAGGTGAGGATTTCAGGTTTATTCTCAGGACAACCAGGACATCTGCAATGCCAGCCCCTGGACACTGTAGTGGTATCTATATAACTCAATAAAACAGCCCCAGGAACACTTTTTGCTGCCAAGACCTTTTCTATGCCTCACACTCTTACCACACACATTTTTCAGCCCACCAAATGGAGTGATTATTACCAAAACTGCCCATGGGGCTGGTCTCAGTTCATAAAGAGTCCCTTCTACTGCTGGGAAAGTTTGATGACTGGGAGAGGGTTAATTAGCACAGGACCACAATCACAGGAGGAAGTATTCTGTGGGTTACACAAGGACTGAAAGCCATTTTTAACCCTGTTTTATTTGCCTTGTTTTTAGGGGGCTTCTTTGGAGATTTTCCCCTAATCTGTCCTAAACCAGGACACCTAGATAGGTATGGACATGTTCCAGGGAAGAGCCCTGACTGCCAGGTGAGGGATAAGTTCAAGAAATAAATAGTTTTAAATGTTACAGCACATTCCCTACAGATAACTGAGAAACTTGCAGTTCTGACAAAAGTAATAGCTAAGAGGCCATTCTTTAACAATGAATCTCTAAATATACAGGTAATAAATACCACATTTTGCTCTTCAGAAATGCAAAACTATGACCAACTTATCCAAAGTAACCCAGCACATCTATAAGTGGGACAAGGCTCAGACTTGAGCCTCTCAAGGCCTGTTGGGTGCTCTGTGCTGTAAGAAGCAGAGCTTCCCAAAACCAAACCATGGTTAGATTTTTAGATAATTATATTGCTTCTGAAGCATTTTTTTCTATATTAAATCCAATTAAAATAGCTTGAGGATGAACTAGTTGTCTCAGCATGATTAGTGACAGATTATGGTTACTCAGGAAGCTTTTCCCAGACTTAAATTCCTCAGATGTCCACACTGCTCCTCTGGGAGACTGGATTTCTTCCTTTTGACATATAAGACCTCCTATCTCAGCAGGACCTTGTTCCATGGCATTACATTTGAGTGGTATTTGTGTGGTCGCATCAACTTCCATTGGCCATTTCCAGCTGAACATGGTATTTCTGGAAGCATTTTTTGCTATTGGTCCCCAGATGCATGCCCTTGCCCTCTGTACTACTGAATTTCATTAAATTGCTATTTCTCTGGTCTCTGTGCTCACCCAGTTGCTCCTTGCAGATGCTCTGCACCTCTCTGTGTCACCAGTGAGCTTTATTGATGTACTTGTATGCCAGGATTGCTAGTAAAAGTTAATTAGTATTGCTCTTCAGGCTCCTCTCTCAGCCTTCCTTCAGGCTGAAAATTTGCAGTCTCAGGAGTACTTGTTGCTAAATGGTCTCTGAGCAACCCCACAGTTCTTCTCCTTCTTCTCTAGCAGCTTCCTGGTTTATCCTTCATTTTGAACTTTTATATGGTTCATTCCTTCGCTGAAGGAATCAGTGTAGTTTTTTAAGAAATGAAAAAAATCACATTATTCCATCAAGAACTACCTTTGGCACTCCAAATTTAATTTTACTCCATAAATTTTTTTCTGAAAAATTATTTTATTTTTCCCTTTGAGATTTATTTCAATTTTTTATACTACTCAGACAGAACTTATAAGTTTGTAGTGAGCTGAATAGTTTTTATTGCTGCTTTCTGAAAAGAATCCCTACATCTTCAACTACCTATGCCTTAGGGATTTTGTACTACTGGCTCTGCAACTCCTTATTGTTTTGTAATTCAGACACATCAGGTCACTGTGACTTCTCTTAAACCCTCTGAGTTTTTGTTTTTTCCTAATTTCCATTTCCATATCTTAGTGTGCATTAGTCATCCCACCCTTGCTACTGTGTTCTCATTACTGTTCTTACTGGCCACCTCAGCCCTAGTAAATAAAACAAGGCCATGGCACAAGCTCAAAGACTGATGATTAACCATCCCTGCCACTGTACAGGTACAATTGACCAGTTTTTGAATCATGCCAAGTAATACTGACAGGCTGCCTGTGCCCAGCTCAGGGACAGATCCAAGTACAAAATCTGGATGTGACCTTCCTGCTTTGGGGGATGTGCAAAGTTTAACCCTATCAATGATTAGGAGAAGAAGTCTGATAAGAAGAAGCTGAGGAAGCTGGGGGATTTTAACCTGGAGAGAAAAGAAACTCCAGAGGGACCTTAGTGCTCTCTGCAACTCCCTGAAAGGAAAAGAAGGTTGTAGTGAGGTGGGGGTTGGCTTTTTCTTGGAGGTAACAAGTGACAGGACAAGAGGAAATGCCCTCAGATTGTGCCAGGGTAGGTTTAGATTGGATATCTGGAAAACTTTGTTCACCACAAGGGTTGCTAAACAGTGAAACAGGTTGCCCAGGGAGGTGGTGGAGTCAGCATCCCCAGAGGGATTTAAAAGATGTGTAGGTGTGGCACCTGGGGACATGGTTTAGCCTCCACTTGGCAGTGCTAGGTTAATGTTTAGACTTGATTATCCTAGAAGTCTTTTCCAACCCTAATGATTCTATGTAATCCACCCACATCCAAGATTTTAGGTCATTTTATTCATTAGCATATCTGTATCCATTGAAATCAAGGCACAATATCACAATATCCATTTAGATGAGTTCATTATCTTTCCTCCCTCCACCACTAATTCTTACTTTGCAGTAGAAAAAAGTGAAGGCAGAGGTGCTCAGTAACTCACTAAATTAGTTGCCGTCCTCAAAGCAGGGTGTAATAAAACAGGACTAGAAATGCAGAGAGTGTATTTTTATATGCTTTTATGGATGTCTTTTTTTTTGTGCAGCCTCTGGTTTGTAAGCACCTCCATGCTTGAGTCTTTTTTTTTTTTCTACATTGTGTTTTTATCTGGGTTTTTTCCTGCTCTGGACAATAGGATATTTAACTTCTCCCTACGCTTTCCCCCTCCCCATTCTGTTGTCTCTGCTGTCTTTTTATAGCTTTGTTTGGCTGATTTGGGTTTGCATGATTTATCACTCTAATAACCTCTTCCTGCAATGGTGACAGGGAAGGTGCCATGGAGGGTGGAAAACCCCTTCTTCTTTATTGTTGTTTCTTGTGTGATCTGACAGGCTGGGAGAGGAACACAAAAGTGGGAGGGACGGAAATGGGAGGCACTGGAGCTGCCAGAATCCTCCCCTCCCTACCCCTCCTTTTAGCATTTCTGCCAGGGTTTTCAGAAATGACAGATTCATCCACCCCTTTTTTTGAGCCTTTTACGGGGAGAGGGTGAAGCTGAGTGGCAGTAGCATGAGAGGGTGGCCAGAGAGGGAAAATAGCTACAGTCTGGCTGTGACAATTTAGGTCTGCAAAGGTTTCACCTCAGGTGAAAATCCAGAGTAGTTGCGGGTTGTCTGCATGTGCCACCAAAGAGTGGGGTGAGAGCAGGGTTTGCATGGCTGTTCTGGTTTCTATTTAGTCTCTGTGAGGAGGAAAAGGCACCAAAGGAAGGACCTGGAGAAATGAAAATAAGACTAATGCTTGGTCTTCTGCAGCTTGGAAAACTCTGAGCAATTACAACATCAGATAAGCCAAGCCCCGTCACTGTTTTCTCTCTATTTTATGTGAAGCACAGAGCAGCCAAAGGCCAATGGCCTGCTCAAGTACTTTACAGCGGATTTGTTTCACCTTCACATGAAAAAAATGAGCAGAGCACTGATTTTGTCCATTTAGTGCCTATCTTTGCTCATTTACGGTTTCAGAGCTCCTCTCTCCTCATCCATCTGCTCATAAGTGCCTTGCTTTAAATATTCCCATTTCTTACCCCACTGTTGAAACATTTTCCACCACCCCCATGGTGCTGTCCTTAAGACATTTTTGTCATAGTTTTCCACATTTCTTTCCTTTGAAAATGCCAAAATGAATTCTGGCTCAGGAGAGCCACCGACTTGCCAAACTGGTGTCCAGGACCTGTTTTCCAAGGCACTTAGATTATAATTTTTTCCTATTTAGGAGGTGTGTTTTCAAAATTATATTAAACCCCAGTATTCCTAGTAAGAAGTAACTTACACCAGAATCAGTGCAAAAGAAAATGGCCTGCATTTGGTTAAAGTTTCTTAAGGTCATGACTTTAGGAGATACTTATAAAACCATAACTTTTTTGTTTGTTTATTTATTAGTTTTTCTCTGTGTTACCACCTCACATCTGCTCTCACAGCTCAGCTCTCAGACACTATGTTATTTTCACTACATTCCTTTCTTCTATTGTTTTTCATGGAATCATAGAATGGTTTGGATTGGAAGGGATCTTAAAGATCATCTCCTTCAACCCCCCCTTGTCACGAGCAGGGACATCTTCCACTATCCCAGGTTGTTCCAAGCCCCATCCAACCTGGCCTTGAACATTTCCAGGAATGGGGCAGCCACAGCTTCTCTGGGCAAATTAAAATTCAGAGTTCAAGTTTATCCTGGCACAGACCAAGCTGTTGCCACTAAGTCTGTCAGGAATGGTTCTGGCCGGGCTCCTGAGGATCAATTCTGCCTCTCTCTCAATCATTTCTTGTGGATATTTTGTGGCTCTTCGCAATCTATTTTTTTTTTTTTTCCCTCTGCAAGTTCCTCCTACACAACCTGGACTTGGCTCATGTCCTGGCACTTTCCTTCATGGTGAGAGAATGAGGGCTGATGGCTCAAGTTTTTTGTGAGAGTAAGGAGAAATTGCCCTCCCAAAACCTGGCACCACTCTGCATGCCAGATGCATCCCAAAGGCATCGAAGATGGCAACAGTACAGGTTCAGTGTACCCTTTTACCAGTGGTTTTGAGTGTATTTAAAAGATCTACTCAGGCTTCTGCTGCAGGATGAGAGAAACCAGGAAGAACTATGCTTTTTTCTTTTTTTTTCCCCTTTTTTTTTAAACAAAATAACTTTTCACTGCAGTTTTTAAAGGCTAAGTTTGTAAGGACAAATTATGGGTCTCTTTGAAATATCAAAAACTTAATTAAAAACATTTTAAATATAATTTTATTTTTTGCCAGACAATTTAATAAGTATATTTTGGTGGCTCATTTAACTTTGGAATGCATAATTTTCTCATGCCTTCAAGTTCTATGAAGCTGCAGACCATCCCTATTATTGAGAGTTCTGTAATACCTTGCTGGTTAAATATGTCTCTAATTC
Organism: Hylia prasina; assembly: GCA_013397195.1. NCBI lineage: Eukaryota > Metazoa > Chordata > Aves > Passeriformes > Sylviidae > Hylia > Hylia prasina. The sequence continues at coordinate 894,832 of VYXD01012677.1, forward strand.
TGCCTATGACTTAATTTCATGTTAAACTCCTCAGTCATACAATCTCATCTTAGTGGGAATAGTAATTGATTATTTAAATGCTTTTTTCCACCCCAGAATAAGCCCTGCATGAGCCCAAGTGTCCCTTCCCTTGACTGAGATCATGACTTCCATGATCCTGCCAGTCTGCAGGGTGATCCAGAAACTGTTGGCCCTTGATGGGTGTCCTCTCCAGTCCTTGGGGGTGATTTTCTCTGGGACAGCCCCCGGAGGAGCCAGGGAAGGGCATCCTGTCTCTGAGTGAAGCACTGGCTTTCCTCCCCCTGCCCTTTTGTCCGGGACTCTGATGCCTTTCAGCTTTCATGTTTTTCAGATTCTGTGCTGCCCAGGGGTGCAGTTCTGAGCCTCACATTGTGTCAGTCAGCTCTTCACAGGGCAGGGAGACAAAACAAATCCTTTTCCCGCTGAAGACCAAGGACAACTTTCAGCCCAAAAGCACAAACAACGGTGGCCAAAGGGAGAAACAAGAAGGATGGGACCTCACAACCTGAACCTGTAATTGGACAATTAAACCCCAATGTGCAAATGAACCAAAATTTACATAAGTGTGAGACCTTGTGACTGTTTGTCCATTTTGTGACCATTTTGCGTCCACTTTGGGTGTAGCCCTGGCCAGGCTCTTTTGCTGCCCAAGGTGTACCCTAAAGGCCTTTCAATAAACATCTACTTTATTCTCTGGCTCTGTCCAGTCTCTGTTCCAGGTCAGCTTTCCCAAGGCATCAACTCCTTCATGTTTGTAGGGATGACCCATCAATCACTAAGCCCAGCAATCCATAGTGCAATGCAGCATTTTTTCTTCTACACCTCTCTGCAATCATGAATCACGTCAGGTTATCATAATTTTAAGTCTGGGAACCAGTACCTCTAAGCACTACATCATCAGAAAGTTCTCATTTAAATGAGAAAGATGCAGTAGATATATTTTGTAATTCCCACCCCATCTTACGCTGATAGCCTTGAAGGTTTCCTGCAATGCCTCATCCTTTGCTGCAGTCCCTGCAAATTTATTCTTTATTATTTCTGAGACTGGATAATTGTTTCTTATATTTGCATTATTACATTTTCTAGGTTTCTTCAGTCTGTACACTCTCTGAATCAAACTTAAGCTAAACATGTTTTTAAACCAAATATTGCCTTTTTATTCCTGTAACTATAACAGACTTGATCAGTTCCAGCTAAAGAAAAACTTCAGATCACGTAATTCTTTACTCAGAATTGGTTTCATGCTATGCATTCTCAATTATATTTGTCTTTCCTCTATGTATTTACATTTCCCATTCACTTTTTTTTTCCTAAGTGATCTATGTTTCGTCTATAATTTATAAGCATTTCATTATTTTTTAATGAAAAAATAATTCCTTTGCTTCAGCATTCTTCAGCCAAGCCCCATGCAGAACTCCTCCATGTCCCTGCCAGCTCTGTCCCCTGGAAGAAGGTCTGGGAGCAGGAGAACTTGTCTGTTTTTGTGATTGTCTGTGCTGGCCTGTTGAAAGGTGCTGCCTGTCCCTGCAAGCCCTGTCACTCCCTGCTCTCCTGGGCACTGAGTCGTGAGATGTTCTTCTTGTCCCTGCTGCTCAAGGCTGAAAACTCCTGCAAAACAGCATTCATTTCTAAATGCTGGCTGTTGTCTGGGTCTGTACATATTCCCATTCCTCAAGCAGCTGCTTTTCTTTGACATTTTCTTGCTGTTTATTCTACAGCACCTCTTCCTAAGCCCTCACTTCGTTGTGACCTCCTGCTTCCCAGTGTCCTCTTCTGCTGGTGAATCTGTCAAGAGTAGTTGCAACTTGTTTTGCCATTTAACATTTTCATCCTGCCTTGAATATTTCTGCAGCTTGGCATATCCTGCCGGCATCTTCCCCAAGTCTGGATCTACATCTTCCAGCAGTCCTTCCTTGCAGCTCTGGAACTGTGCTGCTGGTCACTACCTGATAACCCAAATGTGGCCTGATGAAGTATAACTGCACATCTGACTTGTCAGTTTAGGATAATAAAATAAAAACTTCAAAAGGATTATTCTATATTCAGATTCCAATCTCTTCTCAAGGCTTCCCTTTTTCTTGGGAAGGCAGCATTCCCCAAATGTATGAAGTTTACCCATTTGTTCTGGCTTAATTATGTACCAAAAACCAGTGCTGACAGGGAGGTGTACTATAAGCTCCAGGTCTATACTCTGGATTTATTTCAGTATCACCTCTATATCTCTGACCTCAAAGTCTTAGCAACTGATACTGTTGAAAAATGGCTGTTGTGAGCTCTTGCAAAGCTCGATTGAAAGAAATCACGTTATAATATTTTGGGGAAGCAGGCAACCCTATGCTTTCCAAAAGTGGAACAGAGAAAACTTCATTATTTGACCATGTTAAGACTGAAAGAAATATGTCTTTTCAGGGGAAATTCTTTGAATCACTGCGGTTGGAAAACAAACAAACAAAAAAAACCACTCCAAAACTCAAACTAAGATAATTAAATTAAATTAAATGAGACATTGAAATTAAATGAGATCTAGAATATAGGACATAGTATTAAAACAAAAATTATAAAAGCATAAAAATGTTGAAAGTACAATATATACTATTATGTAGAATATAAAATATAAAAATTTAAACAAAAAAATGAAAGGTTCCACTCTGAAATTGTACGTTAGAAACTATCATTTAAAAAGAAAAAAAAAAAAAAAAAGGAAAAAGGAGGGGAAAAAAGCCCTCCCCATAGACTGCAGCTCACAAAGTTTCTTGATTCAAACTGTTGTGACATTAAAAATAATTTGAATGACTCATGGTAAAAATGCGAGACATAGTGATTCTTTAAGGCCATAACTGGGACCTGTGCTTTGTTTAAATGTCAAGCCAGTAAGAATGGGAAATGCTGATTAGTTAAATAAATATGATAAATCATTTCTACATCTGAATATTTATTTAGAGAAAGATTCCCAGCATATCAGGTGTCATTCCATGCAGGTAATGCTGTGGGAAGTAATCAAACAAAAAAGCACAAAACTGCCTCCTCTAACCTTGTTACATTATGAGCTGTGCTGAGCATCAGCTGGGATTCCTGAAAATTGTGACATCATTTGAGGTTAGTTGACTTTCTTGTATCAAAATTGATGATTCTTGGGTCCAACTTAGATCTGGACTCTCCTCAAAGTTCTAAAAAAGCCACAAGAGACAGCTTTTCATGCTCTTTACCTTCCTTCACTTTGTCATTTCAAAGAAGATGCTGTTATGAAATTAAAATACAAAGAAATTGTGCAGGCAAGCAATTTTTGGAGGATTTGGGGTTTGTGTAGTAATTTTCATGTTTTTTCTTTTTACAGTGTTATCCAAGCAGATGAGTAATTCTTTGAAATACAAAGTATCATTTTGATTATATTGAAATGTATGAAAGGTATTTAAAACATCATTTTGCATACAGAGTATGATGCTAGAAAAATCAAGCATTTTGTTATTGATTAAATAATCTATTCTTGTGATTAAAGGCAGTTTTCTAAAACAATTACACTTTCCTAAAAAAATTGAATATGAGCTAAATTGTTTAATTAACACTGAGAAAACTTTCTGGAAAATAAAAAATAAAACCAAATCAACCATATTAAAATTTAATCTGTGTGTGATTGCTTCAAACAAGTCCCTATTAGTCACTACCTGGGTGATCATGGTCCTTCATGCATTCATGTTTAGTTCCCAATTATTCACAGTTTGTTAATTGGTGTGATATGGAATGAATATTGATGGTACAGCCTGAAGATGATTTCCATACCAAAGGAACAGGCATGTTTACTGTCCATATACAGGCATATTTATACAGCACAAAAACAAAGTTCCCAACAGATGAGTCTTGGAAATGTGGCAAACACTTTTCTCTGTGTGCTGCATGTTGTCTCATTACAGTTTTGCAACAAGAGTAATGGAAATTATTATGCAATGTAATGGGAATAAATAAATGAAGCAACGTAAAATAAAGTAACACAAAAGCAGGGGGGGAAAGGGGGGGAAAATGGCTAAGTTGTGTTGTTTAATTTGCATAAACTTCTTGAGAAACCCTGGACCCAGTAGGGTCCAGACAGACAAAAGGGTGGTGTGACTTGGTGCTTCTAAAAGAGAAGGGCCAGCATTTGGTGTTGGCTGTCCAGGTTTACACCTGCACTGAAACAAGAGAGCGTTCAGTGAGGACAAAGAAGCTTTAAGGAACTCAGATCTGTGTCAGAGTTTTCCCCAAGCTGAGTGCTAATTCCCATTTTCAGCTAGTCTGTGCATCTGTGTTAAATCCAATGGGGTGGGTCATGAGCCAAAGTTATTCAGAGGGGAGGTGAAAGAGCTTTTAAGGACCAGTGGGAAAAAAAAAAAAAAAAAAAAAAGAGAGAGGAAAAA